>OU611751.1:0-322500 GCA_914767535.2 Dunaliella primolecta | reverse complement strand
CCTTTGAAACACTTATTTGTTCATGGCATACCCTTTTCTATCCTCAGGTATTTGCATCTTGATTTAGGTAAGCACAAACGAAACATAGCACGCTTTCGTTGACATGCTGACACCCTGAAAACCTAGACATCACTGTGGCAGAAGCACACATCTGAATGTGGTAGATGTGACCAAGGAGGACTCCAAGATGAAGAACATGCTGTGTTCCTTTGTTCCTGTGAGCCCATGTGTTCTCTTCGAAGGACTTATGCACGTTCATTCTTGACTTCCCCTCTAAACAGACTATTCCTGGACGAGTCAGGCGCTTTTTACTATATGGATGTTTTTCATTTCTCCCAGAAGCAAACTAACGAGACATATCGTTTTATGTAACTTTTTGAGTGCTTGCTATTTTAACATGGTGTTGAAGATGTTGCTGTCTTGGTGCTGTTCTCAGAGCTGAACTGCTTTCAAACATGATGCTCAAAGAGCCTTGGTTATGCATTCTCCTTATAGCCTCCCCAAATACATGTTCCTTTACCTCCCCCATGATGTCAAACAACCAAGGTGTCCCATTGTGATTATGCAGATGACACGATGGTTCTTGCAAACTCTGCAGAAAACCTGCAATTCCAGCTTAATAGGTTCCATGAGTATGCGCGCCACAAAGAGCTGACACTCAATACAAACAAGACGAAGGTCATGGTTTTTTTCAGCGCAGATTCTACGCAACTGCCTACTTTTGAGTACAATGGCACAGCCCTTGAGGTTGTTACAGAATTTAAATACCTTGGAGTTCTACTGAGACGTGATGGCAAAATGAATGCTGCTACAAGCCAAATGGCACGTAACTTTATGGGAGGCATTGCCAGAGTACAAAAGGCTGGCGCTGAACTTGGTATCTTGAATAGGAAACATGCCATGCTTTGGCTCTTTCAAGTCTTTGCACTCACAGCAGGTTTATACGGATGCCAAATATGGGCTACAGACAAACTTTCTTTCGAGTCATCAGCGAAAACTAAAGCACATGTCTATCATACAGGCTTCCTCAAGTCTCTTTTGGGTGTTAAGAGAGCAACAGAAACGCACTGCTTACTTCGAGAGACGGGACAGATGCCCCTTTATTTTTTCTGGTTCAGGTGTATCATGAGATTCTGGAACTCTCTTCTCAGTACAAGCAATGCCCTTTTGAGCCAAGTTGCGCAAGCAGACCTACGACTTGCTGATAAAAAGGGCAGTTGGACTCACCAGGTTCTGACAGCCTTGAATGACGTGCCTCATGCTCAACAGTTTGCTGCTGCTATACGCACCAGAGCCAAGGTTAACATGAACGACTTGGAGGGTGTTCTTCGTGAGCATATTATCCATGATTGGAGGAGTCTGGACAGTCTGACTCCACAAGAGGCCCATGCTTCCAGTAGAATCATGAGGACGTACCACACACACTTTGGCATTCCATTGGGCTCTATACCAGGCTGGTGGGATGAAAAGAAGAGAAACAAAAAGCCATTGCTACCTCTCTACCTACGACAAGATATTCCTCATAAATTATTTCGCAGTATATCATGCTTACGCCTTTCCGGTCACAACCTTCGAGTAGAAACCCAACGGCATCATGGAAATAGGTGCCCATACGAGCTTAGAATTTGAAATAAATGCGACTGGCACACTGTACAAGACGAAGAGCATGTTATCCTGGATTGCCCATCCCAGGATTTAACAGAACTGCGCACTCAGTTCCAGCATCTGTTTAGCTCTGCACCCCCAAGCAGTGCATCACGCCTTAGAGACTTCATGAATCAGGCTGATGCCCTAGGATTAGCCAAGTTCGTGTCTGCTTGCCTGAAATGCTGTGACTGAGCTTCTAGCTCATTTTGCTTTTTAGTTTGGACTGGTTTGGTTGCAGGCACGTTTTGCTTCAGCTAAGCTGCCCCCGCAGGCAGGTACAGCTATGTAACCCTTCCCTTACCTCCCCCATGATGTCATTCGCAGCGTGGCTCGGTTTAGACTCCGCATTCACACCCTTCGCTATGAGACAGCAACTTGGAATCACAGCTCTTCCCCAAACTGTGACCTTTGTGAGGCTGATGATGATGTCCAGGATGAACAACATGTCCTCTTCCATTGCACACATCCCCAGGTGGTCTCTCTCCGCAGGAAATATGCTCCCTTGTTCTCACAGGCAGAATCTCATGATGTGTCTGCTTTTTTGAACCAGAACAACAATCTTTTTTCCTTGTTTGGTTTTATTCGCTCAATAGGCTGAGCAGCCAACCTTACTGGCTGAAGGCTGGATTCCATTGTAAACCTTATGTATCCCTTTCCTTTCCTTTATCGTTTATCTGCGATCTCATGGGCATTTTTTGTGTGGCTGGAGCAATTGAGCAGGCCGAGCAGTCAAACTACCTGGCTGAAGGTCTAATCCCATTGTAACCTTATTGTAGGCAGTCAGCCACATAATAAAAGAAAGCATGGGTAATCAGATCATTCCCTACATCATGCAAAAAAATAGGACCAAGGCACTACAATCTCCCTTCATCGTAAAGGGAAAAAGGTCAATGGAGATTGACAAAATGAGCACGAAGCCTGACACACTTCTACATTAGTAGGTTTCTTGCTGAGTTAAATGCAGAAAGGTGCAGCTGTCTGGCTTTGTGCTCTTTGCAAAGTCACTGAAATAATGAAAGACCCCCAGCTAAAAATGAAATGAGCATAACCCCCACTAAAGTAATATAATGTCAGAGGCAACCATTCTTCCGAGGCCAATAGGAACCTGTAGTTAAAGTCAGTCCCTCCCACCAGTCATAAGCACCACCATTAATTAATGCTTGCAGGAGGTCCCTGCTGCAGCAAGGCTTTGACAGAGGTGTAAGCGTGGCACACCCTGGAAATTCCCCTTCTGCATCCGAATTTGGATGTCCCGAATAAGTGCTGTCCTTGTAGATCATCAGATGTTTGACGAACAAGTGCTCGCCAGCAGTCGAGCACCACGCATGCCAAAGAACCTGCCACCTGCCTCTCTGCCGGCTTGATCAATTCTTCTTGCGTTTACCAGACTCATCCACGTTCTGCAGCGCCGCGAAGGGGTTTGGAGCTGTCAAGCCAGCATCTGCAGGAGTGCGGCCAAAGGGGAAGGAGATTCAATCCAGACAGTGAGAACACCGATCTGCTCCTCTCTCAACTCTCCATCCATCTGCATACTTACAGCACCCAAAAGGTGAGCAGCAAGAGAGTTTAGGTGGAAGTTAAGATTCAGACGCTCGTGCATGCATGACCTGCCTGGCACCCGCAGCTGGCTGCATGTACCTAACTTCGCCATGCAACAATGCATCTTGCATTGTTGCTATCCTGGAAGTTTGGGTTGATCTTCTGTACCTTTGCATCCAAACTCCCCACGGCCTACACCTGTGCGCACATATGGTATTTATTACATCCTGCCATGCACACAGGCCCCCCCCCTTCTATCCCATTTGCACTGAAAGGGTGGTAATTGACAGGGTTTGAGCTCAGGAATCCGATGATGTAGGATCAAAATTCTGTAACAGCGGCCTAGAAAAATTCTGGAGGAGGGTTCCCAAAAAGCAAAAAGCCCCTTCAAATAGTCACACTTGCTGACTCCTCCTGGTGTAATACTCACAAACTCAGCAAACTCAGCAGCTGAACCCGACAAGCTTTCCTTAATAATCATAAGTACAGTGAAACTCTGTCTAATGAAATGCATGGCAGCTGCAAAGTGCTTCCGTTTAAACCTTTCATATGATTGCTTTCCATATCCCTTCCTCCTGTTCAGTGAACCTTTCCTAATCATTAAAGGTGTGCTGAAGAGACTGGAATGCATGGCAGCTGCACTGCTGTAGCCTGCAAAGCTGCTGTCACTTGCACTGGCCACACAAGTTTCCTCTAGCAGCCATTATTGTCAAAGAAATCTCCACCAGGTCAAGATCAGCACCAATTTAGAAGCCAATTGACATTGACAAGGTGAAAAGGATCGGAAAACGGGGAGACAAGGGTTTAGGGATACATTTCAATAGCTCCCTTGCAACATTGTCAGAGCATTGGCAAGGAGTCAAGCACATGATTCGGGGTTTTGGCGCTAGATTATGAGCACACTTACCTGCATAGTAGTTGCTACCGGTATCTGGTCGCTTCTCTTTGGTCGCCTGTCAGACGAAAAAAGGGACAATGAAGAAGGCGGCAGTGAGCAATGCAGTTGAACACAAACCCTTTGAAATTGTGTTTGTAGGTAAGCATGCATGCATGCTTAAACACACACAACGCACGCGCAAACGTACAAACCCCATTGATCATTGGCACTATTGACGCAGGTGCTGCCGCTGGCGGCTCATTCTAGCGCCACTGTACACTTTTCATGCCTTGCTCACTCATACCCATACGTACACAAACACTTGTGCGCACGCACACCCCAATGCTCACCGGCGCTGCTGGCGCAGGTGCTGCTGCTGGCGGCTCATTCCAGCGCCGTCGTGCGCCTTTCCCGCCTTGCTGCTGCTGCTGCTGCTGCTGCTGCTGCTTTGTGGATAGGGGCTGCGCTGCGCCTGTGACATTCGCAACCGAGAAGTGTGAGATCGCAGGCCTGTCCTGTGATGATGCGGGAGGCTTGTCAAGCTGAATGGGATGCGAGAGTGGCGCACCCTTCCGCTTTGTTTGCTCCTCTTGGCTACTTGTGGGTTGCACTGTGGCGGCCAAACCCCTCTTGTTGGAAGCCTGTTGCAGATCCTGGCCGGACTTGGCTGCAGCAGCCGCAGCTTTCTTCTTCTGTTGCTCTTGGGCGGTGTGCTTTGATGCTGGGGGCAGGGGCTTGGGTGCTTCTGAGGGCCAAGGAATGCGCCTGCAGACCCCCCAGAAAGAAAATATAGAAGGGGTAAAAGGAGTAAAAACAAGTGAAAGCAAAGGGCACATCCGAGGGCAAGGGAATGCATTAGCAGCCTACCACACACAAATAAAAAAACACTTTTTAAGTGCATGCATGCGCCCCTGCTTTTTGCTTCTTGAAGATATGCAGTGGGTGCTGCAGAGCTAGCAGAGTTGTGTACATCGCAGGAGGTGGGATGCAATCAGCTGGGTGACTGCAAAGTGGTTTGTTCAAGACATCAAAGGTGAGGCGATTACAGGGTTGCTTGCCCGTGGAAAAGCCGGGAAGGGGGCTGCTCGGTTGCATGCTTACGACACTGAGCGCAGATGAGGGGTAACACCACACGCATCTTCAAGTGCAAATCTTGCACCCCATTGATGCACTGTGCCTTTCTTCGTTTGGGAACAGCACACATGCCCATTTAACCATGAGCGCAGCGCGGCACTTTCTAAAGCCGAGCACTTTGTCTCCAGTTCCGATGGGAGCACTCTTTGCTTCTTCTTCTTGTTCTTTCTTAGCACTTACGCCATGAACAGCACCGGGCGCAGCAGCGCCTCAGTCCAGTCCAGCTTGAGGCCCGTGAGGCCACACAGCAGGGAGTGCGCAATGCACAAGGTGGTGAGGAATGTCCGCATCTCGGCTATTGGAAGCAAGGGCTGGGGCAGCAGCATGTTGCAGAAGTGGATGCTCGCGACCAGGAAGGCAACCCTGATGGAAAGGGAGGGCAACAGATTGGCGGTGTGATCGTCTTACCTACACTCATGCCAGCTCTTATAAGACACAATGGCAAAAGAGGATATGGCATTGCTTGGGGATTGCAGTATACTAATGATTAAGCATGCAGCCTCCTTTTCACACAGGCATTTTGTGAGCGTGCGGCAGCATGACGTGCAAGCAGCATGGATGTGGACATTTGTGTGAAAGACGGATATGAACAGGCAGCATGGATGTGAGCATTTTGTGAGCATGTGGCAGCATGGCTTGCGAGCAACATGAGTGTGGAAGGACGCTCGTGTGAAACACTTTGAACACTTGTGTGAAAGCTGAATGTGAACATGCAGCATGAGCGTGAGCATTTTGTGAGCATGTGGCAGCAAGACTTGCGAGCAGTGCGCCCAGCCAGGCCAACGAGATGTGACTTAAGAAAGATGCATAAGGAGTGGCGCATCAGTCATCAAAGACGAGACGTGTGCAACACAAGGCTGGGCCAGAGAAGACTTGGTACACAATCTTCGCAAAATGAGGCAAGGTTCGAAAACTAGCCTGTAAAACTAGCCTACACACCTGAATGACTTGCCGGCCATGGTGACCTCGGCAGGGCGGTCATTGAGGCCATACACAGAGCGCAGGGCATCATAAGTGCACATGCCTGCAACGCGATGCATTGAGCACCAGGAACACAGCAGCATAGGAGCCGGCATGACGAATGGGGAAGTGTGCCAAGCCAGGCATAGCAGCCGGCATGACGAAGGGGAAAGTGTGCATAGCCAGGCATAGCAGCTGCCATGACAAATGGGAAAGTGTCAGAGGGGGGCGACGGAGGCCCCAAATGGGGGTACTTATGAAATGTTCCCCAAGCAGTTGGCCCCAATTTCGATGTTAAAAGACTAGCACCCAGATGTAGCTCATGCTTTCCCCTATCCAAAGCACCTGAGCTTGAAACATCCAATTTGGGGCCACATGCGTAATCAGCCGCGGCGCGATCCCTGTTTTTCACCACCCAAACTCCATATCTGACCACCTATTGCACCAAATTGGATGATTTTTTGTGATTTGGAGTCCTTATACCAAAAGAATATCATTGCAAATGGAGTAAAAAGACCCGGTGGTTGGTCAGATACAGAATTTCAGCCATTTACCTTCGAGAAAATACAGCACAAGGTGTGCCAAAAAGGTCATTTTCTGACTTCCTTCTTTCCTGATTTTGAATATGCAGGATGTTAGCATCATATATAAGATGAATAAATACAAAAAACTTGAAGTGAAAAATGGTCCCAGGGTGGAGCTGTGGGCCATTTTAGGGTGATCTGAGGCCAGGAGAGTGATCTGGGGTCAACCGATTTTCATCATTTTTTGGTGAACATGGTTTTTATTGATATTATAATGGTTGGCATGCTCAGATTTGGAAAATATTGGCGAGAAAGAACTTTTCCAGCAATTTGGCCCGTCGCCCCCCTTTGGGAAAGTGTGCCAAGCCAGGCATAGAAGCCGGCATGACGAATGGGAGAGTGTGCATAGCCAGGCAAAGGAGCCGGCATGACAAAGGGGAAAGTGTGCTAAGCCAGGCATGGGCATGGGAGCACAGAGCGATACAACCATTTGCTTTTCTCTGCAATGAGGCAAAATTCAAAGCATGATACATGAAGCATAGCAACGGTATTGATTACCCTGACTAGTCAATCAGCCATAAGACCTGGACAAGACACATTGCAACGCACACAGCAGGAGAACACCAAACATGCGCACAGCATTGCAATATGGACAGCAGCAGGCAAGCATATTCTTAATTACATTATTTCTTTTGAGGGTGTAAGTGTCCCACCATTGGGCACTCGGTGTGTGGGGAATGCGGGGTGCAAGTTAAGAGGGAAGTAAGTTGCTTTGCACACATTTGTTTCCCACACTGAAAACGTATGGGCTTTGGTCTGCAGGAATTTAGCGACGACACCGAGAGTGTGCACAGCATTGTAATGTTGACATCAGCAGGCATGCACAATTTGCACTGGCACTCTTTGGCATGACAAGCCGACGCACTTCAAACCTTCTACTTCCTACTTCCACATCCTACAGGGATAGCAAACATTATTTTTACAGAAGGAAACAGTTTTGTCGAATAGCACGCAACGTTCACGCTTGACACAAACGACTTTTTACACAAGCGGCCCACCTCCACAGCCCGCTATGGTGGCCAGCACTATAGGAGAAAGCAGTACACCTGGGTGTAAGCTTGCGACGAGCTCGACGCGAGATGTGACCATCCGTGTTTTGAAGAACAGCACGCAGGCTGTGGGGAGGGCCTGGAGTTGTCAGCAGAGAACCGCATGTCTATTCTTTATTATAGATTATTGGCGAGAATGTGTGAAGGCCTTCAGTCAGATAGTCTGAGTGCTTTCAACTGACAACCTCAATCCTGCAGGCCACCAAACGCTGGTACAAGAAAGCTAAATAGGAAAGAGACTGCTTTGAGTGTTGATAATTGGGTGTCAGCAATTTTTCAAAAAGTCACAAGTGACACAAGCATGCATGAAAAAGGGACAAGGAGCACACCATCACATGGATCCAATCGGTGTGTCTTGCACCATTGCAGAAGAGATCCTTGGAAATCCTTACCTCTCTCATTTGCTCTGCAAGCTGTTCTTTTGATCTGCTCTGCACAACATCCCTTCGATCCGCACTTCTCTCATTTGCTCTGCTCAATGTCCCCTTGATCCTCACTTACCTCATGCGCTGTCCACAATATCCCCATCACTTAAATAGCATACAATGACAATCGCTCTGTCGCACAGGAGCACGCGTGCCTCATCCAGCACGAGGCACATTTGTCACTGTCCAAATGGTCAATCAAGACAATGGACAATCAAGACAACGACACATCTCCACAACTAGCTGCCATGCAGCAACATATCTAGGTTCTAAAATCCTTTACGCCACTCATACCTGCGCAAAGTATCAAGCGCGCTTTAATGCGAACAACAGCGGATGCGACATCGAAGGAGCAGCATATGCTCGGCTCCACGTTGGACAGCACACAGACCTCCAGCACCTTCTCCCTCTTTTGGCGAACTTTCCTCCTCACCCTGCCTCATTGTTTTCCCTCCCGATCCATCACATCCCCTTACATCATGAGGGTACAGCAAGGGGCCTTGAAAGCAGCATGTGAGGCGCAGGCTAGTAGTCAGACACTTTGAAGGCTTAGGAGAGCCTTTTGCTACTGTAACATGCAACCTGTGGGCCGCAGAGGACGAGCCTGCAGCGCCCAGCGAGTTTGCACCCCCACCCCTTCCAATTAGAACACCACAGCAGCAGCGCTTTGTACACTACAATTGTGTCTTTGTGCAAACAGTTTTGCTCACCCTGATGGGCCACAGCTTTAAGATCCAGTTAAGGGGCCGGGACAGCGGGGAGTACACCACCAGCCACCAGGTGACCGTGAAGTACATGCCGATGTCGTTGTTGAGGATCCAAGAGATGGGTGCTCTCGAGGGGTCCTGTTGGAGCGCACAATGGGCAGCAGGTGATCGTGAAGTACACCTCGGTATTGTTTTCAAGTACACCTCAGCCTTGTTGACGAGGGTCCAAGGGATGGGTGCTCTTGAGGGGTCCTGCTGGGGCTTGAAAAGGAAACAGGTGATCGTGAAGTATATCCTAGCTTGCTGTTCCTAGCTTGCAGAGCCTCCGGCTGGGGATTTTTGCCGATTGTAGGTTTAATAGTTGCAAGTCTTCCTTGCAGTGATTTGTAGTGTTTGTTGCAAGGAAGCACAACAAATGCTGCTCCCTCATCTTTGACGGTGTGTAAAATAAGTAGGGTTGGGTAGCCACCTGGGAGAGCCTCGCCGAGGGTGAGGCTAGGCGAGACTCGGGGAGCCTATTTGGCAGATGGACCTCAACCTCAGTGACCCTCGTTCCACCCAAAAATGGTGTAAAATTGCCTAAAACTGCCCAATAAATCTGTGTATCCAATATACACAGATATCCTCTGGCCCTACCCAAATAGGCCGAGCCTCTTCTAGGCTCGGCGAGCCTATTTGAAGCAGTGGGACACCCTATTCACCCATGGCTAAAAATAAGGCACCTGCCTGCTATTGGATGCAACAAAGTTGCGAAGCTAGCGATAATCGTTTAAACCGAAGGCCTTTTGCTTCTGTAACCTGTTTTACACTCGCTCTAATTTTCTCCAGAGCAAGTTGTTCAAGTTGCTTGGCCTTGGGATATGTCTGGCACAGAGGTAATGTGCTCTTGCAATGCTGGTTAGGGTGGGACTCACATGCTTTTTTCCCTACAATCAATTGCTGATGCTGGCTGACCCTGGTTCCCCAAAAATTGATGAGCCAGAGTGCCAGGCTGTGGGCCCTCCTCCATAAGCTCTTTCTCGTATGCTCTCACAGCAACACTCTGAGTGGAGCACACACATCCTTCTTCACTGCAATGTTTCCCCAGTTTGCATCAAGCCAGCATATACGTCCTGTCGGATGACATTCTTTGTCAAAAAACAGGCTAAAAGTCAGACCCTGAGATCCTGTGAGCCCGAGTAGATTTTCAGTCAAACGCGAGCTACTCAAAGGACTTTTGGTGCTTCATTGCGCAATGTTCACGAGGCCGCCACTTCCTTTCAGCCTTGTCACGTTCCCTGGCATTCACTTTTGGCTGGCAGAAAGCAACCACAAGCCAATCAGTCTTCGAGCCAGGCAACACCCCCTCCCCGTCTCGACCCTGCTGCCCGTGCAAGTTAAGCAAACAACGAGCACTAATGAATGCCAAGTTACAGCGGCGCAGGCATGCATGCAAGGCGAGGCAAGGCAAGCATTGATAGCATCACCCATCATCACTAGGAAGCCAGAGCTTCCTCCAAAGAGCACATACCTGTTCCCAGCATCCATGCTCACATTTGCACCATTTCACGCAGCCCAAATCAGGCGCAGCCTGTCACCCACCATTAGCAGCAAGGATGACCACATGGCACCCCCAAAACCCAGCAAGAACGTCATGAGGTAGTGCAGCAACCAGTTGCCTTCAAACACAGGTGATAAGGAGACAATATCAGAGACCATTTCATCTACCTTTGTGCAAGTGTGAAGACGGGAGATTTCAGTGCGAGTGTGCAGGATGCATTGATGGCTGCCTCGAGGTCGCAAAATGCATAGGCCTGATGTGGATGATGATCAGCATGCATGCGTAGCATGTACAAACTAGTTTGCAAAGCTGCCCAGAGCTGCTCTTTTCATTTTCAGGCTGGTGGGTCAAATCTCTTGCCTTTAGCTTCCGGGGCAGCCGTGACACATGCAAGGCAGTGCCCGATGAGGATGAGCACCTTGGTAGTGCTATCTTGGGCCAGGACATCATACTGCTCCGAAAGTGGGCGCAGCAGCTGCATGGGAGAGGGAGCACAGATTGTTGCAGTCATGATTGATTGATTGACATGACCAGTGCAGCTGACACAAAGACAGACCATGCTGAACCCCTATGGCATCAAACATTGGAAATTCATCATGCAAGTATGTATATGGAGCTACCCATCATGCTTCCACTCACGCTTGAAGCCTGCTCCTGGATGGATGCTAAGAGAGCAGGGTCCATAATTTATGCTCTACAATTGCATTCATTCAATGATGAAAATTTCAAACAACCCACACAACCACCTCCAACCGATATGTTTGATTGGGATACAGCGTCTCCCTGCTTAAACTTTTTAAGCAACACCACAGCTTGCCCTTGGTTTCTCTACGCGTGCACCGT
Organism: Dunaliella primolecta; assembly: GCA_914767535.2. Taxonomy (NCBI): domain Eukaryota; kingdom Viridiplantae; phylum Chlorophyta; class Chlorophyceae; order Chlamydomonadales; family Dunaliellaceae; genus Dunaliella; species Dunaliella primolecta. The sequence goes on along the minus strand of OU611751.1, from coordinate 311,195 downwards.
GGCTCCAATGAGCACCGCTTCTCTCATGAAGTTGGCTCCTTCCGTGAGCGCAAGCCAGGTGGGCCATTGTGTCATAATGATACACAGGTTTCTAGGTCCCATCGGACAAGGACGCTGAGCGCGCGTCTTCCAGATGGTGCCTTCGGAAAAGCTAATACCAAAAGCCCTTCTTGCCTGCGCGCGTGCACCCACCCACACAGGCTGCCCTGCCTGTCGCGCCAGTGAGGCCAAGCTGCCGCGTGCCTAGGCGTGCAGGTGAGGCGGGGCTCTGCAAGCAGCCTGGGGTCAAGCGTGTGGGTAGAGTTTTTCTATGGACCCTAGTCAGTGTTGCTTCTGCACGCGAGCTAGAGTGCATGTATGTGCGTGAGCGCACTTTGTGTGTGTGTGTGTGTGTGTGCGTGTGTGTGCGTGTGTGCGTGTGTGCGTATGTGTGTGTGTGTGCGTGTGCGTGTGCGTGTGTGTGTGTGTGCGTGCGTGTGTATGTGTGTGTGCGTGTGTCTGTATGTGTGTGTGTTTGCGTGTGTCTGTGCGTATGTGCGTGCGCGCAATTTTTGCGTCTGTTCTTGTGTGTGTGTGTGTGTGTGTGTGTGTGTGTGTGTGTGTGTGTGTGTGTGTGTGTGTGTGTGTGTGTGTGCGTGCTAAATACTTAAAGGAAGGCTTGCTCTAAGAGGCCTGCTTGCGCGCGTGTAGCGCTGCACATCAGGTTAGAAGCTAGCTGTGTCCCATGTTTTAAGCCATGCAAAGCACTGGTCAAGGCCTCCTTATGCTTGCCACCCTGCTGGCAACAGGGCAAGGGCAACCCCAAGCAACAACTCACGACCTTGCAACCTGCCCCATTCTCCATGCTCAAGCTGGATGGCTGAAGTTTTGATTCTGACCTTGTAATCTCTGCTGCCATCGCAGGCGCGATTGCTGCACCTCGGAGCATCCACCCTGCCAGCCGTTCTCGCCTGGTGTGCACTGCCCGTGGCGGTGGCTCAGGTGTCCTGGACAACCCCACCACACTGCCCGGCAACACCCCCAAGAAGCAGGCAAAGGGCAAGAGGCCCCCTACCTACAAGGTCATGCTGCACAACGACGCCCACAACAGGAGGGAGTACGTGGTCAGGACGCTGCTGAAGGTGGTGAAGGGCATCACTGCTGATGATGCGGCCACAGGTGAGGAGCTGAAGTGCAAGTCTCTTACGTAGCTTGTGTGTGTGTGTGTGTGTGTGTGCGCGCGCGCATGCCTCTACCCTGCCAGGATTGTTAATGCCTGCAAGCAAATAGGCAATGTACACAATCTAACAGGTGTTTGTATCATGTGTGTCCCTCTGCCCAAGCAGCGAGGTTGGGGTGCTTGAGTCCCTGTACAAAATGAAATGCCAACCCCAAGTGTGTTTGTTTTACCGTGTCTGCTATCCAAGCTGTAAAAAAGATTAATTGTTTGTACCCTTTTTGGTTGGCCCTGGATGGCCTATGAAGCCTTGCGAAAGCAGTAAGGCTTGATTTTCTTGTGGTGCAGTGCTCATTGGTGTCGTCGCAGGCAGTGCAGCTTGACACAATACCATGCAGCTGTGTGTGTGTGTGTGTGTGTGTGTGTGCTCTTACCCACATCCATGCAGCCATGCAAGTCGCACTTGAGACCAATGTTGCAGGTAGTGCAGCTTGACACAAAACCATGCTGCTGCTGCTGTGTGTGCTCCTGCCCATGCCATGCAGCCATGCAAGTCGCACACGAGACTGGCGTGGCGCTGGTGACGCAGTGCCCTCAGGAGGAGGCCGAGCACTACTGCCAGGGCCTGCGCATCAACGGCCTCACCAGCAGCATCGAGCCGGGCTGCTGAGCTGCACAGGTGTGTGGAAGTGCAGGGTCTTTTGCCTGTGGAGGTGCTCTTGAGGGTGTACGTTAGGCGTATACTGTGCAGGCCTCAGCAGGAGCTTGGGGGTGCAGGGGCTCTTGAGTGTGCATTTGTGGCTTTGGGGGGTGGTTCAGGTTTTTGCTGCACAGGCCTCGGAAGGAGCCCAGGCAAAGGTTTTGACGCCACACTTCAGCCAGTCTTGGGGGTGACTTTGAATGGTCATGATTTGTTGGGTCGTTGAGCAGTGGTGCTCTGCGTACACCAAAAAAATGGTTTACAGAATGCATCTGAGCCACTAGTGCTGCCGCAGTGTGTGGACAGGCTCACTGCCTCCTGTATGTGACGAGCGAGGGGTGTTTGTTTGCCACGCCCTCGACTGCCTGACCCCTCGGGCACATAAATTGGGTTTGACTGTTTGATTATATTGCAGCTTCTGGGCATCTCAGGAAGGTTGTCAGAGGTTGACGACAGAGAGGGCTCAGGAGTCCAAAGGCCTAAACCCTTGGATGCAAAATTCCTGGCTGCTGATCCAACTTTGGGATATTGTCTCCGGCCTCACTACTACTCCAGCAGTCGGATTATGTCCTGGACAACGAGGCTATGTTGTAGAAGCAGAAATGTGGTTTGTGGTGCTCAACGGCTGTGAGTGGATGGGGGTGGATGTTTGGGGTCTGTGGGTTTCATGGAGCCGCAGGCAGGCATCCAACCGCTGCCTGCAAGTTACTGGTTCATAGCTCTAGCTTCCAATTTGCTGAGGCATATGCTGTTGGAACCGCTGAATTGCTCGCTGAATTGCAGGGGCAATTGCAAGGGGAGATGAGTACCCAGGTGACCGATGGGTGCATGCCTGTGAGAATGCAAGCTTGAGCAGCGACGCGCGCACATTTGCACACACGCGCGCGCGCACACACACACACACACACACACACACACACACACACACACACACACACACACACACACACACGTGCTTGCAGCGCCATTATACCCCTGCTGCAGTGTTGCCGAGGAAGCGGAAATCATGTGGTTTTGTAATTGACACTTTGGAATGCGCGAGTCAATGCTTGGAGCCTTGTGGAAAGCTTTACCCTTGGTTCAAGGCATTGCACTTGATGTGGTGACCGCGCCAGCCGACTGGAGGCGGTACCTTGGTTGGTGGGAAGCACACCGAGTGGGTGAGCTTAGCTCCATTATTTATGGAGATGCAGCTGCAGATCCTCATTTGTTGGAATCGATTTCATTTTTCACTTGCTCCTTGGTAGACTTGGGGGTCTTCTTTTGCATGCCAGCCACGCAGCTGCCCAACCTTGAAGCACATGTTTGCCTTTGCTCTTGACAAGCAGCTGGACTGAGCAAGCTTTTACCGCTGCTATTTGTGGCCATGCCTGTGAAGTTGTGTGTGTGTGTGTGTGTGTGTGTGTGTGTGTGTGTGTTAGAGAGAGAGAGAGAGAAAGCAGGCTGGAACAGGCTTGGACGGTGCGTCCCAGTTGTTGAAGTTGAGACTCCTCACAAATGTTTGACATTTGTGGTGTGCCCACGTGGCACCAGCAGGCAGACCAACTTTTGCATCAGACCCTTCCAAATGCAGCTGTTGTAACATAGGAACCTCGTGTTTGTTTGCTCTTTTTTTGGTAGTGCAGGTGGCCTGACTTTTTGATGCATGCTTGTATTTGCTTTGTCCTTAATGGAACTAGATTGCTTCAATTGCAGTGCTTTTTGTCTTGTAAGTAGTGTGATGCTCCGCTACTAGCTACTCATGAAGAAGCTAAGGAATGAGCTTAAGTTTAAGCATTTGTCCTTCCATTCTCGCGCTCAGTCATGCTCTACACAACGGAAGAGGATTTAAATCAATGTTACAAAAAACACCAGCCCATGAAATAATGGCTGGGGTGCGCTTCAGCCAGTTCATTTGACAGGTTTAAATACTGTACAAGGTTTTACAAGGTTTTACAAATTAAGCCATCAGTCAAGAAGTGTGACTGCTAGGCTGCTCATGTGAAAGACTAAATTAAATACTGTACAGATAATATATCATCCCCCAAAAAGAATGTTTTTGAGGGGTGCGGGATGACTGCGGACAGCAGGAAAAATAATTATTTGGAGGCTGCAGGATAGTGGAAAACAATTATTTCTGAGGAGTTCTTGGGGCAATAGGGGGCTGATTGCCCCTACGGGAACATGTGGGAAAACATGAAATTAATATCATGAGGGGTACGGTATTAGGGCTGGAATCAAAGCATGAATATTTTTTCCAGGGGTGCGGAATGATCACATGTCTGTACAGTATATGGAAAGCAAAAGCACACATTTGGGGTTGGTTCCATGAAACTACAAGGGTAATGAGGATGGCATGAAACAATCAAGCTTGTTAGGATCCCACAAGAGGAAGAAAAGAGTATGCCTGCCGGACTTCGGCCGAGCATAAGGTTTACAAGGATAAGGCCTTCAGTCAAGAAGCGTGACTGCTAGCCTGCTCATAAAAGGAAAGAAAAGCTACGTAGGCAGAGGAAACTCTCCTTACATCAATTAAGGAAGAGGAGACACATTGGCTTAGAAGAGTCGTAAGTCCCCTCCACCACGAAGCTACAAAAAGAAGACTCTAATGGGGATCTGGAGGGTTATTGGAAGCATCCGGCTCCATAACCAGGCTGTAAGAAGTATTCTTGTTTTCAGTAGCACGCCTAGTGGTAACAAGCTTGTTGGCATACATGACAGGATGTGCATGAAGTTTGTGAGCAAGTTTACTGGCATGTTGGCGGTCAAGTCCCAGTTGTTTAAACTGGTTAAGGGTGTGCTCAGTGTAGCAGGTCCCACCAACACCCAGAAGGATGGTGTGGAGAGTCACAACTTTTGCATTAATGAGTTTGCAGAGGTCTGCATGCTGCCGCTGTGCCGCCTCCAACTGTTGTCCAGGCCTCGTGTCTTCACAGTACTTGATTTCAACCAAGAGCACATGCCGCTGGTTCACATTCAGTTGATGGGGTTGCCTCACGTGGTTGGCTGTTGTGGTCCTCAGTGTGGGGTTGTGTCTGCTGCGTAATGCATGATGGTATGAGCAGGAGGTAGAAGGACAAGAAGTGGTTTTGGCTTTATAGGGAGTAATCAGTATAGCATCAGGACGGCTAAAGGTGAGTCTATATCTCTTTAAAAAAATCTTGGAAAGAGGTAAGGGGGTATGGTTCTGTTTGATGCATGTGCAGGGATTTGAAGGTTGTGCTGCGCCAACCTATCACCACTTCCTATGTCCATGCTAACCAAGCCTGCTCCCCAAGCCTTGAAGGGCTTTTGCTAAGAGCTTTGATGATCATTCTTATAGCAACATTGTGGCGTTCAGTTTTCATGCTGGAGGTCATCATGATGATATGATTTTGGCAGCCTGAAAGCATGTGGAGTGCGCTGTCTAATTGATGACAGCCCGGGAGAGGGCATAGTGGGTCAGTAGACCTTTTGAAGCGAACCGCATGTGTTTGGTTGTAGAGGGTGCCAGTGCGATATTGTAGGATGGTGCGCTTCATGGGTGTGGATATACAGGACATGTTCCTAAAGGCATTGCTGATTTTCTTATCTACATGTGGTAACAAACTCTGATAATACGAGTAGTAGCCTGTTTTGGAGTTGGCTTATCCAAGTCTGTGTTGTGTATGTATATGAGACTTGAGAGCATTTTGAATATTGGGGAGGTAGATGATTTAAGGATTGAGTGTAGGAGCCGTGGATGTGCCAGCATTGTGTTCTTTTTTTTCCTCTTTGGCTAACCAAAATATATGAGAAAAAGGATTTCCGCCGGGGCCTGCGCTAGGGATCCCGGTATCAGCCACATTATTATTGGCTTGGCTTGTTTGATATTTTGCAATACCATCTGCACATTCGTTACCAGCAATGCCAGCATGAGATTTTACTTTGTAGAAACAAATATTGGTTTGTGAGTAGCTAATGAGGGTAGATATGTTTTTTAGGACATCCCCTTGAATATGTTGTTTGTGCTTCTCTGGGTAAATAAGTTGTTTACGTATTTGATGAAGAGAGGTGAGACTGTCTGAAGCAATGTGTGAATAAGAGCTGCTCATAAAAGGCAATTAATTCATGAAGGAAAAACGGAAGTTTATTGTTGTTATGGTTCAAAGAAGCAGACACATCATGAGATCCTGGCTGTGAGAACAAGGGAGCATATTTTCTGCGGAGAGAGACCACCTGAAGATGTGTGCAATGAAAGAGGACATGTTGTTCATCTTGGCCATCATCATCAGCCTCACAAAGGTCACAGTTTGGGGAAGACCTGTGATTCCAACCTGAAGTTGCTGTCTCATAGGATAGGATAGGGTTACATAGCTGTGCCTGCCTACAAGGGCAGCTTAGCTGAAGCAAAAAGGTGCCTATAACCAAACCAAACTTGTGTATAAATGTCAACTGATTGTGGAAACAATGTCTTGAGCTGAGCTCAGAAGTGTTAGCTGCTGAAAGAAACACGTGCACAGTCACTCTGCATGAAATGAGCATGTAAGTTAAGCACAAGTTCCATCAGGTTCCAAGTTGCCGTCTCATAGCAAAGGGTGTGAACACGGAGTCTAAACCAAGCCACGCTGCGAATGACATCATGGGGGAGGTCAAGGAACATGTATTTGGGGAGACTATAAGGAGAATGCATAACCAAGGCTCTTTTAGTAGGAGGAGCGCCCCACCGGTGATAGGTTAAGCGTTTACTGTTGCGCTCTCTAGGGTGTGTGTTGGAAAAGGCTCCCAATATTGTAGATGCCTGGTCCTGGATTATCCTGTCTGAGCTCCTGGATTATCCTGTCTAAGAGGTTGAGACGTGGGAGTGGGGGTGTGTTTCAATGTTGAGCGCGTGCGCTTGCTGGGTGGCCCTTCTGTAGGTGAATTTTGTTGAGTGGGCGTCATGACATTGGATTTAGCAGTAATTTGTGTTGAGGTATGAAATATTTGTGTAGTAGCAATGCTCAATCTACAATTGAAGCGAGTTCTTTCATTAGGTGGCTCCTCTGTGGGTTGTATTTCAAATGAATATGAAGCTTATAGCAGAATGAGTATGAAGCTTATAGCAAGCCTGGTGGCTGTATGAGTGTCAAGACCAAGCTTTTTCAGAGGCTCCAGAGTGTGGGGGGAGTAGATGACCCCTCCCACACCTAACAGAATGGTATGGAGGGTGACTTGAGCTGAGGCCTTGCAAGATGGCTACATAGGTCGCAGTGCTGTTGCTTGGAGGCCTCAAGCTGGTTCTTGGGCCGGGAGTGTTTGCTTTAGTGTTTTTGTAGGCAATAATTTTTTGGATGGAGGATGTAGCCAACTCTTCACCTGGGGGGAGGTTAACGACTGAGATGAATGGGCTCACAATTCAGCAGCTTCTGTTTTAAAATGTAGGAGTGTGCCAAACCATCCATATGGATGCATGGCTGACAGAATATGGGAGGACCAACAATTATCAGATCTCGAGCTCAGCCGCATGTCCGCCTGCAAAATCTTTTTCATTGTGGAACTGTTGCATCAAGGAGTTGTAAAGACGCATTGCTGCTCGGAACCAATTGAATTGTAAGGGCTCCAGACTACATTCTCGCATGATGCACCAAGAGGGAGTAGTGTCCCTGACCCCCAAAGTTCTTTTAAGCACTGTTAGCAGCCACTTCTGTATGGGATTGTCCATCTCTTTGCCTTGTCGTAGGTAAGGGGTAGCCCAGATCTGACTTGCATACATGCCAGCAGGAATTGCATATTCTTGAGGATCCAAATCTGGGCGTGTTAGCGAAGCTAGTAAGAGTCTCATTAAAGGGCTCCTGAACCTTTTTTGGGCCTCAGTTTACTCCTCTGGTTCTTAATATTCTATGCACGCGGCCTTTTGAATGGCGTAGGCTTCTCTTTTCTTAAAGTTATTTCTCTTTCAAACCAATTTGAACCTCTATGAATTGAGCATTTTTTGACCTGGTCTGGTCACAGGCCTCGTTGGTATTGCTCAGCAACCCTTTTAGGCGGATGCCCAAGATAATGAGCATGTTATTTTCAAATGCATTCACCCCCAGGTCTGCCCCCTTCAGCTCTAATATGCTTCCCTGTGTTCTGGTCCTTTCCCCCCTCTCTCCCACGCTTCTCCCCAGATGGCTCCTTACCTACCTGCCACTCACCATGCACAGTCCTTCAAAATGTTTTCTCTCTTGATTCAAAACAAGCTCGATTCATTTTTACATTAACTCCTCCTATATATATAATATTGAATGAACAGGCTAGCAGTCAGTCGTTTTGACTGGAGGCCTTCTTTTTCTTGCCTGGAGGTATGTGGAGCTGAACAGTTGGTGTGAGGGGCATTGGGGCTACACAGCATGAGGTCCAGAAAGGTGTGGGGCCATGCACAACACAGTATTTTGAAATCTAAACATGACTGGTAATTGCTGCCAGTCATGGGGCTGCACAGGTGTATCTTGGTGCGGTGGGGCTGAACATACTGAGTTTGGTGTGTGCGCACATGTATGCTTTGTTGGAGCTACGCATACGTCTGTCAGACCTCTGGTTGCTGAACACGGTACTTTATTGCTATCCTGACAAGCATGGAGCTGCACACGAATGTCACACGGTGGCATGGTCATTTAATGGACAGTCTGAGCAACTTCTACACTTCCAATGTCTCTCTGCTTTTTAGGAGCAAAACAAAAACAGTTTGACTTCAAGCTTTTCATTTCTAGTGCACTTTTAAACTTACGTGTTCGGTCAAGGCAGCCTATAGCCATGAGGGAGTTTGTTGTTGATCTGAGAAAAAGGCTGCGAGGTGTGTGGAATGCTGATGCCTTGGCAGAACATGGTGACCACACAAACAAATTAGCCAAATATCATCACTGGATGGCACTTCCTTTGAGACCCTTGTCTCTTCATGGTGCGCCCTTTTCTGTCCCCAGGTATTTGCATCTTGATTTGGGCAAGCGCACGCTAAGAAACATAGCACGTTTTCGCTTACATGCTCATAATTTAAGAGTTGAGACATCACTTTGGCAGGAGCACACATCAACTTGTGATAAATGTGAACAAGGACTCCAAGACGAAAAGCATGCCGTGTTCCTTTGTTCTTGCGCTTCTGTGTGCTCTCTTCGAAGGGATTATGCACAGCTATTTTCTGACTTCCCCTCGTCTTATAGAATTTTTCTGGACGACTCAGGCACTTTCTACTATTCTCAAGCTAGCTCTGAGGATGCTATTCATTTCTTGCAGAAGCAAACAAATGACACTTATCGTTTTATTTCCGATCTCATGGATATTTTTTGTGCAGTTGGAACAGTTGAGCAGACCGAGCAGCCAAACTACCTGGCTGAAGGTCAAACCCAATTGTAACTCATTGTAACTCATTAAACTTACGCCAGGTTTTATTGCAGGCATATCTTTTTATGCTTCAGCTTAGCTGCCCTCATAAGCAGGTACAGCTATGCAACCCTTCCCTTTCCTTTCCTGAAACCTGTAGGCGGATATAGTGACATTACCGTTGACCTTATTTTTTCAATCTATAACTCCTCTTTTCACTGACAACACCCTTTTTTTTGCTGAAGCTTCTCCTTTCATAGGAAGGTTACTGGTTAGCCTTTCCCAGATATAGCCATGCAACCCTTTCCTTTCTGGTTGGAGCCCCTCAGTGGAGACCATAAACTGCCTTTAAGAGATAGCAATGAACAGCAAACATTTTTTTTGAAATAGAGTATTGCCTTTGCTCACACCATCCTCATCTTTTCTTGCAGCTAACCAATAATTCTTGTACTACATTTCGTTATATTTGGTTCAAGCATCATGATGTATGGACATCATGATGTATGGCATACCCATATTGGCCGCTGGCAGATGAAGGTTGGATCACTTTTAAGCTACGGTTTCTTTCCCAGCGCAGACTGAAGCTTGTCACGACCAGCTAGGGACGACAAGCTCTGAGACTATGTTTGCCTAAGGTTTATACCTTGCGCAGCATCTTAAATGAAAAGAAAAAACTACATAGGCAGAGAAAACTCTCCCTACATCAATTAAAGAAAAGGGGAAACATAGGCAGCATCTTGTTCCTGCTATTTGTATTCCAACCAGCACCATGGTTCCAAAAGCAAAGATAAAGCCAAAGATTGTTCTTTGTATCTCTTGCATCCATCAGCATTACTGCAGCATAATTTGGAGTAATGAAGAACACCAATATAATAGACCAGCTATCTATTGGGCGTCACCAGCAGGATGCGAGCAAAGAAGCAAACGCATTTGCACAGCAACAAAATTGGTACAAATCCAAGAATCTTCTGTCAAGGCATGATGGAGTACGGGGGTACACCACAAATGCAACGTCTGCATTCCTCGTGCATTTTTCTTGGGGGAGCAAGGAAGACGGCACAGGAAGAGTTGAAGAACACCACAATGCTGAGTATGGACCATATGGAAATTGCTGAAAATTGCCATTCCTGAATGTAATGCAAGAAGCCTGGTTGCAAATTCCTCCTTTGACACTTGCAAGCACGCACGCACGCGCACACGCGCACACACACACACACACACACACACACACATACACACACACACACCACCACCACCACCACCACTTGTTCCTGCTATTTTGTGGCCACTATCATCACCTTTCCACCCCAACCCTAACTAGCTCTTGCAATTCTTCCTTGCGCTGAAGCAGCAGTACTCTGGTCGATCAGCTGCTTCTCTTTCTAGCTGTGACGATTGTATGGGATATCAATTGCAGCTGTTGTTTGCGACCACCTGTGATGATTGGCCTGTCAGATTTTCCGGTCCAAAAGGAGGGGCAACACCTGCTCCAGCTCAGAACAAGCCCCATAAGCCCTCCCACCTTGAAGTCTTCATGCACATGCAATGCATGCATTTGTTGGGCTACACCATTGCAACTCCAGGTGGGCTTGGGGACTGACTAACCACAGACTCAACCACATGAGCGCCATCTCAGGTCTCTACTTCTGATCAATTTTGCCACTTGCGTACAAAGCAAACTGCGTAACACCATCTTCACCTGCATGGGTAGGAGCAAGTTTAGGTCGAGAAGCAATGTTTTGGGATTATAGACATGAGCCATAAGCCAAGACAAGTGATGGGACAAAAAGGACACTTGCATGACAGAGTCCATGCTTGCATCTTTCCTCTCGACACACGAGGGTTGGGTCATAAGTGAGATGCGTATTTTGGCATTTCATAAAAATGGCGTCTAAGCGCGTAAAGCAGAAAGGTCTGTTTAGTAAACGTCGAAAAAAACGTCTGCGGGCGAATCCTTACAAGCCTAATTTGGGCCTCTCGTTTCAAGTTTCAATGCTCCCCTTCAACAATTTGAACATGCAGAGCCCAATTTCTTCTCTGCATTGTCCTCAACGCCTGTAAGCCCATGTTTCTCTGCATGGAACCCTGCTCAAGCTGCCTGCTGCCCATTTTCTCCTCCCCATGCTTCCTCTGCAGTGAAGGCTGAGCCTGCCCCAGCTGCAGGCAGGTCCTTGAGCAAGCGCAAGTTGCTAGCCGCACCACGTCAGTGGCATTGTTGGTTGTGAGCTGCTGTTGCTGTACATATACGGATCAGCGTTAGCCTCTAGCGCTATAGAAGACCCTCATTTCACACTACATGCCGATCTGTAGGGAGAGGCAATGTTGAAAAGCGTTATTTCAATATAATGCTATATAAGCAACATCACGCTGGAAAATGTGATGTATAACGCTATATGTCGATCCCTAAGAAATCCCTGTGTACATATGTATACTTGAGCCCTCTCCCCCTCTGCTTCTGGCCCTGCATCAGAGGCACTGCAACAGAATCCCACTCAGGATCACTCATGATTCTTATCTTTAGGCATGCTTCATGACTTAAAGCGTTGGGATGCAGGGGCGGTGGTTGGGGGGTGGATGGGCCGCCCCTCTGGGGGCCCCAACTACCCGAAACACTCCCTCCCAAAGATTGCTCCCTGAAAGCGCGTACGTACACAGCGTATGCATATTTCACGCGTCTTGATCCGTGCTGCTTCTCCCAAACCCGCGTATGACAACCCTGCGGCCAACAGGCCAGCCTGTGGAAAAACATGTCACACTCTCATCTTGTACCACATGCACTGATCCTTCTATGTCGGACACATGTTACACTCTAATCTTGCACTACATACTCTGAAGCTTGCAGGGGCTACTGAGCCAAACAGCAGCAGCAGTGCTCGAAACAGATTACGCAGAGGACAAAGGGATCCCAAGGAAATGACGAGACATGCCACGCACAATCTGTCAGCCCCATCCAGGCACAACAGGGACCTCCAGGGACTGACAGCAACAGCACACCCACATGCACATATATATGCTGCAATTACCTATGAAGAAGATGACATCCTGATCCACGTCCAGTGAGTCTTGGTCCTTCCCGTGTTGTGACGTCTGCATGTAGGGAAACATACCCCACATCTATATCCTTCTTGCAGAATATGCACCACCATGGCAATGCTGACAGGTGGACAGGTTTGCAAGTTAACAAGAGGAAGCTATTGGTCAAAACACACGACTGCTAGCTACAGCATTAAAATGATTGTGTCACGACTCCTGAGGGCATTTGTGGTGTGCGACCATGTGGACGGAAGGTACCGACAGGAACCTGGGAAGGGAGATTCTTGTGTCCAAATTTCTGGTGAACATTGCAGCAACAATACTACAGGCAGCTCCGATGGCAGCTGTTGACAGGTGGATGCGGAAGGTGCCCAAACTATGAACACATTAAATACCATAATACCATAAAGATCACATCAACAGAGAGGGATGTACAGGCTACAAAGTTGTGAGCATGTATGCCAAGGCAGCTGCTTGGAAATCTCCGTCTTATACACACCCTGCTTGTAGAGCAATATCCTGATACATACTAACCATTACACAAAAAAACTCACCTTCGCATCCTCATCATCGCTGTCCCCACACTCTGCATTGTACTGCGCAATCAGTGCATTGTATGCATCCACGTTTGTCACTGGCTTGAACTCCTCCACAGGCTCAGGAACGGCAAACGGCGGGGACAACTGCGGCTGCTGTGGCTGCTGCTGCTGCCAGGAAGACGGCGCTGCTGGATATGAAGAGGCAGAGCTAGAAGCAGCAGAGGAGGGGATGGTGTGTTGGGAGGCAGGTTTGGTGGTTGGAGGGCGGGCCAGGCTCCAGGCAGGTGGGCTTGGGTTGGGTGCAGCGGCTGCGGTGGGGACTTGTGAGGGGTTGCCCTTGATCTCAGCCTGTAAACACGGTGTGTGTGTATGAGTGTGTATGTATGTGTGGGCGCATGTGTGTGTGTCATTACTTTTTTTTTCCGCGTAATGGCATTACAATCGTATTGCAATCCGGGTTTTTGAAGGCTGAAAATCGTAATAAAATGGGCGATGCACCCCGAAGGGGCGCACCGACCATTTTGACCCCCATTTAGACCGCTGAAGGGATTTGGACTCGGGCAGAAAATAATGTTGAGAAATGCGATTGGTAGAACAAAGGCAACAGTGCTGGGAGTACAAGTCGTGCTTGAGGTGTGAGCAACAAACTTGCTGGCTCAGGAGTATCATGGCATGGAGTTGATGGTGTGTACAAGGCAGGCTGCAACTGGTGTGGGAATGCCTTCCAACTGCCACATGGCACCAATCGTTCATGCATGAAATACTGGACTGCTTGCATCGCCATAGCAAAGCCCTTCTCTTGCTCCTGCTCCCAAAGCAAACAGCATGACTGACAGCAGCAGGGACAGCAGTATGAGTGACAGTGGGTGCAGCATGAGCAAAAGTGAGTGCAGCAGCGCAGATGAGCATGAGTCAGCGCAGAAAAAGCAAGCTTCAGTAGCAAGGAGGGCCGCTTGGGCACAGCTACAGAGCATGGGGAGTGCTTTAAATGCCTGAGTGGATGAAGCTGGTTCCTGTAATGGTGCCTGGCTCAAGGATGAGCGCATGTTTTCCGCACTGAAAAGCCCTCAGCGCAGCTCCTTGAATGATAAATCCTGATGCGATTGGCAGGTGGCTAGATGCATATAAGAAGTGATGCAAGCTATAAGCTGATGTTGGTAAAGTGCAATGTGCTTGGCTAACTTGCGACTGCGGGACTCAACATGCGTTGGCTTAGACCTTCAAAATTTGAACATTTGGAGGTGCATGCATGCTGGAATTTTCTTGCTTGGAGGACTGGCCTGCATGCATGTGAGATAATGACAAACTCTGAGTTGTGCTTGCAATGAACTTCTTTAAGCACAACGGCACAACTCATGCAGCATTGTAAGTGTGTGACCTTATCCTGCGGCCTCGCGGCGGGCTTGGTTGGGGGGCAAAAGTAATAAAATAGCACTTCTCAAAAGAGGGAATTTCCCTCACCGTAATGAAATCTTGGTTTTGCCAAAACAAAAAAAAAGCACTGGTGTGTGTGTGTGTGTGTGTGTGTGTGTGTGATCATGCAAAATGTCAGGCTGGCACTCGAAGGAACCGTAGAGCAGATCCTGAAAAGATCCCTGAGTCCATCCCTGAGTGCAATGTGAGCATAAAGGCTGATGGTTGCAAGCACTCATTTCGTTTTTTTTTAACTTTGATGCTACTTCCAGACAAAAGCAACCTCGCCAGCAATCTGCTGTTTCAAGCCTTGAACTGCATGCAAATGCAGAGGCCCTGCACAGCGGCTACAGTCATGACTTACCAACCGCCTTTTTCCTCTTAGAGTCTGCCACTTCAAACCATGCTGGCTTGGCATCAAAGAGGTGCTGGTAGTATAGCTGTATAGCTTGCTATTCCCCTTCATCAACCAGTTGCTGGCAGTTGTTGTGGGGGCTCAGGCTGGCAGGGATTGCTGGAGGGCTTGAAAAGGAATCTTGATATCAAAGCATCTCCTTGGCATGGCAATAGGATACCGTCACATACCCATTTACCCAACGTCGACAAAAAAAGGCACACAAGCGATCGCAGAGTGCTTCGATGTAACGGCAGCAAAGCTGCAATAGGGCACAATTGCAGCACACCCACTAACCAATTTTGAGGAAAGAAGGCACACAAGCGGAGTGCTTCAGAGCATTGTCAGCACTGAGTCAGAGGCAAGTGAGGGAAGCACACGCCTTTTTTCTTGGTGGGAACACAAGCACAGGTGAGCACATGCGCCTTCGCATAGATGCACACCTGCAATGCAGCTGCTCTCTGTCGCTGAAATTTGCGCATGTATACACATACATATATTGTTATATTTGCACACACCTTGAATGTACACCTTCAATGCACATCTGTCGCTGAAGCTCAAATACACATACGCACCTTCAATGCAGCTGCAATTGCTCTCTGTCGCTGAAGCTCCTCCTTAGGATCTGATTGCTTAGGCTCTGGCTTCCTGCATTTGCACAGTGTGTGTGTGTGTGTGAGCAAGTGTGAGCAAGTGCTGCTTCATGAGTGATAGAGCACCATCACATTCTACCCAAGCAAGGCACAGAGGAGGGCTTGTACATGGCCAGTTGCAACAGTGCGTTTCTGGATGCGTGCAAACTGCTTCTTCACCTTCCCTTGAATTGGAACAGCTGGTGCACACCAGCAGCTGTGTGCTTCTGTCCCAGAGCGCACGCATGCTCACACACACACACTGAATCAGTACACAAGAGCATGAATGGGTCAGGGAGCAGGACCACGTGTCTCACCCTTTTCCCCTCCACACACCTGCCTGGTGAACAATCGCTTGACACACCCTTCGCCATCCTCCCTCATAGTTCACGCCTCTTGATGTGTACAGGCACTAAACAGTCTCAGGGGGCAGGAGCGCCTTCCCTCTTACACCCCCCCTCCCCCCAACCCACCCACACCTGCTAATGCACTGGTGCTTGACAGGCTCAGGGGGCAGAGCAACTTTTCTGTCTCACACCCACTCACCCGCAACGGCCCACACCTGCCAATGAATGCGCGCTTGGCAGAGGCTTAGCGCAGGACCACCTTATCTCTTTCTCTCTCAAACACACACACACACACCTGCTGATGTACTGGCGCTTGACAGGCTCAGGGGGCAAGAGCACAGCGTTGCGGGGGCCGCCTAGCGGATTCGAACCAGGTGGTGCAAATGCGGTGTTGGGAACGGGACTGGCGGCGGCTGCAGCTATTTTCTGCAGCTCTTGTGCATCTTCATGGGTCACGCTTTCGGCCATAGCGCGCAGGCGCTGCATGGGCAAAAGCACAGCACAGCACAGCATCAGGGCTGTGGGCAAATACTGTCACTGTATATAAGGGTCGAAGCTTGAGGACAAGCGAGTGAGGCTATTCCATAACTCTTGAATGATTGGACAGCAATGCCCATGCATGCCAGCAACTCGAGATGCAGATGGACCTAAACCAAGCAAAAGCACCTGCAGGCATGCACGCAGCAGCTGTGTGCATGGAAGGCTGCTCGCCTTCATCATCACTATCACTATCACTACAAAATCACCGCGAGGCACCTTCAGCACCCACGCAACAGCTGCGCATGCAGAACACACACACACACACACACACACACACACACACACACCGCACACACGCACACAAACGCGCACACATACACACATGCACACACACGCACACAAACACCCACACATACACACGTGCACACAAGCGCGTGCACGCGCGCACACACACACACACAAGCACCCTCAGGAATCCATGCAGCAGCTGTACGTGTAGGAAGGCTGCTTGCAGCCAACACTATCATTATCACTGCACGCGTTACACGCACGCACACATGCACACACAAAAACACACACCTTCAGGCATGCGCGCAACAGCTGAGCACGTGGGAGGCCGCCTGCCGCCATCACTGTCAGAAAAGCTTCCATCAGTGGCTGAGACTGCAGGTGTACGTGTGTGTAATGTGCGTGCGCGCGTCTCTGAGTTAGTGGGTCTTCAGGTAGTTTTCTCTTAATTCTTGCACCTGCTCCAAGTTGTGCCCTGCATCTGCACCTGAATGGCAGACTGGTGCCTCAAATAGCCTGACAGGCTTAACAATCAAGAATCTGACTAACCTGCCACCATCATATACAGTGCAGGCCACTCGACTGACTTGATACCGTTACAGCGCCAAGAGTGCCAGCAAACCAACTTAAAACCATCTCGGTGGCAGCCACACTTGTGCGCGCCTGAGACAGCTGATTCAACTTGAGCTTCAGGGCTGGTGCCGGGCCAGCACAGAGTTTGTGCAGCCCTGTCTCTATATCCTTCTTCAAGTTGTTGTTGTGTGTTTCCCGCACTTATGCTTGTCTCCTTAAAGTATGGCCGACGTGTACCTTGCACGCTGTGGATTGCAAGCATCTACTGAGCTCTGTTGCCTTCGAGCACACTGGGCTTTCGTGTAAACAAGCATGGCAATTAGTCCAAATTTTCTGTGACCTATCCTCTTCTGTTGCTATCCTTCCTTAGATGAGCACAAGGTGCATCCCCAACCTGTCCCTTCATCCTCCTGCATGTACCTAAAGCAAGAGGAACACCGCAACAAGTTGCAGCCGCGCATGCTGCATGAGAATCAATGCTCTCTTGCAGACAGGGCAATCTCAAGCACGGCAGTCCACAACAGCATACGAAGCAGCATTGTGAGTCCCCCTCCACTGCCCCCCACCCCACACATGCAAGCATGCATACATGCACCTGCTGGTGGAGCAGCGTGAGGTGTCGGTTCAGGCCCTCCCCCCTCCCCCCCCCACACACATGCAAACACGCACGAATGCACCTGCTGGAGGAGCAGCGTGAGGTGTTGGTTCAGGCCCTCCACCCTCCCCCCCCCCCCACATGTAAACACGCACGCACGCACCTGCTGGTGGAGCAGCGTGAGGTGTCAGTTCAGGCCCTCCAGCCCCCCCCCTCACACACACGCAAGCACGCACGCACGCACCTGCTGGTGGAGCAGCGTGAGGTGTCTGTTCAGGCCCTCCACCGCAGGCGGCCAAGGCACGCGGCCCGCAGTGCTGCCCTCAGCTGTGCTACCTGCTGCTGCGCATGCGATGGCGGCCAGGCGGGGTAGCTGCAGCACGACCATGGGCATCCCGCCCTGGTCCACCTGCGGTGTGCACAACGTGACTCAATGATTAAATGGTGTAATCTGATGTCCGGATGGTTAAGTGAAGGACAATGGATGCGCATGCAAAGGCGGCTAGGCTGGGTAAGTGCAGCAAGACCAATGGCAGCCCACCCTGGTCCACCCGGGATGTGCGCGTCATGATGTCACTTGAGACGAACGGTTGTTATTGTGATGATGAGTTGCATGAGTGAGCCTGCACCGCCATAGGCAGTCCGCCTGCATCCACCTTTGGTATGCACGTCATGCATTAAACCAAATCAAATTGGCAGAGGTAATGCACTACATGACAGGGGAGTGAGTCTGCACCACCATAAGCAACCCGTTCTGGTCCTTCTGCGATGTACACATTTATGATCCTTCAAAACAGCCTGATATTGTTCATGTTATAAAAAGAGCAATGACAACAGGGTGGCACTGCACCACAGAAGGGGGCTACCTTTTCAGCGCTGTTTGTTGCAGGTGAGTCAAGAAGGGTTAGAAAAAGACAACGAGTGTCTGTACTCCAGCATCGCTTTGACCGCACATTCTGGAATCAAATTCTGACCACAACATTAAGCTCAGCTGTAAGTCTTCAAATGGCAAAAGGTGAGGATGAGTAGGCCGAGGCTTGGGCACTGAGGGCCCAGCCTACGCAAACTGGAAGCACATACCTGCAGCACAAACAAGACCCTGCCGCTATTCGTTATCACTATCGCTACTTAATTCAAAACGATGTAATGCAACAATGGCATCATAGCCAATTGAAAACACTTTTATTGAAGTTTGATGTTAATGGTTGTAGGCTCATAAGTGCTCACACACGCATGCGCGCGCACACATACTCACACTTGCACACAAAGACGCGCGCACACACACATGCACACACACACACACACGCGTGCACACACACACACACACACACACACACACACACACACACACACGCACGCACGCACGCACGCATACACACACATATGCAGCTCCAGCAGAGGGGCATCAGCATCCAGCACAGCACTTGCAAAAGCCCCTTCTTCGAAAGATGGCGCAAGGCACCAATTAAACTCAAAAAGCAAAATACTTATGACATACCAAGCTGTCATTTTACACAGCAGAACAAACACCTCAACAATTGCAAATAATGATGCCAGCATATCGTAAGCATGGCTGGCCCCCCCTTTCCTAAGCAAAAAGCGGCCATGTACAATTTTTCAACATTACCACTGCACCATTACAGGACCTGGAAAGTGCTTTAGAATTTTGTCTCTTAAAAACAAGGTGTAAAGAAGGTGGGGTGCAGCGGGTGGGCACACTTATTTCCCTAAAAATCCATCATATTGGGCAGCACCTTCCATGTGAAATTGGACATGGGAAAGTCCTTGCTCAAACATGTCACACAAAGGATGTGCCTGCTGAGATTGATCAAAAGCACACCGTTTTTTAAACAGGCCACTTTTTCAGAGGGGGTCGACTGGCCTATATCACTGGATATGTTCATGCCCAACCTTCTTTCTCAAATTTAACCATGTTCACCAAAAATGTTTTAAAATCGGAGGTCCCCAGATCACTCCTGCCTCAAATCACCCAAAAAAGGCCCACATCTCCACACTGGGGCCACACTTCCAAATTCTTGTATTTATAACCCCTCTGCCTTTTCTTTTCTTTTCTTTTCCCCCATATATTATGCTAACATCCAATATTTTCAAAAATAGGAAAAAATGAGGTCAAAAATTGACCTTTTTGGCACCCCCTGTGATGCAATTCCTTGAAGCGAAATGGATGAAATCCTGTACCTGACCAACCACTAGGCCTTTTCACTCCAATTCTTTTGTAATGATATTATTTTGTTACAAGGATACCAAATAAATAAAAAAACAACCAATTTAGTGCAGCAGGTGGTCTGGAATGGAGATTTGGTGGTAAAAAGTAGGGTTCACGCCGCGGTCGATTAAGCACATGCCCCCCAATTTGCACTTTTCAAGCTCAGGAGCTATGGATAGTCCATGCTCAGGGCTACATCTCGGTGCTGAGCTTGAAAAGTGCGAACTGGGGGGCCATACCCTGGGATTGTTTTAAAAACAACCCATTTTGGGCCTCAGTCAGCCCCCTCTGCCACTTTTTGGCCTCATTCAAATTGCAATAGGTGCATCATGCTAGGCAGCACCCGGGGTTGCGCTCAGGTTGCCAGGGGATCCAGTGGTAGCGAAGCAACGTCACCTCCTGCATCGGCTTGCACACCCGTCCTGATGGGTCACCCCACCAGCACGCTCCCCCAGTGCCCCACCGCAAAATCTGACATCGCAGCATGATCAGATAACCTAAGAGCAGTTGAAGTCCAGGAGCGCTGGTCATGTGGTGCAAGTTTGAGAATCCGCCCTTTTCCTGCCAAAATGGGTGCAAAACAGTCTGTCATGTGAGATCAGCGTCACACACACACACACATCACCAACCTGGAAGCACCTTTCACCGAACCGGCTGACTAGTTAACCATGATTAAGTGATAACCACGATATAATGTGACAAGCCTTTGAGCAACACAGAGCACCTCCACATGCCAAATTTTCAATGCTTGGGACTAGGAAACATGTTTGGTTTGCTCAGAGCATGCACAAAGGTGGATTTGGGGCCTGGAGGTGCAGTTAGCCATACTAAGGGGGGTCCAGCCATGGGGGCAACCAGCACTGTGGTTAACAGTCACAAGCCCACCTGCTGCTCCAGCAGAGGATATCCGGAATCCAGCACAGCTTCCAAGCCCCTGGGGCCACTGGCAGCTGCCACAGCCTTGTCCCTGCCACCCTGGTGCGCCGGGGCATGACTGAGTGTGCGGTGAATGATCTTCAGCACAAAGTCCTGCATGTATGAGCGTATGTGCGTGTGTGTGTATGTGTGTGTGTGTTGTGGAGGGCTGTGCGGGACCATGCGCAGCTTAAAAGCAATACAATTATGGGAACAACAGAGCTGTACAGGTAAAAAAATATCCCTGCCTGGATGTGCCCTTAAGTTCTTCATGCGCGCAGATGGCTTTCCTTGTGGTCCTAATTTCTGATCAAAGTGTTTAAATCTCTTACCTCATTTTTATCCATGTGGCATATGTGCTTCATTATGATCCTTGTGGCAAAAGTGCTTCATTGTGATCCTTGTGGCAAAAGTGCTTCATTGTGATCCTTATAGCGTGTGCATAGTGAACATGAACTCAATTAAAAGTGAACTCATTAATGATTAATGTACAAAGTTAACATGAACTCAGCCAAACATGCAGCTGCTGCAGTGCCCATGGTTCCTTTCATCGAGGTAGGCCTAATCCTTGACAACATCAAATGAAGCTTTAAACAAATCCGGTGCTGCATTCTCACAATCTCTTAAACCCTCTTCCGCGTCGTCCCCTGATGTAAAAATCCTTACAACACAGGAAAAAGCCACACCCGATCCTTATCAATGCACACAGCAAAGTATAAAGTAAATGCTAGCAAAACAAGGGTAAAGCAAGGGTAAGAAAGTAAGCAAAGGAAAGGCCAGCAAAGCAAAGGCCAGCAATGCAGGAAGTGCACTAGCCAGCCTCCCTAGAGCCCTGCCTTGATCATGACTCTGACCACAAATAGCTGTGAGCTACGTCAAACACGTAACAATCGCACTCACCAGCCCTCCTCTATGCCGCCGCTTATTCATGAATACCTCCCCTGGGGAATGCATGATGATGGCCAGAACCTAGCTTTTAACTTGACTGCAAATAACAGTTTACAATTACCAGCCCTCATCTGCTGCCCCTTTTGTTTATGGCAATCCCCCTCGGGGGCTGCGTGATGATGGCCAGGGCCAAGGCTTTATCTTAACAAAGTAGCCTGTTAGCCTGACCAAGCAAAGAAAAAGTGTGGCACTCAGCGACCCTCCTCTGTGCTGCTTCTTGTTCATGACAATCTCCCCTGTGGGCTGCTTGACAATGGCCAGGGCCAGGGCAAGCTGCAAGAAGGTAGCTCTCAAATTGACCTAGTCAGAGAACAGTTGCACTCACCAGCCCTCCTCTGTGGCGCCCCTTTTGTCCATGGCAATCACCCCTGGGGGCTGCGTGATGATGGCTTCAATTGATTAAATTAGCCTGTTCACCTGACCAAGCAAGCAAGGGTGGCACTCACCAGCCCTCCTCTGTGGCGCCCCTTGTTCATGATGATCACCCCTGGGGGCTGCGTGATGATGGCCAGGGCCAAGGCGAGCTTTGAAAAGGTGGTGGGGGCACAGGCAGGGTAAGGCCACGCACACAGGCAAGCGGCCACAAGGGCGGCCCCATCAGCGTCGCTCTTGAGCACAGCCTGCGTGGATGTGTGGAGGGAGGAGAGGAGTGAAAGAGGTGTTGGATGGCTCCAAAGGCGGCCGAGTCAGGTGCGTTGTGCTTATCAACACCTTGCAAAAGCACAGCCTGCTCTCGCAAGAATGGGGGAGAGGTGCAGCACTGGAAAATTGTACATCCACTTAAATGCACATCGATGGCAGCCACCAGCATCACTCTTGGGCGCAGGCTATCCGGTGTATGGCTCGAATGCACAGGGTCCCAACTCATACGGGCAACTGAAACTGCCGTAACTTTGCGCAGAACCCTTGCGCCAAGATGAACAATACTGTGCTTGAAAGCCCTTTGGCAGGACTGTTTTTATCCTGGCACATCTAAGTAAGATGATGTGAAGATTCTCCCGTATTTATGGAAAAAATGTAGAATGATGCAAGAGAACCTTTTGAAGAGTGCTCCCTGAGTGAAAACAGGGACCTGGCTCAGAGGTCCACCTAACCCCCCAGATGATCTCGCTCACCCTGACCTTGCCAGGACACCAATCAACACCATTACCTTTGCAATGGTGTCTGTTACATCACTGCTTATACAGTGCTTATATACCGAAGGTATAGTTGACATCAAGGGTAGGTTGGGAGATTCCCATTCCTCACCGCATTGACCCCTTCTCCCCGTTTTGAGCACCCACGCACACATACCAGGCCATTCCAAATATTTTATGCAGAATCGTGCCCCTATAATCATAGAATAGGACTGCAAACAAAGTTGTGGGAAAAGGCGGGGCCAGGAAGGCTCAGAAAAGTTTCCTGAGACAGAAAACCTCCTTAATGGCCAAGTTAAGACCCTCTGGCTGGAACGCACCGCAGGTCCATTATTTCTAAATTTCTATCTAAATTACCATTGAAAGCAATACCCTGACACAGCATGCACAGGGTCAAAGAAGGGCGGAGAAAGAGAGAGAGAGAGAGAGAGAGAGAGAGAGAGAGAGAGAGATGCTGGAATGTTGGAGTAGCAGAATCAAAATGGCACCCTGGGGCATGCATCCCTGCTAATTCAATCACACACCTGGGGCCTTGACGACTTCTTCGGACCCAGTGTCCCCCCTTCTCACCTGGGATTTGATGACATCCTCTGACACAGTTCCCCCCAATCACACACCTGGGGCCTTGACGACTTCTTCAGACCCAGTGTCCCCCCTTCTCACCTGGGCTTTGATGACGTCCTCTGACACAGTTCCCCCCTTGCCATTGCTGCCGCCAGCAACAGCCGCGCTCCCGCTACCAATACCAGCAGCAGCTGAGGCAGCATTGGCAGCACTTGGGGGCTGCCTGCCAGTGGGGGGCGGGGACGACAGGAGGGCAGCGTTGGCTTTGTCTGCGGTGACCTGCAGTACCAAAGAGGGATACAGGCCACCAATCATAATACAATTAAAACAGATTAAATTGGACACTGAGAAAAAAATGAGACGTTGGTTGCGCCTACAAATGCTTGCAGAGCATGAAAAGGGGAAGAGTTCTTGGAAGGGCATATCTTGCATGTTCTAATTTACATACGCCTGTCAGTAGAACAAAAAATATTACTGTCGAAATATTACTGTCACTGCCATCTCCATGAGCAGCAGCAGCAGGAACTGGTGTCACTGCTTAACAAGAAATCAACCTTTGCGATGACCCGCAAGTTCCAGAGCAATTTCCCCAAATTCGGTAAAACAAACTCTTACGCGGGACATGAGAGCACTGTGAACCAAACCGCCCAAAGGAAACTCTGCTGCCTTGCAGGCATTGTTTGAGAGCAGCTTTGAGGTGTTAAGAAGGAGACATCACTTGCATAAGAAGGGCATGGGAACCAGTGGTGTGACCTCAAAGGAAGCTCAAAGACTGCTGCCTTTTGCAGGCATTGTTTGAAAGCCAAGGTGCTACCTGAGGGATTTCCCCCTCCCTTGGAAATGATGTAACCCCCCCCTCTGAAGTGAAGCTGCTGTGAAATGTGTCTTTGCCTTCCAATATGTATTTGCCATACTATACGCAAGAGTGTGAGGAGGTGGATGGGTTTTCAACTCATCCACCTCCTCACATGCTTGCGCAACATTAGACACTTTTGTTGCAAAGGGAGGAAAGTTGACTGGATGCTGGATCAAAATTTCAAAGCCTGGGCCACCGTGAAACCAAGTGGATCCCTACCTGACCCAAGCTGTTCATCAAATCAGGGAGCACTCATCCTTTGAGGGAGCCCCTCCACCTTGGATGTTCGAAAAGAACACTTGTGAATGTACGTACAAGCACCAGATCACCAAGGACCAGCCACGAGACAGCAGTGTGATCTCTCTTCAATCTTCTGGCAATAAGTTTGGCACCTAGGCTCTTGCGGCAAGGCGTCGGCTTGCCCACCTTGACTGACCGTCCTTGTAAGGATCTGGGTCACCCACCCTTGCTCTCGAGGCAAGACACTTTAACACCCACCTTCAAGTGAAAGCGCCAGCGCATGGGTAGACGGGGCATCTCTCCAGTAGCCAAGGATACAGCCGAGGCCAGCGCGTTATGTGCTCGATCAGGAGTCACACCCTTGGCGCGGGTGCGAAGCACAGCCAGGCACCTCTGCACAAATACAGTGGGGTGCACAGACTTTGGCACACCAATGCATACAGGCAGGGCCAGGCACAGCTTTAGGAGAGTGATTCTGCACACAAACAGTGGGGTGCACAGACTTTGGCACACCAATGCATGCATGCAGGGCCAGGCACAGAGCTATAGGAGAGTGATTCTGCACACAAATACAGTGGGGTGCACAGAATTTGGCACACCAATGCATACAGGCAGGGCCAGGCACAGCTGTAGCCTATAATATAGGAGAGTGATTCTGCACACAAACAGTGGGCATCACAGTGGCTCGCCTGTGTATACGAGTTGGAGCTCACAAGGTCTGTCGTTTGTATCATGGGCGCAAGGCAGCACAATGGCAGCAGCTTTGCCTTAGAATGGACGGAAAATTTGGAAACCTTGGAAGATCACACCAGGAAACGGGGCGGAAGCTTTGGTTGCCAGTGGAAGAGCTAAAAAAGATCATGTTGTGTTTGTCACAATGTCTGTAACAAGCATATCAGCTCTGCACCCTGCCATACAACAAACTCCTTCCAGCACCAGCAAACAGTTAGTCACCCCACTGTAGCATGGCAACCATCAGCCAAATTTGGGCTTCCATGCCAGGACACAAGACAGAGTAAAGCATATGTGAGCAGCACCCTGCAAGACCGATACCGACAAGACAAAAGAGACAAACGTAAGAATGTCTTTGAAGCGCTTAAAAGCACTTCACCTCCATGGGCACGTACAAGTTTGCGTACCTGCAGCAGGGGGTCGCTTGCTTGGGGTCCATTGGCCATGGCTGCCATTAGCCGGTATGTGAGTGGCTGGGCCTGAGCTCGCAAGCACATACACATGCATATATATTACATTTATGTTTATAATGTGCAGGTATGTGCAAACTTTACATTAGTAACATGCATTGGCTGCCTACATAAGACAGTAAGCGGCTGGCCTGCGCAAACAGACACACTCGGAAACATGCACGCGCACACACACACACACACACACACACACACACACACACACACACACACACACACACACACACACACACACATTCACACACACGCACGCGCGCGCACACACACACACACGCATGCACTCAAAATACACATATACACACACAGGAAGACAGAATGTGCAGGCATGCTAGCAGAGAATGAGCAGGCATGCCAGCAGAGAACATGCAGGCAGGTAAGCAGACAAGCATGCATTGGCCATGGCTGCCATGGAGCGCGGTATGAGAGGGGCTGGGCTTGTGCATACCAACACGTACGCAGGCACTCGTACAGGAAGTGCAGGCATGTAGGCAGACAAGCATGTATTGGCCTTGAGGTGATACGGGAGGGGCTGGGCCTGTTCACATAGACATTCAAATCAACAGGTAAAAACGACCAGTGCGAGGGCGTTGCTAAGGGCCACTGGAGGGGAAGGTGAATGTTGGCACGCACACTTTTGCTGTTGTCACAATGGTGCACACCTGGAAATGCAGGGCATCTGAAGGTAGCAATGATAGAGACGCGTGCTGTTGTCACAATGGTGCACACCTGGAAATGCAGGGCATCTGAAGGTAGCAATGATACAGACGCGTGCTGTTGTCACAATGGTGCACATACCTGGAAATGCAGGGCATCTGAAGGTAGCAATGATACAGACGCGTTTGTCAAGGGCCACTCCAGAGGAGGGTACATGGTGGAGGTTGAGGGCACGCCGTCAGCATCAGCGCCATTGCTGCTGCTGCTGCTGTCTGCCAATTTGCATGCGGCGGCTGCCAGCAAAGCAGAGTCCAGGCGCACCTGTGCAAAGTTTCATGCACAAAAATCTATTGATCTCAATAAACACAAATGAAGCCCAAAACACCCACAGAAAGCAAATTTCAAGATATGTGAAGAACACATTAACGAGCACTGGGCGCCACTGTAGCATGTGTTGAAAAATGAAGAGCCAGAGTTTTTCTTTTCACTAATTCACTCACGTCATTGTCCCGCGAGAGGGTGCCGCTCATGTTTGAGCTCTCCAAAATGTAGAAGGGGTCTGAAGACAGCAAGGCTTGCACCTGCAGCAGCACCAGAGTGTGTGTGTATGTGTGTGTTGTGTGTGAGTGTGTGTATGTGTGTGTGTGTGTGTGCGCGTGCGCGCGCGCTGCATATCACACAGGGGCAAGACATATGCATCTGACTCCTGCCTTGCTTCTTAGCATCCACCATTGCGCAGTCACTGTGCAACCATCTGCAGATGGCACTTTTTTTCATGCTCGCATGTGCCCAGCTCCAGGTTCTTTTTGAAACACTCCAGGGCCTCAGGGCAAAT
The DNA here is from genome assembly GCA_914767535.2 of Dunaliella primolecta. NCBI lineage: Eukaryota > Viridiplantae > Chlorophyta > Chlorophyceae > Chlamydomonadales > Dunaliellaceae > Dunaliella > Dunaliella primolecta. The sequence continues at coordinate 284,190 of OU611751.1, read as the reverse complement.
TTGCACTCAGGCCGCTTGCAATGACAGAAGACGGGTTGCAGGTGAAAAAAACAGGTGCGCACGTGTGTTGTGCGATTGTTGCTGCCCTTAATTATGTTGGTGGGAGCATTGTGTAGGTTATGGTGCAGTGCCCTTCCAACATGTAGTAGTGCTCTTGCAAGTGAAAGTGCTGTTGCCTTTGGAGCGGGCACACCCATGACTGCATGAGCAGGTGGATGAATGCATGCATGATGAATGCTCGTGGATGGATGCATGACAAACCAATGCGCGTGTAGGAAGGCGTGACTCATTACTGCATGCGAAGGCAGGCATGATGAAACATGAATGCATGAGCACTTGAAGGAAGGCAGAAGGAAATGTGAATGCATGAGCGGACGCACCTGTGAGTGCAGGGCACAGCAATGAAAGCATGAACATGTGGTAGACACATGCGTGGATGGATGGATGCATGAGGAGGTGAAGCAGACGCATGCTTGCATGGATGGATGGATGGACGCATGCATTGGTGGAGCAAGCACACCTGTGAATGCATGAGCGTGGATGGCCCTGCAACCATGTGCTCCTTTTCAAAGTGCTCCCCTGCGCATACACAAATGAAACAAGCACGCAAGTCAGATGCAAACACAACCATCCAACCATATTACAACACAACCCCATGTCAGATACAAACACAACCATCCAACCATATTACAACACAAACCCATGTCAGATGCAAACACAAGCATCCAACCATATTACAACACAACCCCATGTCAGATGCAAACACAAGCATCCAACCATAATGCAACCCCAAACCCATCTGTCACCTCTTCAGGCCCCTACGAAATTCCTTGCGCACCCAAAATATGCACCTGCCAAACCAGCGTGCAGGAGGTGTGTTGCCTCAGTGGTGCGGCCCCATTTCACAGAACAAGTAAGGAGCGAAAACTCTTTATACCACCCCACCACCACTAACACACACACACATGTATAGCTTCGCACTCCTTCACAGCCCACACCCGGCAGCTTGTTGAGAGCACAGTACCCAGAACCTCTTCAACACCCTTCAAACCTGATGCAAGCGCAGGCGCCCACAGATCATTGTCCCGTCACATGATTCGCACCTGGCAGCTCGGTGCGAGCAAAGGCGCCCAAACATCAAATTATAGCCCACACCTGGCAGCTCGGAGCAAGCACACACGCCCAGAGACCTCCACCCCGTCACAACCCAGACCTTGCAGCTCAGTGCGTGCAAGGGGGCCCTACCATCTTTCACAAGCCAAACCCGTCAGCATGGTGCGGACACACGCAGGCACCCAAACATCCTCGCCCCTTCTCATGCCATACTTGGCAGCTTTTGGTGTGGGCACAGGCATTTCAAAAGCCTTCTGCCCCTTCACAACCCACACCTGGCAGCTTGGTGCGAGCAAAGCATGCGGCTTTGGAGGTGAAGCGGCGAGAGGCAGTGTGCCTAACCAGGCCATGCTGATGGGAGACCTGGGGAGGGGGGGTGAGGATAGCGAGGGCCACTGCCAACTTGACTGCAGTGTCAGGCCCTTGAGCGGGGGGCCTGCGGAGCAACGTTGCACGTTTACGCTCAATTACAAGAGCTTGATCCAGCGACAGGTAAGGAAAGAAAGCTGAACCAAATGATCTTGGAACTTGCTTTAGGATGGCCAGTGGGGGACCTGCGGAGCATCATCACATTTGTTTGCTAGATCAAATGTGCTTAAGACTTGTTTCGCTGATAATAAGGGCGTCAGCTGAATAGCATCATCTTGGTAGCTAAACAGCATTCTCTTGGTAGCTGCACCCGATGGCCAGTGGGGAGCCTGTGGAGCAAACAGTTGTGTGTACAGCTTCGTACAAAGGGCACAGTGCGCGTTAAGAGGCGGGCGCGTGCCTGGTGAGAGAAAAGAGAGCTATGGAGCGTTTAGGAGACTGGCTGAAGATGGCCCATGCAACTAGCAACTTGACCGTGGCAAAGCGCCTTACATGCCAAGCACAGCTTTTGCGTGCTGCCTGATTGTCCCAACCAAAGTATGCACCTGCTGCTTCAAAGTGGGACTTCTGTATGCCCAAATCCGGTATGACTGAGGGAGCACACAACGCTGCCAGTACAGCTGTTGTTTCTGCCCTCATTCACCTCTAAATCAAAATGTTAGACTGAAGGGCAGGCCGACACATTGCCCACCATGCCCTCCTACCATGACAAAAGAAAGAAAGAACATTGCATCTGTCTGGCCCCAAATCTCCCTGCCATGCACGAAGGAGGAGATGTGTCCCTCTCTCGTATCATTTCCCCCTCCCCCCTCAGGAAGCCTTGAAAGAACCAAACCACAAAAGAGATAGCCCTCATGAAGCAAGACAAAAGCCTCCTGTGATGAGCAGTACCAGGTTTGTGTTCATTGGCCAGAACCTCCAAAATTGCTTACAGGGCGGCAAAACAGCCCATGCCTCACTGCCAGACAGCCAAGGCAGAATGCTGACAGCAACTGTTGGGGAATTGCGTTGACGAGAGTGAAGGCGGCGGTGAGGACAACAAAGGTGGAGACAGCATGGCGACGGTAGGACCGACCCACGCCCCACCCGACAGCAAAGGCAGCGGTGATGATAGCAAAGGCGGCGTTGACGGCAGCAACGGCAACAGCAGCAAACGCGAAAGTGGTACCAACCCACGACTCACCAGACAGCAAAGCCAGCGGTGGAGCCATCAAAGGCAACAGCAGCAAAGGCGACAGTGGTACCGTCCCACGCCTCACACCAGACAGCAAAGGCGGCAGTGATCGCAGCAAAGACAACAGCAGCAAAGGCAGCAACAAACCCAACCCAAGCCTCAAACCAGGCAGCAACACCAGCGGTGATGACAGCCAAGGCGGCAGTGATACTGACCCCAGACTCACCAGACAGCAAAGGCAGCGGTAATGAGAGCCAAGCGCTCCTCCTCTGAGTCATCAAACTCTGCTTGGGGCTGCACCGCAGAAGGTTACAGGTCATAAAGAATGAGAGAGCACCTTGCAATGCAGTGCATTTGGAGGCAGGCTTTCCGTGCTCATTGGGAACCGGAGAACAAGTCACCAGGTTGGTTTGACAACTCCATTCCCCCGACTGCAAATGATCTGATGAGTGATTGGTTCAGCACACAGTGCTTGCCCCTGAGAGGGGCTCTGACCCGACGCATGCCTGCTCTCGCCTTCAAAGCAGCATGAGTGAGCAGCGCGTGACCAAAAGAAGGAGCGCTCCGCCAAAAACTTCACCTAACACACACCCCATCAAACAACACCTGGTCACGTAAGTACCTGAGCACTAGGGGATGGCTCTGCCTGCGTCTGCAGCTCCGGCTGCGCCTGTGGTACTGTAGGGAGAGGTGCTGGCGGTGGAGGTTGCCGAGCGGGTGGTGGTGGTGGAGGGGCGAGTACAGGGGTCGGCATGCTGGGGTAGCTGCTGGGAGGTTGGTACCGTGGGCCCTGGGTAAAACCAGGATTGCCCCCGTTCATGTGCAGCTGCTGCTGCTGCGGCGGGAAGCCAGGCATGCGAGGCATGAATTGCTGCTGCTGCTGCTGCTGCTGCTGCTGCTGGAAGAGGTGTGGCTGGACGGGCGGCTGCATGGCTAGTGCAGGCTGGTAAATGGGTGGGATGGGAAAGAAGGGTGCAGGTGCGTAGGGACTGCTGCTGGCGAGGCCCATGTTCCTTGCAGCAGCAGCAGCAGCAGCAGCAGCAGAGCCAGGATGAGGTTGGGGGAATGCTGTGGGGAGGGCAGGTTGAGCCTGCAGCTGCTGCTGCTCCAGCTGCCGTACTTGCAGCATCTGCCGCTGCTGCTGCTGCTGCTGCTGCTGCTGCTGCTGCTGTTCTAGCTGGCGCACATGCAGCGCAGCTGGCTGCTGCGTCTGCGGCTGCTGTGGATGCAAGTGCTGAGGGGAGAGCGGTTTGTAGGGAACGACCTGGCCCCCCACCACAGCCTGTGCCATTTTCTGCAGGCACGGTGATGTATGTCCAGTGGGCAGCATGTGTGTGTGTGTGTAACCAAGCTATGCAGGGGACGAGAGGGTCCAATACAGCTCGCACCATTTCTAAGCGGCTTGCGCCATTTGTAAGAGGTGTAAAAATATGCTCCACAGAGAAGCAACGTTGGAGAGCAAACAAAGCTCACTATCTAAGCAAAGGAAACACATGCTGTGCACTGCAGCTTGTGCCATTGTCTGTTGGTGAAACTGTGCCCTTCAATGGAGCCTAATCAGTACGCGCTGGCAAGATTTGCAGCATTATTTAATACTTTTTACATTCCATGCATGCAAATCCACATTTGATAACACACATGCACACGCACGCACACACACATTCATTCACACTTACATACACACATACACACACCTTCAGCTCTGCCGGCCGGAGCACCAGCAGCAGGTTACCCTTGCATGGATCCAGGCGGAAGCAGGGGTCCGCCTCAAAGAGCGCACGCATGCGGGAGCTCTGTATGTGTGTGTGTGTGTGTGTATGTGTATGCGCGCGCGTGCATGAGTGTTTGTGCGTGCGTGTATATGTGTATGTGTGTGTGTCAGCAAGTGGACGTGGGAAGCCTACCTAAATATACGCATGCCTAAACTCCAGTTTCCATGCCAGTATCCTGATTCAAGTAGGTGCAACCATGAGCATCTGTATAAACAACACTTTTTTGTGAACATGCCATGTGCAGGCAAGCAAGTCAGGTGCATACAGAAAATGGATGACATTACCTATAGGCTTGCTTGGGAGAAGAGGCAAGCGCCTCCTTCATTCACATTTACATGTTCATACGTGTGTGCATGTGTATCATCCAGGACAGATCAATTCCTTTCTTAGCTCTCAACTACTGCCGCCCTCAAAACAGACCACCGCAAATCCAAGCAGCAGCACATCATGCCCCAAGCCTGCCCGACCAATTTCAACACCAGAACAAAAGGAGATTACGTACCTGTACACCAGGAAGCGCGGCTTCCCACGCCCCCCGCGCACGCGCAGTGAAGGCGCTGCCCAATTGCGGCAGCATGCAGGCCAATGCCTGCCCTGTGGGTGACGCCAGGCCACCTGCCCAGCAGCACACAAACACAGCAGTGAGACTACACAAAGGGGCAGGTAAAAGCTGCCCTGTGGGTGGCACTAGGCATACATACATAGGCATTAATGAACTGACCTGCCCAGCAGCACACAGAGCTGGTAGGCTTGGAAAGAGAAGCAATGACAACAACAGCAGCAGCAGTGACGTCCCAGGGGAAGGGCTACAACAATTATTTCAGCTTGTACAGAACAAACATGTGTGTGTATGTATGTGTGTGTGAGATTATCTTAGGCACTTGCACATGGGCATGCATATGCACACACAAGCGTGCACCTGGGCCACAAATGTGGTACACCACAAGCACCTTGACAGTGCGCACGAACTCAAAGGCAAGCACACATCCAAATGCATACACACGAGCACGCATCCAAATTCATGCATGCAAGCACGCACATAGGCAGGTGGCCTGGTGTCAGCCCTAGTGCAGTGCTGCCGGCACCTTGACAGCACGCATGCAGGAGGCAGCGAGCAAGGGGATTGACCCTTGTACACATCCACCCTTTTTTGCATGTGCGCAGGCACACACCTGCAACGCCCAAGCAAAAGGGGAGGATGCTGCAGGCACGCTCACCCAATACTGCCTGTGCACGTGCACGCACCTGGACCGCCCAAGTGAAACAGTATCCATGACTTGATGGCGCACATGCATGGTTCATCCCGCAGGGGGGGATGCTGCAGGCACACATTCACCCATTTGCTTGAGAAAGTGCACACGCACACGCACCTGGCCCGCCCAAGTGGTGCACCGCCAGCGCCTTGATGGCGCACGTGCAGGGATTCACATGCAGGGGCGAGGCCGCTGGACTGTGGGGGGGAGGGGGCGGGGAGGGGGGCCACATGGCTTCGCCTATACGCCCCCATATGATCAACGCCAGCGCCAGCAGCCGTGACTGCACGCCTGCGGTGTCCTCTGCAGAAGCTGCCAGGGCGTCCAGGTCTGACTCGTCGAAGATCTCTTCGCTGGCGATCTGCAACGTGCGCACGCAGGCCGGCGTTTGTTGGTGGGCAGGGCGTTGATGGGCAGGGCGAGGACCAGGGATGCAGGTCCTGCTCATTGAGTGCCTGGGTTTAAGAGCATGTTGCAGCGCGAGCGCAAGCAAGTGCGCATTGCTTGTTGGGCAGAGCGTGCTATGTCAACAGCCAGGGTACAGTGACCTGAGGTGGTAGCAAGCATGCGCATGTGCATGTACATGGGCCGCCTCAAGGCAGCGTGCATGCTGGAGTGCAATTGTTTGAGTCGAAAACCATCCAGCCCATTGCGCAGCTACGGCAGGCTGCTGTGCGCAGGGACGGAGGGTTGTTGTGCACAGGGATGAAGGGTTGCTGTGCACAGGGACGATGGGTTCGCAGTGCACAGGGACAGAGGGTTATTGTGCACAGGGACGGCAGGCTGCTATGCACAGCATCGGCAAGCTGCTGTGTAGGCTGTGCAGAGGGACATCAGGCTGCTGTGCACAGCAAAGGTAAGCTGCTGTGCATAGGGACACGGACGGAAGGCTTAATCGCTTCCATCGTGCCTGCCTTGCACTAACGTTTTGGGTGTGAATTAAAGCAGAGGAGTGTTGAAACCTCTAGTACCGTCTCCAGGGACTGAAATTTTGGACACCGGATCAACGCACCATGCTGCAAGCCAAGCAATCACAGCCTTGTGCAGTTTCAGCCCAAGCATTCTTAGCCCAGAGCACACCCGCCTCCATACTTCCAATTTACATCTTAAATCCCTGCACCTTGCTATGCACGCACCTGCAACACCCGCTCTTCCAAAACATCAGGCTTGAGCTCTACCTGCATTGAAAACATGTTGTGGCACACAAAACTAAGATAGCTTCTCGGGCACGTGGCTGGATGCAACAAGCAGGCAAAAAATTGGTAGCATAACAGCGACAGCAAGACAATGCAGAGCGCGTGCACACGCTCTCACACACATGTATGCACACACATGTACGCACACACATGTACGTATGCACACACGCACGCACCTGCCCCCCTTGCATCATGTCACCCTTTTTCACAAGCCACGAGCGCTGCATGTTGTCCACGGCATCCCTGCAGATCATGCTGATCAGCTGGTCCGGCTCTCCGCTTGCTGCGCTCAGCCCTGTGGACCATGCCAGGGGGTGCTCCCTCTGCACAACGCACGTGCATTCACGCACAACACACGCACGCAGCTCTTTTGGTCATGCAGCTGCGCATGCACGGCATGGACTTTGGTGGCAGCGGCTTAGTAACAGAGGGAGCTTGTCCTGCATGCAGCACTGGAAATGAGGTGAGCTGCACGTCCATGCCTTGGACTTACTACCCAATATAAGCAAAGCGGCAAGGTCTGGGAAGCTCTCCACTTGCGTGACCAGAAGGATGTGTAAGGGTCATGCCCAAAACCTTTCTTTGTAAGCACAAATGGCCTGCCTTCAGCAAAAGGTCTCTATGCAAGGAGGCAGAAAGGGGCATCCTGTCCAAGCAAGCTCGTGTACTGAGCTCCTTCAGGTCGCCTCCCTATACAAGCGCATGATTGTGGAATGAAGACCTGATCGCTCGCTTGGCCGCTCAGACATCTGTCTGTGGGTGACAGACCTCTGTGCTCAGCATATGCCCAATTTCAATGGAAAATGGACCCTAGCTTTCCCTGTCACAGGGAACACCACCACTTGCGCTTGCACTCATCAGTGCATGACAGACCTTTGTGCTCAGCATATGCCCTCTTTCAGTGGAAAATGGATCTAGCTTTTTCCCTGTCACAGGAAACACCAGCATACTTGCGTGTAAGCACTGCACTCATCAGAGTGCATGACAGACCTCTATGCTCAGCATAATTCCCCTACAACAAAATGGATCCAAGCTTTCCCAGTCACAGAAAACACTACACCGTGTGCTTGCACTCATGATGACCATCAATATTGTCGTCATGGCTATCACCCTCGCCAACCCCTTTCCCCTGATTCATCCACAAAGTATCTTCCCTATCTTCCCCAACTGACAGGAAACTCAGGGACGATTATGGTGCATAGGTCTCCACCTGCAGCATGTGCCCCAGAGCCACAGAGCTGCAGCTCTGCAGGGGTGCAGCAGTGGCCAAACAGAGAGTAACATTTGGAGGGGCCTTGGATGTGGGGCATCCAACACCATCATCATCATTACCATCACCATCATCCGTCTATCCGCCCATCCATCCATCCTCCTTCCCTCCATGTTCCACCTCATGAAGAATGACATGGAAAAAACAGCAAACCGTGTCCTTGCCATTGAGCTGCTGCTCTCACAGGCCCTCACCTGCAGCATGTGCACCAGGTTTGAAATGCGGCGGCTAAAGGGCGTGGCGCCCGCAGACACGACAGCTAGGGTGGCCGCCAGGTTCTGCGCAATGGCTCTTCTCAGCACAACTAGAGCGTCTGAGGTGCTGAGGCTGCTAGGGATCGTGGCAGGGTCCGCGCCTTGCTCCACAGCCTGCAAGCTCTGCTGCTGGGCCTGCATCGGGAGGAGGGGGTGTGGCAGTTTTACGCTCCCACCATACATCTGTGTGATAAACACTGAGCAAACGATGTCGGCATGATGCAAGTAGCACGTGTAATTAAGGAGTGTGTGTGGAATTATACTTCAATAAAGGTAGCTACACATAGTCGGAAATAACTGTAAACACTGAAGAGATTGGGTTTTAAGAATGTGAAGGGGGTAGGACACAGGTTATGCACAGGTCTTTATTGGAGATGTTTGTACACTCGACAGGAGGAAAGGCGATAGGGGCAAATGTGCACAAAAATCACGCCCACTTCCACGCACCGAACACATGTTGCTGCTCAAATGCCACAAACCCGTCTCCTGCGCATTGGCTCATCGGCACTCGACCCACAGCTGGTGTAAGCACCTGGTCCTCAAACCTCCACATAACGTGCGAACACAGGCATTGCAAGGATGCCCTCTGCCTCTGGTGATAATCGCTCTACTAGCACTGCGTTGGAGTGCATCGCTCCAGATGGCCAAGCAAGCACAGCCGCTCCTCACAAACGGATGCCCATGCCTGTTGTGCGCACCCTTCCCTGATACTCGCGGCCAGCTTCAGTCTGCGCAGTCTTTTTCCTTTCTTCCCCTTTGTGCACCACAGAGGGTGAGCTGCTGCTGCTATTGAGCTGCAACTTCAGAATGATCCCTCACCACTTCGGTTTTCAGTGCTCAACCTACAAAACCCCTCAGGGAGATTCATGGCAAGCCGCGCATGACGCCCCCCTTCCAAAATTCGCAGTTGGTGGCTCACCTGCACTTGCTTTTCATCCTGTGGCCACAGCACATCCGCCATCAGCTGCAGGTGCAGCAGCAGAGCACACAAACAAGCACAGGTTGGGAGGGCAGCAGCGGTGCAGAGCCAGCAGGAAAAAAAAAACAAAGGGTTGAGAAGGGCTTGCGAAAGTAAATTTCAACGAGCCGCTGAAAAAAAGTGCAAAGAGATGAGAAGGGCTTGAGGGAAAAGCTCCAGGCAGGCCACCTAGGATGGGTGATGCTGTGGATCCTGCTGTACAAAATGTAAGCTGCTATGCCACAATCAGTACGCGCTGCTATGGCGCAATCAGTACGCGTTGCTATGCCACAATCAGTACGCGCTGCTATGGCGCAAGCACTGTGTGCTGCTATGGCACAAGCACTGCGTACAGCTATGGCACAAGCACTGCGTGCAGCTATGGCACAAGCACTATGTGCAGCTATGGCGCAAGCACCACGTGCTGCTATGGCGCAAGCACTGTGTGCAGCTATGACACAAGCACTGCGTGCAGCTATGGCACAAGCACTATGTGCAGCTATGGCGCAAGCACCACGTGCTGCTATGGCGCAAGCACTGCGTGCTGCTATGGCACGAGCACTGCGTGCTGCTATGGCACAAGCACTATGTGCAGCTATGGCACAAGCACTTTGTGCAGCTATGGTGCAAGCACTGCACGCAGCTATGGCGCAAGCACCACGTGCTGCTATGGCGCAAGCGCTGCGCGCAGCTATGGCGCAAGCACCACGCGCTGCTGGGTCCATGTACAACATCTCGCACTCCCAATCCTTAGTGCTATACCTATTGCTTGTAAACGTTGGGGAAGATAAAAAGACAGGGGGGCGCTAAGAGAAAGCAAATAGGAGCAGACCCAGAGTCAGGATTGGATGAGGAAGCCAGTTTTTGCTCTTGCTCCCTGCAACTGAGCTACTTGTTTGGTCAGCCTGTAACCTCCTTGCCTTGCTTCCTATGCAGTGGCACAGTGTCACTGTGAACTCATGGGTCCCTGACTCTTTCACTGCCTCCCGACTGGATGTTAAACCCTATCCTAGCACGAGAGGCTCACCCAAAGTGAGCTTGTCTTAGCGGCTCTTGTTAAGCTGCTCTACAGTGCTTGCATGCCGCTCAAGTGTATGCCCACAACCCCACCCCTCTCCCCCCCCACACACATCTTTCTCTTTTGCATGTGCACGCCATCCTCAGCTTTTTTCAGATCCACAGCCACAACGTGGATTGCAGGATCTTGGCTCCTCCACCCCAGTTTCTAAAAAAAGCTGTTTTCCCTTCTGCAATTCCACGCAGCATGCACCAACCTGCAAACGCAGCACCTCTCCCAGCGCGGCAGAATCTGCCGGCCCACCATTTGCAGGCGGGCTTGGGTGGGGTGCCCTGCCATAGGGGGGAGGGGCGGGCACAACCTGGTGGTGAGGAGGAGGAGGGGGAGGTGCAGGGAACGATCCCCCCGGAGTGGGGACGTAGGGAGGGGGGACGTTGGCAGGGGGGGGGGAGCGGGAGTGGCCAGCGTTCCGGTGTGCCTGTGCTGCTTGGGCGGCTTGGAGCAGGCGCGAGGTGAGCAGGGTGACAGTCATAGTGCAGTTGTCTGCACTGTAGCTGATGGCGAAGCAGCCTGAGGGGTCAGCGCGCAGCATGTGCACGATGTTCTCATTCCTGCGCGCACATCACGGTGCACGAGCAGCGCACAGTGTGTACTGCAGTTAGCGCTTGCATGCCCACCACCGCAACAGCCTTCCACCAGAGGAAGGAAAGAAAGAAGGAACTCTTTCTTCCTCACGAAAGCTCTCTCCAGCAGATCAGCTTGCACACTTACAGCGAAGCATTTGGGCCTTTCCGCTCACGCCACCATTCCAGCAAGCGCTGCCCTGCAGGTGATGAGGTGGTGTGCGTGTATGAGCGTGCGCTGTGTGTAGATGTTTGTGTGTATGTGTGTGTTATGTGTTTGTGCGTGTGTTTGTTTGTTTGTTTTTGTGTGTGCATGTGTGTATGGGGGGGAAAGGGGGGGGGGGTGATGCACAAAGAACATGCGCGTGCGCCTGCGCCTAGAGCGTGGAGATTCGTGAAGGTGAAGGGTGCCATATACTATGGACACAAAGCACGTGTTCTTCTGATCAATTTTCACCGCATGATGCAGGAAAGCTGCAAAGTCCACCCAGGTGTCCAGGACCTGCTATGCGTTTGGTTGGTATGCGTAGATGCATGAAGACAAATTGTTGGCTCAATCTAAACAATCCACCCGCAGTACACCACCTGAATACCATGGGGATATGTTCGAGTTTTGCGGCTAGTATGTTCTCTGAGCAACCTTGGTATCTTGCCAAGAAAGCCTAATCTATCCGAGATCCACCTGCTCTGCTCATCAGGTCCGTGTAATTGATGTCTGCGCCTTGCATCTCCTGCCTCCCATGCTCCAAAAGATACAAAGCTGCGTACCACAGGGGCATGGCGTACATCATGGTTGCAAGCATGTGTGTTAGATGTGCGAGCAGCACGATGGAGAAGCTGCTACATACAGGCCTGCCACCACGGCACACCAGACCAAGGGAATGCTAAGCATCGGTACCTGTGCTCCGGAGCATCTCTCCACGCTCAGAATGAGGGAATGCATGCTGCAGGGCAGATAGAACTTTCCCCCTGTCTCTACCCGCTGCACTCATATCTGCAATCTTGTCAGAGGAGCATTTATATTTCTATAGAGAGCACGTTTTTAGCCATTGAAACGGAGACTTGATCTATGTCCAGGAAAGTTGCTCCGATGACAAAAATGTAGCAATTCTGAAGGTCAGATGCTTTGCAGTGAAATAATGATATCATGCGTGACAGCATGCAACGGGATTTATCCTGATCCTTACTCCGAGAATGGATCTCCCAGAGGGAGTGGGCTCAGTAATTGAAATTAGGATTTTAATTGTATTTTTTTAAAAATGATCTACACGTCTTGTGCTCCAGACGTGTCAGTTCGTGATACTGGAAAATTTTGCAGAATTTAGGGTGTCAGATTTGCATCCAATGCAGGAAAATTAGGTTGTGCCGCATCAATTAGAACTTATGGGCACTTATTAATTCGGCTGGCTAGAAAAACACATCCAACCATTTGGAGTCCCTACTTCCTTGACGACAGTCCTTTGTGCGTTCAGTCAAGAAGGATGCGCTGGGAAGCGTTTCCTTTTTGATTCACAGGGAGTGTTACAATGCCTATGAGTTGGCTGATGTCCAATTGGACTTGCAACATCGAGAGCCGTGCTCTCTTCTATTGCAGTTGCTTTGAGCCTGAGGTGTGTGAGCTGTGCAGAAAATACAAGAATCTTTTCAAAGATATTTTTTCAAATATCTATGTGTTTTGCCCAGCTCCCAAACACTGACTTTATTCATTTCGTTTCTTGGATTTCACAAAGGTGATCGCCTTCGATCCTGATAATGTGTCTTCTTTTCCTTAATTGATGTAGGAGGTGTTCTCACTGCCTACGTGGTTATTTTCTTTTTCTTTCAAAGTCATAAAAAATAAATAGCATTGATAGCAAGGTTAGCTTTTGCTGATGTAGAGCTGTGTGTAGTTTATGTAGATTTGAGACTCCTGCTTGTAAGGGAAGATTCAATACAAGACGCCGATTTGGCTTGCACAGCCTTTTCTATTCTATTCTCTCTACCAGTGATGAATCAGCCAGAGATTCAAGCTGTACGCTCCTTCCCTTTCCTTTCTCCGTTTCCTTTGCTCTTTGTCGCGCCTGCACCTACCCAATAACAACCTTTTGAGTAAAAACTCAATGGCATCATGGAATGTGTTGCCCTTCACAAAGGAAAGTTTTCAACTAAAGTCTTGCAACTTATGTGATTGGCATACAATCCAAGATGGAGAGCATGCAATCCTGGATCGCCTCCTCAGGATCTGTCAAATCTGTGCACTCAGTTCTGGCGTCCGTATAGTCCTGTACATAATCCATTACATTTGGTCTAATATTTCCCCTTAAGTGCCTCTTTTACAAATTTCAGTGGTCCTTCACTTTCACATGTAATGCCTTTTCTCAAATGCCTCTTTTACAACTTTTTACGCTTCAGCCTAGCAGTTATGCATTTCGAATGATGGCTTTTATTGTAAAACCTGTTTAGTCCTGTACCCTGGTTAATCTGCAAGAGCAATCCATGAGCATGGGCAGGTGGGCTTCTAAACACATAAAGCACCTCATGCACATCTGGGAAGTATGTGGGAGAGGACCTGATCATGATAATTTCTGTGTGGCGTGCCAGGTGAATGTGAACTGATTAGAGCATGAGAGGTTAGGAACTGTGGTAAAAGATATTTGTGTCCCTCAGCAAAAGCGATACACCTGACGCCTGCTTTCCTAAATGCTCTTAGACTAATCCTTGATCGGGGCTGCTTTGTTCCTTATTTAGGAATAACATCCCCGCCAAAGAAACCTCTCAACTCTGCACATCAACAGGGTTAACCAAGCATATCATGTCAGAATTCAATGAGGTATCAGGCAAACTCTCCAGGGCTGACTATGAATGTACCTGCGTGCTTGAAATGCTGTGAACAAGGTCTTAAAGTCCCTTCCTACAGTTTGGACTGGTTGGTTCAGGCACCCTTGCTGCCCTTGTAGAAACAGCTTTTCTCTAGCCCTCAAACTTGTCAGCCTCCTTTCAAAGGAATCAGCAAAGGAGCATCAGGATCCTCCATCACCACAACGGATATTCCCTTATTATTCCCCTTTGCACAGTCCTCTAGGACCCAACAAAGCTGCCCCAAAGGCGTCATGGTATTGCGGATCTGAAAGCGCCCCCTCTCTGGGTGGCAAGAACGCCAGTACCACGCCAGAATGCCCTTGTAAAGCTGCCCGCAAGATCCAATTTGCGGCCCGGAAGGTCTCAAGGCGGCCATGGTGGCCCCGCCAGTTCTTTTTGGCTGCATACGCTTCACAGAGTTCCAACGGAGTCCACTCCTCATCTTCAGCGCATCCGTCTTGGGTAGCTTTTCCTGTGGGCTTGGGCTTTCCATCTTCAGTGACCTGAGTTTCCAAAGCACCAAGCACCGAAGGCAACCAACATGTGCCAAAAGCAAATTTGTGGACTTTAGCACCAAAGGAAAGTATTGTGCTACATCTCTTTTGCAGAGGCCCTTGTGGGACATCGCTGTGTCCTTGGGCAAGTGTGATGAGTTTTTCTTTCATGTCCAGCCTATTACATGACAATTTTTCCTTTTTGACTACAGGTCAATCCTGCTGGATACCAAGGAGCATGCTCAGGAGCTCTAAGTGCACAGTTCATGTTGTAATCAAGGCACTAGGCTTGAAATTGCCTGCAGATGCATGCATGATGGTCACCTTGTTTGACCAATTTGTTTGACCAATCAATAGCAAACGCATGCATCACAGACTTTGCAAATCCAAAAGAAGGGACGTTTTCATTCTCATCGGAATCACTTAGACTAATGCATTTTGTAAGAGAACCAAAGAGCATCAAAACAGGCGGCGGCCAAGAACAAGGACCATTGTGTCCTGCAGGCAGAAGAGGGTCACTTATATACTTGCTTCATACAACGGAAGCTCTGACCTTGTGGAGTCCCAGTACCATATGCAAGCGAGGCCACATGCGAGCGGCCAAGTAGGCCAGCACAGTGTAGGGGTCTCGGCAGGAAGCAATGGGCAACGAGCCGAAAAGGACCTGCATTTGTGGGTAGGGTCATGGACAGCACAATGGGAGCTTGCTGGGTATCGATAGGTGTGCAGAGGTAGCTAAGTTTTGGTTGAGTTCGGTTCAGGAGGGATTATCTCATGATCTCCAGGTGGCAAGCTATAAAAATGGAAAGGGGCCAGTCCGGAAGCAGGCTGCTTATTTGGCTGGATACTCTTTCTTCTTTCTTTGGTTTTTAGAGATCACTGGCCATTGCACTGCTCAAGCTTTGGAACGGGTAAGGCAAACAGCCCACAGCGACACACTACCTTGCACAGCCGGGGGCTCAGATGTGAAAAACAGGCAAGGGAGTGAATGCAAAAAAGATGTACACACACGTCCACGCATCAAAGATCCTAAGAGGGCTTGCGGGGGCAGCAGACGCTCTTGCTTGCAAACAGATGCTCAGGTGTGTATCATCTTAGCAGCATGATGCCACATCAAATGCGCGGTGTTGCAGGCACAGCACAGTCTCGATCAGGTTGCAGGCACAGCACAGTCTTGATCAGGTGCATGAAGGTACAGCACGGTTTTGATCAGGTTGCAGGCAGTCTTGATCAGGTTGCAGGCACAGCACAGTCATGATCAGGTGCATGGGCAGACACATGCTGCCGCATTCTGTATGCCCACAGTCTGCATGCAAAGAGTCGCGCACATGTGACATCATATTCTGCTGGATCTCAGAAAAAAGCCTCCCACGGATCGGGTTACAGCATCAGTGCGTCACTACCGTGCAGCAGCGTCCTGACTGTGCAACAGCATTAGTGCCACGGGCATGGGCAGACCGTTTTCACAGGCAAGTTATGAAAGCCTGTGATGAGAGGCTTCAGATGCACAGCAGGTGCGGGTACTGGAGTTGAACCAGCAGACACACCAGCTTGCGCGCTTGCATGATCTATACTGGGCAGCGAAACTGGCAGATGCGTGTGTACCACGAGTTGCTCTCTGTCTAGTGGCCAAACATGCTCCAGGCCCGACAGGGCTAATGGTTTTTGAGACTGGTCTCATCAGGCAGAGCAAGGCTCTGTAGTGCACCAGCATGCGAGATATACTGAGGAGAAAATTTCTTCAAAGACACAGAAGGTCCAGCAGAGCGCCCACAGCCATGCACACCTGCATGGGGATGCTCACACCCCGCCGCGGAAACACCAATCCAGGAGCATCTAGCAGCTTCAGGTGTGGCGTCATAAAGTGTGTCTGGTTGCGCTTGGTGCGCCCTGGGTGGGTGGACGTCGCAACCTACAGCACAAACACGCAAGCGCACAAGCAGTGAGATGGGAAGATGCATGCACACCCTTTGAGTGTGAATATAAGTGGGTAGACAGACTTAGGCCTGAAGTTCAGGACAATGTGTAGGGAACGGTGGTTGCAGGAAGCCTCCAGTGGGCTACTACTCATAACGAGTAGCAGCCTTTGTAACAGGTGTTCCAACAGAATGCCTTGCCCATGAAATTTTCCAAAAAATTTCAGCCCCAATGACAGCAGAGGTTTAACCCAGATCCTTGTTCTCACAGATAGGTGCTTTTCTGCTCTTGCCAGCCAAGTTCTTGTCCTTTCCCCGGCTAGCCAACTGCAGCTCCCCATTGCTTGCAAATGCAATGAGCTTGTGCACCCAAACGTCCTCTGAACAGCACTGCTCTTGCCAGCCAAGTTCTTGTCCTTTCCCCTGCTAGCCAACTGCAGCTCCCCATTTCTTGCAAATGCGATGAGCTTCTACGCCCAAACATCTCCTTAATAGCACTGCTGCCCACCAAATGAACATGTGCACAGCAAACATCGCATCGCATTCCCCATTCCTGCCCGGATGGCGCGTGGTAAACAGGTTTCACAAGCTTACTCTGTGCGCGCCTAACAGCAGGTTCATGGTTGAAGACTTGCCCACATTCGGCTCACCCACAACAGCCACCACCACTGTAGACAGTTGGTGTAACGCTTGGTCCCCTGCGGCAATGCATGGTGTCAGCGTTGCAGAGTAAACAGCGATACAGGGAGAGTTCAGACCCACACTAGCTTCCTTTCTACCCTATGGTGAGGGAGACTCACGGCTCTTTGAGCCAACGTGTCTCCTTTTCCTGAATTGATGTAGGGAGTGCCTGCATGGTTTTTCCTTTTTTCCTTTTCAAGAGCATGCACTTTGCCAGAAGCGTGGCATGATGTCAAAAGCACTGCACAGCGTCAGAGCACAGCGCAGTGCCAAGAATGCTGAGACCCTGGCTTGCCATGAAAACAATAGAAGCTTGTATCACAGGTGGTTGTATTGACAAATGAGGAGGACACCAACATTGCTGCCAATTGTGCACGCCATGCTGAGCGCACAAGAAGCAAAAAATCCAGAGTCGACAACATAGTTTTGTTGAGCAAAAGAAAAACAGCATTTCTGAAGGCAACACCTTTCTCACCCTGACCTGAGTCAGGTCCTCCTCCTTGCTGCTCCGAAAAGAAGTGACCATCATCATCTCCATCACCGATATCGCTGTCACTTGCAATATCACTTGCAACAGAGCTGCGACCGCTGCTGCTGCTCTTCCTGTCAGCCGCATGCGCATCTTCCTCTTCACTGCTGCAGGCGTGCTGCGGCTGTAGCCGCTGCCGCCGCTGCTCCTGCTCCTGCTCCTGTTGTTGCAACAGCACTTGCCTGGCAGTCAGGGCCACCTTGCCGCGCTTTGAAACTGAGTTGCGCTGCTTTGAGAGTTGCAGCACCTCATTCGCATTGGCCCCCACAACCTTCCTTGCCTGCATCGAGGGATCAACGCTGGATTTTTGATGAAGTGATTACCGTAGAGAAAATATGTCATTATGCAAAAATAACTTTTTGGGCCCGTGCGTAAGAATTGCAGCTGGTGAAAAAATAATTATTTGAGGCGATGCGTAAGTGTGCGGATAAGTAAAAAAAATTTTCAAGCGATGAGTGAGCAAGGGGTGAGCAGCAGCAGCAGCAGCAGCGTACCCCTCCACCACCTTGTGACTTCCAGCTCAGCTTCCACCACTTCCTGAAAGAGGGAGCCAAGAGTACCCAAAAGTAGCAGGGGCATGCGCACTGGAGGGTGGGAGTGTGAGGAAGAGGAGGGCGGAGGAAGGGGAAAGCCAGCACTGATGAGGACAGCAGTGAGAGCGAGGGGGGGGGGGGGGGCAGCAGTGATGAGGTGAGCGAGGAGGGGAGTAGGAGGACTTGGAGTACAATTTTAGGATAGATCTTTTTGGATTGGGCTACACACCAACTCAGAATCTTGTTTGAGTGGAAACGCATGATAGCTGCTCAAACCACAGTGGAGATCAGGTTGCTGGTTGATTTGTGTGGGCTAGAGGCCCTTTTGGCAGTGCGTAAAGGTGCATATATGAAAACGATAACTCCTGTCAGGGGTGCGTATGTAAAACGTAAATGAAAAACCAATTATTTGTAAAAAGGGTGCGTAATGAGTACGTCTCTTTACGGTATGCAACAGAGATAAGCATACACATGCTTTAAGGCATGGGCCTTTTACTAAAGGGATGATCGAGCACATGGTATTAACAATGGCTTAAGCAACTCTGCTCACAGCAGCAATGTGATCAATTACAAAAATGACAATGGATAGCGGCATGTGGTGCACAGATGAGGTTGTAGAGGGTTTGTGTCATCCCCATACGTGGGCTTTTGGCCCTACTTTTCAGTAGAGGCAAGCTGCAGCTACGCAGCCACTGCCTCGTTCAGGCCCCTAATACAAGTCGTGAAGCAGAGCAGCGCTGAACCACCACCCAGCTTGTGCGTTTCAACCTTGAAATGCATGGACTAAAATTCCAGGAAGCGCATGCTTGCAGGTTCAGGTTATGTCCCACCTCTACATTCCAAAAGGGACTTTCTGGATGACGGTAACACTGCCAATCATCTGGTAAAGGAATTGCACGTAACACCACCCACATTTGCTGCCACCACCCCCGCTATTTTATGCAGGCATCAATACTTGGTACATGTGTTTTGCCCCTAGGGGGTGAAGGCCTGTTTGAAGCAATCAATTTGTTCTCGCTTCATGCCAACACAAGCCCTTGGCCTCTTTTATGTGCAGACAATCAGCCGCTGCTTGGGGACTAGATATACATGATATTTGCTTGCACGTAAACACACACGTACACATTGCTGGAAACAAACCCATTTCTTTTACTTCTGATTGCTGAACACCACTGTAAAATAATGCTCTTCTCTTATCTTCACTCAAGGCTTTTTTCAGTGCTCATATGCATCCCCTGACTGCCATAGCTCCTGTAGCTCCAATAGATAGATCATATCTATCATCACATCACAAGGAAGCAGCTTGCACATAAACTCCATGCCCATTCTGTACACAAACTTTTTACCACGAGACGCGTTGTGAATAAGAACACGTTTTATTGCCATGTTCTGGGGCCATGTGCTTCCAATAACCATGTTAGTCCCCACTCACCCTCTCTGTTCTTCAACGTTGTGGCGGAAGGGATTCACAGCTCTTTTGAACCAATGTGTCTCCACTTCATTAATTGATGTAGGGAGATTTTCCTCTGTCTAAAGTGTTGTCTTGTTTTTCTCTTTTTGTCATTCTCATTCCCAATAAACTTGCCAATAAACTTGCTCCTCATTCCCAATAAACTTGCTCAAAAACAAGATGCTCATCCTGTTCAGAATGCTAACAAGCTTGTCACCACTAGACGTGCTTTGGAAAACAGTAATGCTTCTCACAGCCAGGTTCTGGAGCCGGGTGCTCCCAGTAACCCTCCAGATCCCCTTTAGCCTTTTCTTCTTTGTAGCTTCGTGGTGGATGAGACTCATGGCTCTCCTGAGCCAATGTGTCTCCTTTTCCTTAGTTGATGTAGGGAGAGTTTCCTCTGCCTATGCAGTTTCCTTTTATCTCATTTTATTCTCATTCTCTTTGTATGCACAAAACACAGATTCTCAAAATAGTTGTAACCATGGTAACATTTAATAATTTTTCAACCTGTGATGTATATGCTGCATCGCTACTTCAAACTCACCAGCGATTTTTTCCATACCACCAATGTCCTCCAACCCCTATTTTTCAACTTGACAACCCCTTCTGCAGCACTCTAGATGTTGAACAGTTCAACTGATGACCGGTTTCCCACCAGCCTTGTGAACATTGACTGTGCAGACAAACAGCAGCCTCCCCCAAAAGAACAACTCTTGATCGCTATACACCCTTTTTTCTTCAAACGCTGGAGGCAGGCAGGCAATTTGGCAGCTTTGATAGCAATAGCAAAAGCAACAGGAGCAGCACCATCATCAGCAGCAGCCCGCACCTGCATGCTTTTCCCATCTCGGTTGACACAACAGTCCAGGATGGCATCCATCACAGCGCGTGCGCTTTCTTGGGCATGTTCCTGGGTCACCCCCACTGTGGCTGAGCTTGCCACCACGCGCATCCCAGGGCACCGCCGCTCAAAATACAGGGTCCATAAAACAACTGCACAGAGGTGCAGGAGCAGGTGTTCCAGCCCGTTGTGAGCGTGCACAACATGTGTGCACCACAAAGCAGGTAGAACCCTCTAACCCGCAGGCGTCGCCGCATCAAGCACTCATGCCTGGATGGTACAGAGCGTAATTTCCATTTGTAAATTGAGCAGCCACGCTTCACATGGCACTGACACACACATGCTGAGGGTTGGTCAAACTTATGAACTCAGATACCACACTTGAACACGCAAGTGTGAGTACCTAATGATGAACCTGTATGCCAGGCATTTCACGTTTTGCTTTCAATTAAGCTGAAACACATGGCACACTCGTATGCAAATACCGAACCTTGTGCAGCTAAAGGTCACAAAGATCTGAGAGTGGTTTCACTGACGCACTAAGCCCTAAGGTTTTCTTGCCCTTTGTTGTAGACAAGATCAGCTGACAAACATGCACCTCCTGCAGGCAGGCGCCATGCTTGCGTACACATGGGGGTCGAACCGTTGACCTGTAAAGTGCTCAATGGATGCTTCTCTTTCTTTTCCCTCGAGAGTCCTCACCCACCAATCACTATGGTTGTGTGGAGGTGCAAGGCACTCTGTGCTATCCCGAAGCGTCTGAAAGCCTGAGACACCTACCTGCTGCATAGGGAATGAGGTCGCATTTGTTGAGGCACAGCACCATTTTTTTCTTATGCTCCGCCAACACATGGTGAGCCAATGCAGCGGAGAAGTGGAGCAGCGGGTTCCTGCAAGGCCATCCAAAGCATAGGCTGACAGCAAATAGCGACAGCAAGTAGCGAGATATGGGTCCCTGCAAGGTCATCCAAAGCACAGGCTGACGTAGCAAGTAGCAAGTAGCGGTAGCAAGTAACGGGAGAACTCCTTGTCAGAATCTACATCGATCAGGTTCATGGGTGTTGGCATGTAGATGGACGGGGGACGCAGAATAAGCACCAGTTAAGACGTAGTCGGAGGATGCCAGGCATATGTTTTGGTGCCTGGAGGCATGCACAAAAAATGGAGGAAGGAGCATGAATGAAGCATCAGCTCTTGCGCCTGCTGCTGTTCAAAGGCACCCAGACAATCAACAATCGCTTGGCATGCCTTGCTTCTTATTCCCTGCTCCTGCTCTTCGAAGGCACCCAGACAAGCACCAATCGCTTGGCACGTTTTTAGCTTCTTATTCCCTGCTCCTGCTCTTGGAGTTCAGGATCACCTTCCTCCTCAGGAGATTGATTGACAGATTTAGACCCACCTTGCATCCACCACGTGCAACACAATGTCACTGAACTCCAGAGCTCGCCAGAGCTGGCGCCAGAAGTCAAGGCGCGGCTCGTAGAAGCTCACTTGTCCCCACTCCTGCGCCAGGTGCTGAGCCAAGCAAGCAAGGCCAACGGGAAAGCAGCTGATGGGGCAAGCATAACCGCTGACAGGTCTGGTTTGGTTGCAGGCACCTTTCTGCTTCAGCTGAGCTGCCCTCACAGGCAGGTACAGCTGTGTAACCCTGACCGCTGACAGGTTGTAGGGAGGATAGCAATTCCTAGAAGGTACTGGCTCAGGGCAGCGTTCTTGACTGAAGGCCTTCTGTTATTATAGGGGCAGCTTTGTGCCTGGAAGCCATGTTTGCTTCCATGTACATTTGTGATCTAGGTCTGGTGTTGGGCATGAGCGCACGGCTTACTGATCCTTGATGGGAAACACATCAGAGGAGCTGTTGCTGCAGACCTTAGCTCTATCAACCAGCTCCTCATCAACCACCAGACAAAGTCAGACATGTGCAACAACTGCATGGAAGTAAAGAAAAAGGCAGGCAGGAGGCTATCACACACGCAAAAAAAAATGCAGACACAGAGTGGAAAGAAAACAGACAGAAAGTAAAGCACGGCTGGCATTGTTGTGGGCTCGAAGAGCTTTTCACATGATGGCCGGGAGGGTTGAACAAAAGCACACTTGTACCCCGGGCCCCAACACAGCCCCCCCATCCGCTCGTCTTGACCACTGAAATGCAAGCATGCGGAGGACAGAGCGCACCTGTTGCCACTGCTCAAACGTCTGCTCCTCTAGCTCTTGAAGCTCTTGCGCATTGGACACCACGCCTTGCCACTTTGGCCTTTTTGGCATGCCCAGCGCCACATGCTGCTCCCCCACCTCGCCCACCTCATCTGGGTCACACAAAGGCATGAGCGTGGCTTTCCACCCCGGCTCTGAGCCACAGATACTGTCCAGAGCCGCAGGGCGGAGGTGCTCTTGCAAGAAGTGCATCGGAGGCACCTCCACTAGTGGTTGTTTATCTATGGGCTGCGTGCGGACCGTCACGTCCACAGCCTTGTCTGCCCAGCTGGCGTGCCCTGCGCTGTGCAGTTGACTTTGGTCAGGTCGCTGTCTCCTGCCTCCATCGCCCTTGTGAGCCGCCCTGCTGCTTGTCCCATGTAGAGCACGTTCATTTAGTCCGCCTTTTGAGCCTCCCTGCTGCTTTCCCTTGCCCTTGCCCTTGTGGCAGCCTGCCTTCTTCTTGCCGCCGCCGGCAGGCACGTCTGAGTCTTGGCTGCCCTCCTCTGCTCCGGCATCTTCCGTGGGCGCCCAGGCTGCCTCATCTTCCTCCGCCTCTTCTGCTCGCTTTTCCCTGCAGAGGAGCGTTTGGATCAATCTTGCGATGCTCCCTCGCTGAGACCTCCGTGTGCTTGCTGGTGTTGTAACACCCATTCTGCCTAGTAGTTTAAATGCCTGTCGTCTAGTCCTCTGAATTGTTCACTTTCATGGACCAAAACAACGACAAGCTGTACACTTTCTCACATGAACTCCTTATGAACAGGCTAGCAGTCACACATTTTGACTGGAGGCCTTCCGTTTCTGCAACCTGTAACATGAGCCTGCCGTCTTGTGGGCTCCTCATCTGCATGACAGGCTGAGCCTCTTTCTCGGCTGTGGCACACAGGGACAGCTGCTGGGCACTGCAGGATCGCAATTTGCCTAAAACCCTGGTGGCAATGCAGATCCTGATTGCTGTTGGCGAGCACACCTCACCTTTTCTGTGCACGTTTCTCCTGCAGCTGCTTCTTCCTGAACTTGCCACTGAGCTTGTGGAATTGCTTCTCCTCCTACAAAGTTCAAAGCCGAGGCGCAGGTTCACCAAGCTATTTCTGAAGAGACCTCTATTTGGCCAACTCTACCAGCGAGATATGTGCAATAATATTGCAAATTTGTTTTGAACCACCGATTGAAGGATGCGTGCCCTGACTGCAACCGTGGCTAGGCTATTCCATCTTGAGGGTGAAGTTTTCATTATCCTGTGAAGTTTGGCCAGGAGTGCAGCCAGTGCATGCAAAGTGACCTTTCAAAGCTTGCAATCGTGCAGTTCAAGCGTCAAGCAGACTTCCACTTACACATCGTGGAATTTAGATACAGGCCGGGCAGGCCAGGCAAGTCCTGTCAAGTCAACTCCTTGCACCAAACTGTAAGCAGCAGCTTCAATACTGGCCCATGCGGTAAAATCAGGTACTCTCAGTTGTTCCACACTTTACCTGGGTCATGGCAATGCTTGTTGGCACCCCCCACCACCAGAGGAGTCAGGAGGGAGTGAGAACGAAGTCCTAATGGCCTGAATTTGATTAACAATTTTCTTTTTTGCCTCCCTCACGCCTTCAGGATCGTCAAGCAAGTTAGCCAAACGGTCTTTCTTCCCAGGGTGTCCCAGGCTTTGGCTGAAAGCGTAAGCGCTTGTTGTGGTCATAATAGTACTGGTACTTTTAAATTTCCCACTCGCCAGAAGGCTACAGTCTGTGGTCCATTTGCCAAATAAATACTGACGATTGGCTTATATCTGCACACTCACAAATAAACAGTTTTAGACGCATTTTGCAAAACTCCGTCAGGACACCACCTGTGACAATGGCCACCATGATGAAGACCAACCTGAGCTTGGCCAAGGCCTCTGCCGTGAAGAGCGTCGCCCCCCTGCCCCAGAGGGCTGTCAGCAGGTGATTGGGATGGTGGCATCCACCTCGGGTGCAGCGCTGGGGAGGGCAAGAGTCTAAACAGCGGCGTGAATACATGTGTGGCAACACACACACATCATCTCCCACATCTCACTGAATGCCATTGGCGCGCTGTCAATCCTAACACGGCGCGCTGCCCTTTGCGCGCCCTGAAAGCAGCAACTGCTCTTGCTTTGTCTGCCTCTACGACGTACACAATTGCGTGCCAGCCTATACAAGTGCACCTGCGCTTGTACTCTTGCAGGCCCAACGTGCAGAGGACTTTGCAGAAGAGCAGCAGCCCTGCCCCCCGGAGCGCCGTGAGCAGCCAAGCCTTGCCCGAGGTGGCTGAGGTGGCTCAGGGCGCAATGCCCCTGTACACCACCGCCGGCGAGGCTGGCTTCATCACCGGTGCGTGCGTGTTGTTGTGTTGTGTGTGGCGTGCTTGCCAGACTGGGTGGTAGTGCAGCGCTCCTGGACGACTAGTCCCTCTCCCTCCGTGTGATTGTGGTCTTGACTGCACTTGCGTTCTGTCACCAATTGACATCGCTTTCGGTCCGCTGACGCAGTTCGCTTGCTCCTACTCTTTTGCACCCGCAGGCACCGCTCTGACCATGGTAGCCATGACCCTGGTGGTGAGTTGTAGTGAGCATGACGGATTGGGAGTAAGAGAAGGCAAACAAGTGATGGTTCGGTTTGTGAGGGAATGGCTAAGGGGCTTGAAAGTGACACCACTGAGTCTTGGCCACCCAAGGTATCTCCTGCTAAGCTGGGGAACCCAGAAGCCATGCTGAAGGGGTTCCAGCCAACCACGCATGTTCTGCAGCAGGAATGGTGACATCTTCCTTGGTGCTGCAGTCCTCTTCCCTCGTGTATGGCGTTTGCATGTGGCGTACAGGACGGAAGAGGAAAATTCGGCATGAAGGTTTTCCCACAGTGCTGCTCTGCTGGTAGTGCCCAATGGGGTTCCCCTGAGTGGCATTTGTTTGTGCTGTGGCTGGGCCTGGTGTTGACTGCACCGTACCCACACCCATGAATGAGGGCTTGTTGGAATTGGAAAAAGGCAGCAGCCATTGTCTGTCTGAAACATCTGTCTGCCGTGTGCCAGTGAATCTTTCACACTGCTAGTGTTGCTGCTGCTAGACACTGGGGTCTTGGGTCCAAAGAAATAAGGCACAGCACGCGCCTGGCTCTAAAGTATCGGGAGTTGCATAAATGAAGTTTCTTATCATGTATGGAGAAACCTGCAAGTGTTACAGGTTTCTCCATACATAATTGAGAAACCTCAAGTGTTGCATAAGCACTCTGCGACCTCACATTCGCCACACCAAATGTAACACTTGACCCTGGTCACGTTTGCGCTCATAAAGCACTAATCTGATTAAATCATAACTTCAAGCACATCTTGGCTGTGACCTGGATTCAATGGGTGAGAATCTGCAAGGCCTGTGTAGCAGTCGTCATAGCATCACCTCTTCAGCCACTTGGTCAAGGGGCTGGGAACACGCTCTTCCTCTTGGCTGGTTTGACCATGGCACTCTAATGTGGCGCATACTAGTAAGCTGAATAGAGGAGCCATATGTAACTGTTCAAAAGACCCTATGATGCAAGGTTCCCCTGCAGCTAAGTTAAGACAAGCTGCTGCGAGTTCGGTAAATTTGTGCAATCCTGCCTGTTGTGTTATTCTGTTCCTGGCAAACCTGTTGCCTGACGCGAATTATTAGAATCATCAGCAGCATGCCATGAACACCATGTTTTGAAATCCTTGTTTCTCGCTTCTGAAGTATCAAGAGGAAAATTGACATTTATTAGGGGGTGTGAATCGAACACACTTAGTGTTTGCACCGACCTCTGATTGCAGTGTATATTGTGATGTTATCGTCAACTGAGTGTGATACAGTCACGCTCAGCTGTCGAAACGCCCGTTGATGATGAACAGTGGTTTTGTTAAGGGTAGAAATGTGCGTTGCGCACTGAATAAGACAGGGCTCAGAAGATACACCGAGAATGAATCCTAATTCTGCAATTCAAGGTTGCCACTGAGAGTGGCATCCATGTTTGAACTTGCTCTCTACACTGCATGCTGGTGGGCTTCAGTTTGCAAGCTGCATGCATTTTGGTTTGAACCGCTCCATGTTCTCGAGAACAACCTCCTGCTAATCGAGCCGCAACTTTTCTTGTGTGTACCTCTGATACTAAAATGAGCAGCTCGGCTTCTGCATCACCATGTGTAGAACCTTTGATACTAAAATGAGCAGCTCGGCTCCTGCATCACCATGTGTAGAACCCTAAGCTGAGTTTTGTACTAAACCGTGTGCTGCTTTGACATGAAATGCAGGGTCTGGCATTGGGCTTCGTGCTCCTACGCGTGGAGTCCCTGGTTGAGGAGGGCAAGATCTAAGCTGCTTTCTGGAGTGCCACAAGTTCAGTGTGTGGAGTGTTTTGTCAAAGAGGAGGAGTGGCTTGCATAATCTTTGGACCTTGCAAAAAGCTCAGCGCTCACTTTGTATGCCTGGTTTGCAAGAATTCATTACAGATGAACCACCCACGTTGGGTGTAGAGTTTTGCCTCTGTATATTTTCCCTTCCAAGGGATGACTCACAAACATGACATGTTAATCCAGGCAATGCTGCATTGCCATATTGCCTGCTTACAGTGGTCTTCATTATTATTGTATTTGCATGCAACGTCCATGCACTCAGTTGCAACCAGTGGTTGTAAACTTTTTTAAATTCAGCATACAGTGTGCTGGACGCGCTTTTCTAGGCAACTTGGCCCTGCATCTACGGTGCTGCGATGATATCCCCTGATTCTTGCCCAGATGCATCAACCCGCGCACAAGGTCATAATGGGTATTTGAACCGTCCCTCATAGGGGTTACATAAGCAAACAAGGCCTCCAGACAATGGTTATAATAGGGGGTGACCTTCAGCCAGGTCGTTTGGCTGATTAGCTTGAGGCTGGTCACAGCCAGCCAGAAATAAATCCATAGGCTTAAACACAAAAAAGGAAGCTTGAGTTTTGTTAATGAAGGGACTATGAGCAATCTGAGAATTCACTTGATTCAGGAGAAGAAGGTTGCATCTCACAGAAATCCCAGAAGGTAGACCCGAAAAGCATGTGAAACTCTTGGTGCAAGAACAAGGGTTACAACTTATATCCCTTGAAGGGAAAAAGGCCTCAGTCAAGACGTTTGACTGCTAGCCTGTTCATGAATACACATGAGGTCATGAAGAAAAAAAGGAAGTTTGTTGTTATCTTGGTTTAGAAAAACATTGATATCCTGGGAATTCACATGGTGAATGGTGCCTAGACACGACATCCTGTGGGAGACATGGAGGTGTAGGAAAGAGAAGTTGTGCTCAAAAAGTGAGGCATACTTTTGACGGAGAGAGCAGACCTGGGGATTGGAGCATCTGAACAACACATGTTTTTCATCTTGTATGTCATCAGAATCACAGATATCACAGACCAGAGAAGTACTATTGGACCAAGTAGCCCGTTCAACTCGGAGAGCGTGTACCCGCAGCCTGAATCTGGCAGTGTTGCAAAGGACATGATGGGGAAGATCCAAGTACATGTATTTAGGCATTATATAAGGTGGGTGAATGGAGGAAAGGAAAGGAAAGGAAAGGGTTACATAGCTGTACCTGCCTACGAGGGCAGCTTAGCTGAAGCATAAAGAGATGCCTGCAACCAAACCAGACCTGAGTTTGAAAATAAAAGAAAAGTCTGAAGTCTACAACTGTTTTTGCGTTGCTAAAAAACAAGTGAATGGAGGTGGGTGCAAGAACAAACTTGTTCATCAGGATAGTTAAGGAAAGGGTTACACAGCTGTACCTGCCTGCGGGGGTACTGAAATGGTAAAAAGGGTGTGCGCCTTACCTTGAGTTTGTGTTTTTCCAACCAGAACGACTGACTGCTGGCATGCTCTTAAGGATAGAGGGTTACAAGAGGTTGGCCCATTGCCCAAGAATCTGGCTGATCAGCTGCAGCTGAAACAATCTCATCTAGCATCAAACATTGAAAGCAACTCTGACAAAAATTTTGAAAATCTGTACAAGTCTTGATTAAGAAAAGTATTGACCTCAAAATCAGTCAAAATGTGAAAGCTTGCCAAGAAAGGAATAAAATCAGTGTGTGGAAGCTGGCAAACATGGGTTTACATTGGTAACCTACAGCCCGAATCTCTAGCTGATCGGTTGCTGGTGAAACATTCTCAACCAGCTTTCACAAGGTTAACAAGCTGGCAAAAGTATGTAATGGTCTCTGAATGGTCTGCTCTTCAAGTTAAGAATGGAATTCGGCATGCAGCCAGTGAGTTTGGCTGCTCAGCCTATTGTGCGAATAAGTTCAGTTCAAATTAAGTTTTGGCCTTCAGCCAGGTGGTTTGACTGCTCAGCCTGCTGGTCTCTGCCAGCCAAACAAAAAACGTCCATGATATTAGAAAGAAAGAAATACATTTGATTCGAGCCTTGCTCAAGAAAATGACGAACGTCTTCATTGCAAACTTGGTTGAACCCTAAAGGGTTACAAGGGAAAAAGGCCTCAGTCAAGACGTTTGACTGCTAGCCTGTTCATATATACACATGAGATCATGAAGGGAAAAAGGAAGTCTGTTGTTATCCTGGTTTAGAAATTATTAATTTCCTGGGAATTCACATGGTGAATGGTACCTAGACAGGGTATCCTGTGAGAGACGTGGAAATGTAGAAAAGAGAAGTTAAGCTCAAAAAGTGAGGCATACTTCTGACGGAGGGAGCAGACCTGGGGATTGGGACACCTGAACAGCACATTTTTTATCTTGTATGTCATCAGAATCACAGATATCACAGGCTGGAGAAGTACTATTGGACCAAACAGCCTGTTCAACTCGAAGAGTGTGAACTCGCAGCCTGACTCTGGCAATGTTGCGAAGGACATGATGGGGAAGATCCAAATACATGTATATAGGCAGAGTATAAGGACTCCTTATACTCCTTATACCCTCGGAGGGTGAATGGCATGAGCAGCTCTGACAGGAAGTGCGCACCATTGATGATATGTCAGCCGCTTACTGTTGCTTACTCTGGGATCAGAAGTTGTGAATTGATTCCAGCAGCTAAGGTGTCTAGTTCTTTGGTCCACCACAAATTGACTGAGGTTCACAGGGTCACAAGCCAAAATTTGACGTCTCATAAAACCCCAAAGTAGTAAAAACCAGTAGGACCAAGGGACCATGTGAATTCCCAGGATATCAATATTCTTCCCAGGATAACAACAAACTTCCTTTTTTTCTTCATGACCTCATGTGTTTTTATGAACAGGCTAGCAGTCAAACGTCTTGACTGAGGCCTTTTTCCCTTGTAACCCCTTGTAACCCTTGTAGGACCAAGGGAAACTCTCGTCTGTGAAGAAGTTTCAAAGAAGATATGAGCGTACTTGTTCCGAAGAGCACAAATACTAGCACAATTGCAAAAAAAGGGCAAGTTTCTTGCAACTCTTGCAATTCACGTATATCACAGTGGCCACACCAGACTGCCAACAAGCTCTCTCTCTCTCTCTCTCTCTCTCTCTCTCTCTCTCTCTCTCTCTCTCTCTCTCTCTCTCTCTCTCTCTCTCTCTCCTCCCCTTGTGTGGGTCCTCAGACTAAAACGAGAAATATTGCGCTGCACATGTCTTCCCAAATCCAAGTTGAGATATCTAGGGGCCTTGTAAGGCGCAGCCTCAGCACTGACGGGGTTCAAAGGAGAAGCAAGAAAAGAAAAGAAAAATCACGCAGTGAAACACTCCCCACATCAATTAGGGAAAAGGGGCTACATTGGTGCACAGACTGTTTGACCACCCCACCACAAAGTTCAGACTGAGAGAAGTACAGCATGCAGAGAAATAAGACAGGTCCAGCAACGAGAAAGGGATCAGGAAGATAGCTGGAAGACTGGAGAAGCAAACCAACAATGATAAGTATTCCGCTTGATTGTGACCCCTAGGTTCAACGCTGTCCAAACCATTCCAGACCTGACACAGCCGTGTGTGCAAGTCTACTGCAAACTCCTCGACATTAATCATTACATTCAGATTGTTCATACAGCTCACTCCTTTGCAACCCCCCAAATGCAGTCAAGACTCCAGCTGTCCAACATTTCACACCAGGAGTAATGCTCAGCGCCCTATCAGCCTGCAGCACCTTCCTCAAAAGAAAGAAAAACCACGTAGGCAGTGAGAACACTCCCTACATCAATTAAGGAAAAGAAGACACATTGGATCAAAGAGCCATGAGTCTCCCTCACCGGAGAGTAAGAGGGAAGCTTGTGTGAATCTGGTGGGTTTCTGGAAGCATGCAGTCCCAGTGCACCAGAGTTATGATGAGTATTTTTGATTCCAATGGCACGTCTAGTAGAGGTAAGTCACAATCATAATGTTGCAACACAAAAGAGAGTTGTAAAACCTTATCGCTGCCCTGAACCAATAGAATTGCAGCGGTTCCTGTCCACACTCCCTCAACACTATCCAATTACAAGTACTCCGCTTAACTCCTAGCACACGCTTCAAAAAACAAAGTTGACCTGTTTGCAGCGGGCAATCCATCTCAGCTCCCTCCTGCATATACCGAGTCCCTAGAATTGGCTTGCATACATGCTGGCAGGAATGACGCACGTTCTCGTCAACCACAACAGAGTGTGTGGTCCACCCATGTTTGCATGCAAATTGTGTCAAGTGTAGACAGCTAGCATGGAAAGTGGGAACTACACGCTCAGCTGCTGCAAGGGTAAAAAAAGAAAGAGAAGAAATAGGAAAGTCTATGCTAGCCAAAAGGCCGCGTGCATTAAGGAAACTTTCCCTAACTAGCAAGCTAGCAAGGGTCTCACCAGAGGGCCCTCAAACCTACACTAGACACAGTTAGCCTAGGAGAAAGCCAGAAACAGAGCTGATGGGGATCTGGAGGGTTCCATGCTCCTAGACGCCCAAACTCTCCTCCTGCTCTCCTCCGCCACACGCCCATCGACCCCACCCCCAGCTGCTGCAACCATGCTGCCAATGCGAGTAAAGTGCATGCCCAATATTTAAAGGAGCCTGTATTGGCTAGCTGGTCTTCCCCATATCTAAATGTTGGCAAATGGGAGCCAGCACAGGAATCGGAATGCACCACCTCCAACTTAGCAACACTTACTGTCAAGCCCTTCCTAGCAGCATAACCAATCAGCTTGTC
Source organism: Dunaliella primolecta (assembly GCA_914767535.2). NCBI lineage: Eukaryota > Viridiplantae > Chlorophyta > Chlorophyceae > Chlamydomonadales > Dunaliellaceae > Dunaliella > Dunaliella primolecta. The sequence continues at coordinate 252,598 of OU611751.1, read as the reverse complement.
AAGCATGCACTGCATCTGATCTGTCCTGTCTGTGGTAAAGCTAAGATCATCTGCACAGAGCATATTAGTGACCCTGACCCCCTCAGTGCCTATGACTGCTCCTTGTCCAGAGGAGTCTGTGTCCAGAGGGGTCCATGTCCAGAGGAGTCTGGTGCTTGCGGTCGGGCGTGCGCAGCATTGAGTGGAAGGTAGGGTCATTTCTATGAAGTTTATCAAGGAACTGGGCCCTCTGCGCTCTAAAAGAAAGAAGAGAAAGAACTACGTAGGCAGTGAGAATACTCCCTACATCAATTAAGGAAAAGGAGACACATTGGCTTAAAGAGCCGTGAGTCTCCCTCACCAGAGGGTAAGAGGGAAGCTAGTGTGGGTCTGGTGAGTTTCTGGAAGCATGTAGCCCCAGGGCACCAGAGTTCTGTTGGGTGTGTTTGATTTCAATGGCACGTCTAGATAAGGTAACTTTGTGCGCATATTGCACAGAGTGGGCATGGAGCTTTCGTGCAAGCTTGATAGACATTTGCAGGTCAATCCTTAGTTGTTTCAAATAACCCAGGGTATGGGCAGTATAGATAGCCCCACCCACACCCAGGAGGATTGTGTGGAGATTGATCTCAGCGCCTTTAAGTTGTTTGCACAGTTCACTGTGTTGTTGCTGTGAGGCTTCTAGCTGGGCACCAGGCCTCGTATCTTCGCAGCTTCTGATTTCTATTAAGTGGATATTGCGGTTTTGGATCTTCAATTCAGAAAGTTGCCTGGCTGGAGTTGTGCTGCTTCTTACTTCTTCATTATGCCTCATACTGCGGAGTACCCAATGTGAGGGGGGAATAGGTGGTCTATTTGGGTTAGCAGGGCAGTGATCAAAATAGCATCAGGGCGGCTGGAGGTGGGTCTAGCTTGATCAGGAATCCTGGGGTCAAAGAGGTAGGGAGGTATAACACGGTTAGTGACTTGCTCAGTGATTTCCAGGTCATGCTGAGCCAGACAGTCTGTGCTGCGCTGCCTACATCTATATGTGCGAGGTTTTACCCATAAGAGCCTTCGCTGACCTCTTTCAAAATCATTCTGCTGGCAATGTTGTGATGCTCAGTTAGCATGTTACGGATGACGGGGCATTGACAACCTGAGAGAATGTGGAGGGCGTTATCCATATGGTGACATTCTGGGAGGGGGCATACGAGGCTAGAGGATATTTTGAACCGTACCGCATGTTTTTGGTTATAGAGGGTTCCTTTGCGGCATTGGAAGATTGTGCATTTCATTCGGGTTATGATACAGTTCATGTTCCAGAAGGCATTGCTAATGCCCTTATTTGTATGAGGTAGCAAGCTCTGGTAGTGAGTGTAATAAGCTGTCTTGCAATCTGCATATCCAACTTGGCTGCTTGAAGCAGTATTGTAGAAGGGGTTGCCGCCTGGGCCAGCTCTAGGAATACCGGTATCAGTCAGGTTGTTATTCTTGAGGCTTGCCTGATACTTAGCAATCGTATCTGCACATTCATTCCCAGCTATTCCAGCATGAGATTTGAACTTATAGAAAAAGATGCAACCTTGAAAGGTACGGGCGAGGTTTGAAATTTTCTTTAAAGCATCTCCTTGTACATGATGCCTGTGCTTCTCTGGATGCAGGATTTGCTTCCTGCCAGTGAGTTGGTGAAGTGAGCTGAGGCTGTCTGTGGCAATTTGTGTGTGTGTTCATGAGTGAGTGCAGCAGCAATTGCAGCCAGTTCAGTTCTTCCTATGGTGTTGGTAATACCAGCGCCATTAGGCTCAACTAGATTTTTTTAGTCACTCATAGGATGGTACACGCCTGCCCCTATAACTGTCTTGCCGTTCTGAACCTGGCAGCTGCCGTCTGTGTAGGCCCAGGACTTCCAATCTGCAACTTTGAGCTGGAGATTTGGATTGAACTGACAAGGAACAGGGGCAGTTATGTCTACGGCTGGTCTATTGGAAACCTTGGCAATTTGCTTCTCTTCTAGGTGAAGCTTTTCACACTTCCCTATTCCGGGCATAACGGCGTGACTTGCACTACGGATGGGGGCGCTCTAGTGTAAGCCCGCCGAGTGCACCTGGCGTGCTTTTTTAAAAAAATTTGCACGCATGCCTGGTTTGTTCTCATTGCATCAATGAAAGCCCTCCTTTTCTCTCTACAGACTGCATCAAATTAAACCGGCCTGCGAGCACACAGCTGCTTCTGTCTCTTCCACTCACACATCTGCCTTCCGGCCATCCCACAGCCAGTGGCAGCCTGAACCACCAAAGTCTGAAAAATAGCACACGCCCTGTCTACATCCCAATCATTAAATCTCTCAGCAAAGAACTCGTGCGCATCGCTTGGGAGCCTAGTTGGGAGCCAGGAGGCACCAAAGAAATATGGCTAACTTTCCTCCAGCGCACTGTCGAATTTAAGACTCACAAGGATGAGCCGAACCTCTCCATACCTGCTGCTGACCTTGCATTAGATAACCTAGAAAGGCAAGGATTTGGCAGAGAAGACAGGAACAATACATAGAAACAAAAATTAGACACAGAACTCCACAACAAGGCCACCTTTGATGTCAACCCCACAAACCCACCAGCAGACATTATGGGGACTGGACGTTGTGAGTTTTGGATTACAAGCGTTGACCTCGTTAGACCAAAGCCCAGTAACACAATAGATCCCCACCCCAGAGCAGAGGCCACTAACTCCCCTTCCACACCTTCCATACCAAACCTGGTGCTACCGGAGATCAACTCCCTACAGGTGGCATGCATCTACGGCACAGATGGCAAATGTCAAGGGATGCTCACCCCAGAGCGCATTAATATCCTCTGTAACGCATTCGACAGAGCCAAGCAGAGTGGGATACATGACACAATCCAGCCCCCACCTAAAAGTTGTGCTTCTGAGCTCCTGGGCCTCTTCTCGCGCTCTATCTTGAACAGCAGCAAACACCAAAGTAAAAATATCAAAGACTCCTACATGCGCATCCTACCTGACCATGTCCACTTAGCTCTCCAGAATTGGGCATTAGTGACCCAGGAAAAAATGGCCTCACCCTTAGAACATAACCCCAATTACATCCACTACTGGAGCAAACACACTCAAGACAGGATCTTTGGAGCTATCCACAGTGCTTTATTGTCCAGATTCTCAGGCTTCTCGTCATGCCATCCTACCTATGAGGACCATGTAACACACCTCACCCTGAAACATGCCACTTACTCTGCAATACTACAAACTGTTGCAACAACAACTTTCATGTTCCTACCAAGCTGGGGAGGTCCAATGAGCACCAATCCGTGCTCCAAATTTCTTAATGCCTACCCTCACCTTTGTTGCACATTGGGAACCATACCCTCAACAGCTCTCAACTATGCTACTCCCCACTTCTGGGTCAGCAAGGAATTCATGCTTCCCCGCCACTCCTGGAGCCTACAAATTATCGCTGTCTGGAATACTGCAGCAAGAATCCGCCTAAATGAGAACAACCCAACTTGGCTCACTGATTTAGCACAACAAATCCCTGAAGCACACTGGTGGAAAACAACCATCAGCAATGACCCAGTTCTCAACCCCAGACACCCAGGCATTGAGACTGGTTTCAAAAAGTTTGAAAAAATACTCTGACCAACAACGCACCCCTAAGAACATTGTCCAAAGCCAATAACCCCTCTTGCTGCCTACTGCATCTAGCCCAAACCTGGTCCTAAAAGTCCAGAATTAGAAAGAGTGGGCATACACAGATGGTAGCTGCCAAGTACACCTCGGAAGACAAGGAATAGGAGCAGGAGTCTACCACTCTGACAATGATAGTCCCAATTTTGTCTAACCAAATGGAGCGGGGATCACCAATACAATTGTAAGGGCTGAACTTGCAGCAATAGCAGCTGCCATTCTCCAGGGCCACTCTCACATTGCTACTGGTAACCTTTTTTCACTCCTCCAAATCAGAAAGCAAACACTGTATCCAGAGCTTCATCGCCAGCATGTCCAAGGCCATATCCTTAAACTAATCGTACAGCTTGTGCGCAATTCACCTACCCCTTATTATCTCTACAAGGCCAAATCTCACGCTGGTATTGCAGGTAACGAATGCGGAGATGCCATTGCCAATCACCAGGCTATTCAGGGTGATGACACCCCTGCAGACACAACCTTCCCCTGTGTCGACCTTGAAGGCAATCCTTCCCATGACACCACCTGGCTTGCCTTTGAGGAAGCTGCCCGCTCCCATGCAAGCACATCAGAACGCCCCGACTCGCCTGCCGCAAAGTTTAAACACTTTTCCAACCTTCGTGATGCTCTGAGGACGCACATGCACTTAAAGCACAGACTTGGAAATGCTAACACAGAGACAGGATACTACTCTTATTGCCAAAGCCTACTTCCTACAGTCCACAAAAAGGTTAGCAATGCCTTCTGGACCATGCCAAAACTTCCTTTTAAAGTAAAACGAAACGGTTTCAACTACCGCACAGGTACCCCCTTCAATCAAAAGCATGCAGTGCGCTTTAAAATGTCCACCAGCCTACAGTGTCCCCTCTGTGGGGAGCCAGACAGTGCCCTTCAAATTCTTTAAGGATGTAAACATTCCACCATGTCAATTATGGTAAGCGAGCGCCACAATATCGCCAGCAGAATCCTCAAAGTTGTCAGCAAAGGCCCTCTTGGGGCAGGCCTTGCCTCCATGGACATCGGCAGCGCAGATCGTCTTGCTTTACAGAACCTGCAGATCCCTGAACACTCAACAAATAGAACCTATTTAAAATACGTTTTCCTCGTTGTTTCCCTGACAAACAAAAGCTCACCTCTAGTTGCCCTGATGCAATTTTAGTTGTTCCGATGAAAAGAGTGCCAAGGACCATTTCCTGGTATCCATTGAAAAGTAGAGGGGGGCGCGGGGGGAGCAGGGAGCACTCAGCGTCAGCTACAGCCTCTCCACCTGCTTTCAAGGTCCATTACCCTAGTCAGCTCCTTCCAGAACAGAGGCACGCTCATCTCGTGGAGGTCAAATACTGCGAAGACACCAGGCCCGAGAATCAGCTGGAGGCCTCCAAGCAACAGCAATGTGACCTCTGTCGCGATCTTTCAAGGGCCTCAGCTCAAGTCACCCTCCATACCATTCTGTTAGGTGTGTGAGGGGTCATCTACACCCCCCACACTTTGGAGCCCCATAAAGAGCTTGGTCTTGACACTCATACAGCCACCAGGCTTGCTCTGAAGCTTCATGCCCATTCTGTCCATTACGCTTATAAACTTTCTAGCACCAGCCGCGCTCTTGAGAATACTCCTCTCAACTCTCGTCACCAAGATCAGGCACGGGCTACTGCAAGTAAACCTCCTGATCCCCATTGACTTACTTGTTTTGTTTCTCTTGGTGAAGGGGATACACGGTGCCTCAGCCCTAGGTATCCTCTTCTCCTTAATTGATGTGGGGAGTTTTTTCGCTGCCTGCGTGGTTTTTCTTTTTCTTTCTGAACTGACGTTTTCTTGTACTTCCTGTTACGGAGTTACATGTTATGGAGCCCTGGTCAAGCGTGAGGAGGGCGACAGCAAGGAGGAGGTCCCCGGATCGAATCCTTGTGGCCGGGGTGGAGATAAAGATGTCCTCTATCGGTGGGAGTCAATGGGAGGCTCTTTCCTTAATGCACGCGGCCGAACGGCAAGCGTAAATCTTTCCTTTCTTGTACTTCCAGACTTTAGAGCCTTGCCATAGCGAGCTTTAGGGGTTGATGACCGGAGGGATGAACTCTGTCACTGTGAAGTGATTTTTTCTTCTTGTTTTTGTGGTTTTGATTTGTGTATCTGTGAAGTGTTTGGACAGGTAGGAGGGCTGCGGGCGTTGCCTGTCTGGACAGTATCTGTTGTGCTTAGGGGGTTGGGTTGTGTTGGGGTGAAATGATCAGTGCTTTAACTGGCATTTTTTTTCTGGATTTTTCTGTTTAAGAGGTTGAGACATGGGCGTGGAGGTGTGTTTCATTGTTGGGCGTGTGCGCTTGTTGGGTGGCCCCTCTGTTGGTGAATCCTGTTGAGTGGGCATCATAACATAAAAATAGCAGTTATTCGTGTTGAGGGATGAATAAAGAAAGGAACACTTGAAATATTTGAGACATTTTGCAAAGCAGAACAGCCAAAGCATCTACAAACACTGGGACCTTGAATCATTTTGTGGGTCGACCAAGAATGACTGGTAGCGGTTGAGCATGTGACACGAGTGCATCTAATCTGATGCATCAAGCCCACAGCCAAAGGACACTCAAAAGCAGCCTGAAGGCCTTTGCAATCAGGCTTAGTCCAGGGTTTTGCCCACGCCAGCTTCCAAGCAAGCTTTTGTCTCAAGTGCTGATTGCTGCTCGTTTTGCATATATGTGCGCATGCATGGGGCTATTTGGGGGCAAGAGCCTTCCTGGCAACCATCAAGCGCTGCTCAGTGGTAATGCCACTGCGCTCAGAGGACGCGCGCTGCAAGTATTGCAAGGCTGCCATGTTCACGCCCAGCACATCCTTCAGGCCCTGCATGTGACCAACAAGGGAGTGGGTGGGGATTGCTTTTAAACCAAGTAGAGTGTGAACCTCTGGATCACTGAAAAAGGGGCGGAGCTTGTGCTTCCCTTGCTAGGGATGCCGACTCACCTGAATTCATGAGGTTTGCTCTTAGAAAAGGACCTACTCATCAGGTTGATTGAATTGAAAGCGCAGGCCCCCCCTGCACCCCCTTCTGCTTGTACTCTAGCATTAGCACCTTGCTCAACTCTTGCTCACAATCCAAGCCTTGGAGCATACCACTTCAATGCAGGTCCATGTAGGCAACAAAGTATGCACCCAGGATGTGGTGGGGGTCAAGTGCACAGGCAAAGGAGTTGTATCGACAGGGAGCCCCAACTCTCCTTCCACCCCCATAACCATCCCACACATTGTGGAGACATGCTTGTTGCAACGATGCCCATTCCTAATCACCTCTGAGATTAGTCTCTGCTGCTCCATGACACTGTAAAAAAACAGGCAACAACATACATATTTTGACAATGCAACACAATTTCAAAATTATAATGAAGTTCGCACGGACGGAATGCTTCTTCCGTGGAGAGTAACCTTGTCTGGGCAAGAAGGCTTGACAGCATCCGAGAGCAGCTCTGGGATCAGCACAAAATCAGGTTTTAAATGGTGGTATCCTTATGACTTGGAGAGGCCCAAATGACTCAAAGTTTTATTCCTTCAATGTTGACTGGACAAAACACAAAGGGACTACGCCCAAGGGGGCTCCGCCCAAAAAATAAGGAACTCGAGCGATTTAGAGGAAAAGTTGAGAAACCAATGTCTCCTCGACATTGTTCCTTGCGTCTTGCACTGCACCAGCCCCTCTTTGATGCCCTCCAGACCATCAGGGTACAACCATCTGGTGCACCCCTTGCTCCTCCCCTTGCTAGCTCCTCCCAGTGCAGCCATCACCACCAAAAATGTGTGCCCACGATTGTTAATGCTTTGCCAAGAAGAAGAAACATACCCATCCATCCCACTTCCTCTCAGCACTGCACGAGAGCCTTGTGATGCACCATCAAGGCGCTGTGCAGGCCTTTGGAGGCGGCAGCAAGAGCAGAACCAAGCAAGGACATACTGAGAGAGATCAAGGGAAGTCTTACCTGGACAGCAGGATGCAGGCGTTTGTGCAACTTGAGGAGCAGGGGCCTAGCAGAGGCAGTGGCGACCAGCTGGGAGTGGTGCAAGCGCAGCAGCAGCACAGCCACGCGTGTGGAGAGCTCTATGGCACTGCCCTGTATTTGTGTGTGTACGTGTGTGTGTGTGTGTGTGTGTGTGTGTGTGTGCGTGTGTGTGTGTTACAAGCAGAGTAAAGCAGTTCTCACCCAAGCATGCTCCTCCTCTTTTGCTCAAAAGCAAGCCAACCATCCTTCCCTGTGTGACTTGGCAACAATCAGATAAATAAATAAATAGTATGTATATAATTTGTGCAGCCCTTCCAGCCAAGCCTGGCTTGTATGCACTCCTACCCCCCACCTGCGCTCAAGTTACAAGACTAGGCACCCTAACCTCACCACGTCCATGCAGTCAAAAATGTCAGCAGCCATGAAAACAGCAGCACATCTGGAGCACCTTCTCCGTCAGGCACAAACCTGCTCAAGCCATGTGGGCAGGTAGCCCAAGAGGCGCAGGGCATCCGTGAAGGGCAGCATGAGCAGAGCTGACTCCAAGTCTGACGCACGCACTGAGGACAACTGCGCAGGGGCAACGGAGGTGGCAACACTAATTGTGCAGCTCACATTTACATACAAACCGGAAACACAACAACCGTACCAGACACTGTCAATATCAGTTTACAAGTTCTAGGTTGTGCACTTCTAGCTTTTACACAAAGCATTCTGGTTGCCTATTCTATCTGTGCGTCTAGCATGATCTAGAAACTGATCTTTAGCCATGCAGTCCATGGATGCTAGAGCTCTCTTCAGAGGAAAGGGGAAGACAGAAAAGCATGCAAGGAATGGAGCAGCAGCAGGAACAAAGGAAGTCCTTAGTTCCTGCTGCCATGGGGTGGCCTGATATGTAACCCCTGACTTCAGAACTTGCTTACGACATGAGGGATTCAGGGCTTGCAATTTAGTACTGATTGAACCCAGAAAGGGGCCCCACAGTTTAAAATGAAGGTTGCCATGGAGAACAAAAGGGCTTTGTACACACTCACCGCTCGCAGCACATAAGCGCTGCCAGTCAAGCCAAGCATCATTGGGTTGGGTGCAAGACTCGGCACAGCTCCTGACTTCCCACCTGTGTGGTTTGAGAGCGTGGCATGAGAGAATGAGGGGAGCGGAGAGGGGGCAGTTTCATGTAGAGCTCATCCACCTAGCATGCTGATGTAAGCAGTAATCAGCAGCTGGGAAAAGCCTGAGGCACCTCTTCCCTGTTTGCATGTAACACTCCCCTCCTATTCCATGCAAACCACACCGCCCCAAAGGCGATTCCTGCTCACATTAGAAGGAAGCGCCTGTGAGCCAGGCATGATTGCTCTCGGCCAATACACCTGACCAGCCAGCTACTCCCCTACCCCAAATCCCTCACCCTCCCGCAACCAGCTTCTTCTGGTGGCCTCTGTGCTGCTTGCAGACATCCAAAAGACCCACCTCTTCTGCAGCCTCACCCACATACAGCCAGCTGCTTCTGGTGATCCCAGCACCGCTTGCAGCCAATAGAAAATGCTGCCATACCAGAAGCCTCACCCACATACAAACCAAAATACAGCCAGCTGCAGCGACTCGGCCCACCTGCAGCCAGCTGCTTCTGGTGGTCTCTGTGCCGCTCCTCCTCATGGGCTGCCATCTCAAGCGCATCCACCAGCGCATCAGCTGCACTCACGGACTCCAGGGTCTTGCGGCCTGAAACCACAGCATGCGTTGGTGGCAGTGTGGGTGATGAGGATGGGGACATTGTTCAAACACAGGAGGTCGAGAAGCTGCTCAGCAGCCACGTTAGGTGAATGGCTGCAGACGGTCTGGGTCGGTGGGTGGGTGCTTCATGGATTACCTGCGCAATGCGAAATGCAAAGCCATGGTGATTGGCTGATTGGACAGCCGTATGCTCCATGCATGTGGCTTTTCAAGTAGGACAGTTCTTTGATAACAAGACTGACTGATGGGTTACTTTTGGTGGAGAGGAGGCCCACAACGGAACGAAGCCTGAGGGCAGAACATTTGATGAGCCTAGACTCTATGGCATGGTTTTCCTACTCAATCCAGCACACTTTTGGGATTCAAGGTCTGACATTTTAAGTCTCCATGCGGGGCACATGCAAGGTGCCAGCACTTGTTGCTAAGTCTGATGCTGCTACAGAGGTACAGCTCAAAGCAGCGCAGTTCAAAAGAATAACAAAATGCTACGCAGGCCAAAGCTGGCCATACCATGCAGAAATCAACCCATCGTGCACCCCAAAGTAGTTATTTTTGTAACCACGCATCAGCAGCGCAGCCCAATAGAAATTATTTTACACAACCGCGCATGGGCATTCTTGACCACTCATACCCTCTCGCTGTCCAAATGTTAATTTACACAACCATGCACCCTTGAAAATATATATTTTACTTGCATGCAGTCACCGCGCAAGGCAAAAAATATTATTTATGCGTGGTGATTTAGTTTTTGCACGGTATGAACATTCCACCTCCCTTTTGATATGCGCAGCACTGCAGACCACCACTAACACCTGTCGCTGAGCAGTGGAACACAGCCTGGCCACACACCATTGTGCGTGCTGGTTCCACCCTGAACCTCAAAAGAGGAAACTTGGGGCCAGTGCACCGCTTATCCCCTTAACCTAGAGAACAGGAAAATTCAGCAGGGGCCTGCAGCTCTTGGAAGCTGCTCGTGAGGAGCTGTCTGAAACAGCGATTGTGCGTGTGTGTAGGCAAGAAGCAGAAGCGAGAGCAGGCTAGCTGCTTTGCAGCTCACATCCACATCCACATCCACACTCGCACCCACACACTCTACAAGTAACCCCAACACCTGAACCCAAATCCACTCATTGTAAATGCTCTTCCACCTGCAAGTGCAGCACCACCCTCGTCGCCCTCCTCTGCAGCCCACATCCATACTCACATCCACACACTGCACATGCAGATGCAGCACCGCCCTCTTTGTCCTCTCCCGCAGCCAAACTCCCTAAGGGAAATGCAAACACAGCCCGCACCCACAATCACCACTACACACTTGACATGCACCCCACCTGCAGGTGCAGCACCGCCCTCTTCGCCCTCCCCCGCAGCCACCCTCCCCAAGGGCCCTGCAAGTGCAGCCTCGGCACCACTGCCCTGTGGCCCGCCCTTGTCGGCCTCAAGGTCGGCCTCAAACATGCTCTCCAACCGTGCCTCCTTCTCCTCCTCCACAAAGAAGGGCTCGCTGCTGCGCTGCCAGCGGCGCAGCGAGCGATCATGGGAACCTGCAGGAAATGAGGAGCACAGCAAAAAAAGTAGAACAAAGCTTTGATGGAGTCTGCAGGGCAAGGAAGTGGGCATCCTTATGCTGTAGTTCATCGGTGGCGCGCTCAGCTGTGCTGCGCTGCTGGCGATGGTGCGATCCAGGAAGGCAGCTTGAAGGAGAGGGAGAGCAAGCTCCAGTTCAGAAGCGTACAAGGGTAGGGTGCAGGCCTCGCTCTGTTTCTAGATTTCAGTTTGTACATGTTTCAAGTAAACAACACCTGTTGCAGCCAGGCTGCCCACAGCGCTGAGCGCAATCACGGCAGCCAGTGAAGGAAAGGAGACACGGATGGTGGGGATCTTCATTTTGATGATGCAGTGGGCGACACATGAGGCGCAGAGGCCATACTGCCCACATCAACAAACTCCAAAAGCTTGCTCCAATGCATATGTGTTTATCCATTTGTTCACAGCTCAGCCAAGCCTGAGGCATCCTGGGTCCCAAAGCTGATCTTTTAAGACAACCGTTTCATCATGCCTTTTCTCCATCTAGACCCGGCTTTAAAAAAATGCTTGTCAGCGCATGTGGCGCGCGCGCGCACACACACACACACACACACACACCTGTGATGACGAAGTCCCCAAAGCACGACACAGCGCAGCACCACACCTCCCCATGGTGGCCTGCCAGCTCCAACAGCTGCTCGGACCTGCGCGCACCAAGACAGGCTTGAGCATATGAAGGATGGCCTGCTAGCTCCAAAAACAGGTGTGAGCACTCCATGGTGACCTGCCAGCTCCAGTAGCTGCTCTGACCTACATGCACCAAAACAGGTCACAAGCAAGCACCCCAAGGTGCCCTGCCAGCTGTGGGAAAAAAGTGCGTGCGCACCAATGGTGGCCTGATAGCTCCAGGGCATGTAGGGACACATCATTGGCAACCTGCCAGCTTCGAAAGCAAGTAGCTGCTCTGACCCCTCAGTGGCCCCTTCGGCTGACGGGTGTTCACAGCACACCAGCTGCTGGGCTGGAGTACTATGGAGCGTCAGCAGCCAGGGCACCAGCATCCGTAGCGTATGCTGCACACGGCTGCCACCCTGACCTGGTATAGGCACAGCAGCAGCTGTGAGCATCAGTACCTAGGGCACCAGAGAGCCTGGAGGCCATCACATCAAAGCACCTGCAGTCCACACCCGCAAACACGATTGAAGGCCGAAGGCAGGGCAGCTGCCCTTGAATTATGGGTACCCCTTGCACGTGTGGCATGCAGGAACAGCACCTCTGCTGCCCCTTGCATGCATGATATACAACAGCCCCTTTGCTGCCATCTGTGCCTGCCTGCAAATGGAGGCATTCATACACACACACGCATACACGCAAGCACACACCTGTCAACATCCCAGTACTTGAGGAGCTTGTCCTTGCCCACAGTGAAGACATAGTGTGTCTTGGGCACAAAGTGTACGCCCATCACAGCATCCCCATGTGCGAACAGCGAGCGGTGGCAGTCACCAAAGTCTAAGCCCCACACCTGCAAATAACACAGTACAGGAGAAGCGCTTATGAAAGGCCTCTGACATGGGGTGCTGTTGAGGAAAGGCAGCAGTTCGGAAAGTATGAGAGTCATGTTTTGTGCAGGTGTGTGTGTGTGTGTGAGAGAGAGAGAGAGAGAGAGAGAGAGAGAGAGAGAGAGAGAGAGAGATGAAGCATCGCGATGCCATTCTATTCCAGAAGCCACAGTCGATGCAGACAGCCAACTTTTAGGTATAGCTGCCGAGCTCTTGTGCCCCCTGCTGCAGCTCCTCACCTTGATGTTCTTGTCTGCAGACCCTGACACCAGGAGCGTCGAGTCTGAGGAGATGTCCAGCGACAAGACCGGCAGCTTGTGCCCGTACAGCGACAGAAAGAACTTGAGGCTGTCTGTGAAGAAGACCTGAGGGGTGTGAAACAGGACATGTGTTGCTTGAGGTGATGCAAGCGGCGGTGGGGAGAATGATGCAAGAAGGGACGGATTACCCAAGCATAAACATGCAGGACACCCAAAATAGATGCTGAGGGGGTGGCAAGATCAAGGCAAACCTAAAAATGGATAGTTGTAGGGGTGCAGAATGATTAAACATGTGTACAGTACAAAAGCTTGAGACTGACCAAGTGCAGAGAACTCACATGCATGGAAGGGATTGGATCTCTGCCTGAAGATTTCAGGAGCATTTTTGCCAGCCAGAGAAGCATGGCTGGTGCCTGAGAGCCTAGCACAACCCCTCCCCAGCCAACCCAAACAAGTGCACACTTGCAGGCACATTTCCCTCCACTCCCCCCCCCCCCCCCCCCTTCACACCTGTGTATCTACACACCCATGTTTTGCACGCACAAGTGCACACCTACCTTGATGGTGGCGTCCAGCAGCGCCACAGCCAGCAGCTTGCCATCTGGGCTGACCTTGCAGCACAGCACGTCATCCGCCATGCGCAGCGTGCGCACGTGCGAGAGCCTCAAGGAGCGCTGCCCTGCAGCGCCCCCTCCTCCTGGCAGCAAAGCCACGCTCCACTGTAGGGACACAAAGGTGAAGCACATCATATTTGGCAACGACATTTGACATGAGTCTTTCCATGGCACTGCAATGTGAGGAAGTCAATGTTTGGCAATGCAGGGGGAGTTGTGATGGGAGGCACAGGCATGCAGATCAATGGCAGGTTGCTGCCATGGGATAGGTGCAAGAAAGGCAACCTTCCAAGGGCACTGAAGTAAATGGGAGGCCGCGACTCTGAAGCCACAGTATCATCACAAGCTCAGGGAGGGATAGGGTACAAACTTTATAGAGTGAAGAGGATAGGCGACTCGCCAGGCTAGCTTGACTGCAGGGTCAGCCCACCAATTGTTTGGTATTCTGGATGAGGCAGACAAGGGCGATCAAACCATCAAAGGCTTTCCGTAGATATTATTCAGAAATTCACCGTGGCAGCAAAGCAGGAGTGCACTTAAATTACACTCAAATTAGCAAAGGGAAATTGCACGAGCACACTGCAGCACCTGCACTTCTTTGTGCGTCACACTCCTGAGCCAGCAGGATAAGGTGGGTCGCAGTCTTGTCCTATCATTTATTCCAAGAGCTGAGCCTCGTGATCTCAGAGTGTCATCCTTCCCCTGATGCATATGCCTACTGTTGCGGCCTGCTCCCCTCTTCTTTTCAAATACTTGATCATTGTCTGCAACCATTTAATGAGCGAGCAGAGCTGCCGCTCACTTGCCTGACCTGTCTTGCCGAACAAAGCTCAACAATGACCCAGCTCCTTTGCCTTTGCTGCTTGTGCTTCTTGGTGGCATGATGGCAAATCATTTTAAGGCATCTGGGATTACATACCTGCCAGAACTTCACGGTCTTGTCTGCAGAGCCAGTAACAAAGCCTGTGTTGTCTGGCAGCATAGCAATGGACCACACAGCTCCTTCGTGTGCACTGGTGTCTGAGAAAATGCGCTCTGCAGCGCCCAAGTCAAACACTTCCAAGGCGCCTTCCTGCAGACCCCAAACACACATCAACGAGGCAAGTCAGCAGGGGGAGCGCGCAAAAGGATGCGCAAGGGTAAGCTAAAGCTGTATGCAGCAAAGGTGTGAGAGGATTGTGCATAAATGGTGCACACTTGTTTGCCTCAGTGCTGGGTTATCTGCCTTCCTTCCAACACGCATATGCTACCTGAATGCATGCAAAAAAATGGACGCAAGCATGCGTACTCTCTCTCTCTCTCTCTCTCTCTCTCTCTCTCTCTTTCTTCCCTCTCACGCACACAAGCGCGCGCGGTCACACACACACGCACACACACACACACACATAACCGCCACACCTCACCTTTGTACCCAGCACCACGTGCCGGTTGCCTGGAGCAAACAGGCAGCACAAGCCATAGCCGCTGTCCATGGTAGACAAGCAGGCGCCTGTCATGGGGTTCCAGACCTGTGCACACAAGAGTGCAGTTGTGTTTGGTGCAAGGCTAAGTCTAGGCTGCGAGTCTCCACTTGAGGGCACGGACGCTCATGTACCAGAGCTTTGTGCGAGGTGCATGCACAGCATGTATCCAGCAGAAACCAGTAGGAGCTTAGGCTTGATGGCAGGCACATGGCGTGGGGTTCTTGCCTCTGTTGGCGTGGAATGAGCTCATGTTTTGGGCTGCAATAGCTGTGCAATTGTGGAGAGACATGCGTCATTACAACAACCAGGCCAGGCGACTTGCACGCCCTTCACTTTGACCCAAAGTTTGAGTTACGGTTGTCGGATGCAGTGGCCAGCGAGGTGCATGAGCTGCCTTGAGTCACAAACCACTCAAGCCGCAGGTTACCCACATCCGCCTCACCTTGGTTTCACACATCTACCTCAATAATATTGAGCTCACTCATCCATCTGACCTCACTTGTGCCGTGTTGAGCTGCAGGTGACTCACATCCGCCTCACCTTAAGCTGGTTGTTGGATGCAGTGGCCAGCAGGTTGCCATCTGCAGACAGCGTGCACGTGCGCACATCGCTCCTATGGCCGCCCAGCTCCAGGCGCTGCAAGCTGGAGTAGCCAGCAGGTGCACCGCCCTCACTGAGGCTACCTTCCACCTGTGATTCGTAGTAATGGCAATGCCTTTGTGGTGTGTGTACCTGTGTGATGTGCATGCGTGTGCATGTATGTGTGTGATTGGCCAACCTTGCATCAAAAACGTCCACCCCCACAAAGGCCTGAACACATTGATGCGCGCACCTGCCCACAAACCCTAGTACTCACGATCCGCACATTGACCGAAAAGGAATTGCTACACACTCAACCACACACAAGCTAACAGGTGTGCGTACCAGCTCCTCACCTGCACCACCTCCACGCTGTTGTTAGCCAGGCACAGCGAGAGCTGTGGGGCTGCTGAGGTGGCGCTCACGCCACGCTGCCGCTTGGCAGCACCCGAGCCGGAGGCTGTGGGCGGCGCAAATGCAAAGCTACGGATCTTGTGCTTCATGGCAATGACCTGCGGTGACATGCAGTGTGAATGTTGCTGTTGCTGTTGTTGTTGCTGTTCTTGTTGTTGTTGTTGTTGTTGTTTTTGTTGTTGTTGTTGTTGTTGTTGTTGTTGTTGTTGTGTTGGAGGTGGTGGTGGTGGTGGTGGTGAGGCATTGGCAGTGGTGGTCAATCTTATCCTGTTGTTGCTGCTGTTGTTTCAAGATTATGGTTGGTGTGTGCCAGCAGCAATACAAGTGTGCGTGTGGAAGTGTCTATGTGGATCATGGGTGTGGCATTGAGGTGGGCAGGCATTCTGAATCTGTGGGAGTGGCATGCATCATTGCATTAAGTTGATGACTCTTCTGGAAGATCTGGTTGCTGCGCCCATGACTAGATGGTTTGGGAATCACATGCAGAGGAGGTTCCGAACAGCCCACTGGCATCCAGCAGCTTTCTCAGCTTCAGCTTTCTGTGTGTTGTTGACAAGGTCCAGCTGAATGCAAACCAAAAATGAATGCTCGGGTTCAGGAAGCTGCACCTTGGGGTGTGTAATGCTGTCCTGCTCTTGTTCCAATGAAGTTGAAAGGTCAGGAGACGCAGGGGACAGGAGGTTAGGGAATGCAGGAGCACATGCTTGCTTGCAGATGAGGAAACGCAGGGGACAGGCTTGCTGGCTAGGTCAGGGAGCAGCTTTTATGCAGGGGACAGGGAACAAGCAGCTTGCATGCAGGGCACAGGCTTGTCGGCAAGGTCAGGGAGAAGCAGGGTGAAACAAACATCAAGCTCAAGTTCCGGCCTCTGGTACGCGCGTCACTAGATGCCAGCCAAGCAAACAATGCGCCCTGCGTCTGTGCCATGCTTCAGCTCAGCTGCTGAGCAGCATGCGGGGGCAACATCATCCACGACAGCATGCCAGGGCAACACCTGCTGAGCAGCATGTGAGGGCAACATGTTCCACACTGCCCTGCAAGCAACAAATCAAACAAGCCACGAGCTGAAAGCATAGCTTCCTCACTACCAGACGAGGCTCAAGCTTGCCTGCCGCACACTCGACATAAGGCACTCTCACAACAGAAGAGGGAGCACATGCGCACACGCGACACACATGACAAGCAGCTGTCTTCCCCTACCAGGTAGGGCTCCAGCTCATCTGTCGCGCGCACTGAGTCCTCCGTATCCTCATCTTCACCATCTGACTCCGACCCTCCTCCCTGTCCATGTACAAGTGCAGCACAAGGAGGCCAACACACTGACGCAGTGCGCACAGCTGATATATGACATGTCGCACAAGGATGATGAAGGAAAGAGAGCGAGCAAAGAGCCTGTTCCCATCCAAACCTCCCTTGAAATAAGGGACACACTGAATCAGACACACACACATTTGGCCTGTTTCCAAACGCGTGGCACATGACGGCAAACGCTGGTCATCACTTGCTGAGAGTTTTCAGCTAAGCTGCCCCTGCAGGCAGGTACAACTATGTAACCCTTCCCTTCCTTTGCTCAGAGCCCCTACCTGCGTAGCCGCCTTCTTCATGGCCTTCTCTCGCTGCCGCTTCTTGCGGCGCTTCAGCTTCTTGCGCGCCTCCTCCTCTCCACGCACCCTGCCAGCGGTGTGTGTGTGTGTGTGTGTGTGTGTGTGTGTGTGTGCGCGCGCGTCTGTGTGTGTATGTGTGTGTGTGTGTGTTTGTGTGCGTGCGCGCGCATTCTGCTGCAAAATGGAGAGACAAAGGAAAGGGTGAGATCTGTGGACAGGCCAACTTTTGCATGATTCCACAATGAGTGCTGTCTTCCGCTATGCACCCATGCACTTCCAACCTTGCAAGCTGAAATTCTCTGTCAGCTTCTGTCTACCTCAGATCTGCAAGTGCATACCAGCTGCATTGACTATGCTGTCAGAGCACAGGCTCCCTCTCGTAGACCTCTTTGACAGTGACTGCTACCAAGCTAACATATCCACCCTTGCAAATGCAAACACACACGCGCACCTAAACAGCTCCATGCTCTTGCCCGCCCCCTGGCACGCCAGCACGCTGCCCCCCCCACCAAACCTCAACCCCGCCACCCGGTCATGACCCCCCGCCTGCCGCTTCACTGAGCCTATGGACCGCAACAAAGGGGCACGACCAGATGCCTGGGCTGCAAGTCCGTTCCCAGTCTTGCTAACACCTCCCTGTGTGCCTGAGCTTGGCTGTGGTGTGGAGGTGGAGGGTGCTGAGGTGGATGCAGCAGCTGCGTCAATGGCATACACACGCAGCTCGTGGTCGGTAGAGCCTGCAAGGATTTTGAGGTAGTGCACACCTTGGTTGCGTGTGAGAATGCATGCTGCACAAGGGGATTGAGGGGCATACAAGAGGGAAGGCGTGGTGTGACTGCGTGGCATGTGCTGCATGACCGTGTAGAGGGCACTGTGCAGGCCTGGTAAAGTCAAGTGAGTAGTGTTTGCGTGGAGTCATGCAAACGCAATCGACATGTACGCAAAGGACGGTTGTGGCTTCCCCCCCACCCACACCCATCCACCCACACCCGTACGCACCCCCCCCCCCCCCTCACACATACATAAAAAACACGCATGTGCGCGCTTATCTGCACGAGCACGCACCTGTGACGAGCCTGGACTCTGACGGGTCCACATCCAGCGCCCACACCTCTCCCTTGTGTCCCGTCAGTGTTTGGCAGCAGTGCTGCGTGTCCAGGTCCCATGCCTTGACCAGCGCATCCTTGCTGCTGCTGACCAGCCAGCCATAGGAGGAGGACCCGTCCGAGGACACAAAGGCCTGTGCGAATAACCAGGCAACAGCTGTAGTCAACACATATGGGAAAGGAGGCTCAGCAGCCCAGACTCTTTTCTGCGGACGGGCCAGCTGCTGGAAATGAAGAGGAGCTGTCAAAGACACACAGGCTTGTGCACACTAGCAGGGACACAGGGGACTTCGGAAATCAAGGAGACACAGGTGGCTAGGCAAAAACAGCTGCCCAAGGCACAAGGCCTGCACATGCCTACCAGGTCAGGGGCTTGGTCTTTGTGTCAGCTCATGCCTGACAGGTCAGTGCCTAGATTTGTATGCAAGCGCACATGAACCATGTTCACGGCCTGTGCATGCCAACCAGGTCAGGGACTTGATCCTTGCGCCTGCTCATGCCTGCCAGGTCAGTGCCTAGATTTGTGCGCATGCGCACGCCAACCAGGTCAGGGACTTGATCCTTGCGCCTGCTCATGCCTGCCAGCTCAGTGCCTAGATTTGTGCGCATGCGCATGCCAACCAGGTCAGGGACTTGATCCTTGCGCCTGCTCATGCCTGCCAGCTCAGTGCCTAGATTTGTGCGCATGCGCACGCGAACCATGTTTACGACCTGCGCATGCCTACCAGGTTCGTGACTCAGCCCTTTGCTTGAGCATGCCTACCAGGTCAGTGACTTGGTCTTTGTGGCCCCGCAGCCTGAAGAGCCCCGTCTCGCCCACCACATCCCACAGGATGATGTCGGTGTCTTTGGAACCGGACGCCAGCTGTGCTCCAGAAGGGCTGAAGCGCAGGGCTGTTACGCCAGCCTGGGGCCAGGCCATGCGTCATCAGCGATGTGTGTGTGTGTGCGTGTGTGTGTGTGTTTGTGTGTGTGTGTGTGTGTGTGTGTGTGTGTGTGTGTGCGTGTGCGGGGAAGGAAAGCAATGCATGGAATTTGTGAGGGCGTGCATCACGCCAGCTTGAGCTTGTACAGGTGCGTGAGTGCAGCTTGTGGGGCAAAACAATGTGCCCAGTGAGCAAGAGGACCACCTTGAAGTCCTAAAACAGGCTGTAAAGCCCCGTGGGAACCAAGCATCGCTCCTTGTCTGCTTTGTCCATGCAAGGGTGCTGTGTGTATGGATTGACATGTTAGTTCACATTGGGCTCGCTGTCGTTGTTTTTGTTTGGGCGTTTCTCTGTGCTCCATTCAGCCGAGCAAGCAAAATGGGAGCGAATGAGTCTTCACGGAGATATAGCCTATTTACGCCTGACTCTTATCCCTAATGGAACAGGGGATGCGCAGGAGGAACCAGCAGGTAAGGACAGGAAGGGTAGGAGGGGCGGCAGAGCAAGAGTAAGGAGTACCAGCAGAGGCAGCTCAGGCAATGGCAGGGGAAGCAAAAGCTGGGGAAGCAGGGGAAGCAAAAGCAGGGGAAGCAGGGGAGCATTGGGAGCATCTTGTTCAAAGACAGGGTCATTTCAGCGCTGTGAGTAAGCAGGAATCACAGACCGCGCACAATACCAAACAAGCCATGTGTACCGGCACCCTTTGATGGTTTGTCCTTCACACTTTTGTGCCAAGGAGCGTTCAAAACAAAACTCTGTTCTGTCTGCATGACAGACGCCGAACTAAAATCCTAGGCAAACTTCTCTCTCTCTCTCTCACACACAAACGCATGCATGCACGCGCGCACCTTATGGCCTTTCAGCGTTACCACACAGTCATTAGAAGAAAGGTCCCAGATGCGTACCTACAGGAAGGTCATGGGTGAGAGGCTTTGTGAGCACCCGGCACTGTTGCACAGCAGACTTGCTGAGCATTGAGCAAGCTCGACACCACTTCCATAATCCAGAGAGTCGCTTTCCCCCCCTGAGCACCATCACAACAGAGGCATCCCTTTGCACTCACAGATCCTCCAAAGAGTTTACTGCTCTTCTATTACGGCAGGGGCTTTTCCATCACCGGCTGGCATTTTGATTTGCACACCCTCAGAACAGCAACGGAAACTGTTGTCGCCAGAAAGACATCCTACCAGGCGTCCGCAACAAACCAGGCTGAGGTCCTAGGATTAGCCGAGTTATTAGTCAAGTCCGTTGAGGGTGCCTGAGACGCTGT
Organism: Dunaliella primolecta; assembly: GCA_914767535.2. NCBI lineage: Eukaryota > Viridiplantae > Chlorophyta > Chlorophyceae > Chlamydomonadales > Dunaliellaceae > Dunaliella > Dunaliella primolecta. The sequence continues at coordinate 231,896 of OU611751.1, read as the reverse complement.
GACTGAGTTACATGTATTGCTCCTGTCCTCCAGTTTGGACTGGTTCGGCCACAGGCTTATTTTGCTTCAGCTAAGCTGCCCTCGCAGGCAGGTACAGCTATATGATCCTTCTCTTTCCTTTGCAATGAAGAGCCCATGATGCACTGAACCCAATCTACCGCATTTGCAGCGCCATATCCTTATAATGCGCTCAACCCATCCTGGCGAGTATGCAATGCCGGGTCAAAGACTGGTGCAAGGGGGAGAGAGCTTTGGCCAACCCTGTAGAGTCAGTGCCCAACAGGGGATGGATGCACCAGCTGGATTGGATGGCCTGGGGTTTGTTTTTGCACAGGTAAGGAAAGGCTGGCCTAGCCAAGAGCAGCTGCTAGGCAGCCGCAGTACTGTGCTTGAAAGGCGGAGGAAGGAAGGCACGGTTTGGTGCACAGAAGGTGGAGAAAGTCACAAAGCATGAAGGGCATGAAAGGAAGGTGCCGTTCGGTGCATGTAAGGCGGAGAAAGGCATAAAGGGCATGAAAAGAAGGTGCAGTCTGGTGCATGAAAGGCGGAGAAAGACATGAAAGGAATGAAGGGCATGAAAGGAAGGCGCAGTCAGGTGCATGAAAAGCGGAGAACGGAAACCTAAGCAGCAGCTTAGAAAAGCAAAACAGACCCAAGCGCAGCAACGAACCAAGCATGCTTTGGAGCTTCATATCTGGTTTTCGCGCACCTGAGCACCATCTTGCAATAAATCAAAAAAGAAAAAGTAAGTTGAGGCTACATCTGGAACAAAATTTTGTGTGTTTGATAAAAAAAGTAAGCACACTACGTGTGCAAAACTGCCATCTTTGCCTCACTGCATGTGAGGGCTTAGGCAGAACCATGTTCAAAACATTTATTGGAGCAACAGTACACTTGGATCGTTCACCAGGATAGTCATGCTTAACATTGTCCCACGTGGGGGCCACTCAGCAGCAAATCCATCGACCTTGGCGCTGCGCCCAAAATCTTAAAAGCCCATGTAGCAGAATGCGGTAAGTATTGAGAGCTGGAGACATGTGTCCAGAGTAACGGGCCCTTTGATGAGTATCCCAAAATGGCAGGGCGTCAGGGCATCAGTGAATCTAATGAAGGACAGGTTTGCAGAGGTTTCAAGCACCTGAACTGTAGCCCAATTTCTGGTACACATCAGGAGATAGGTGCACATACATGGATTGAGTACCAGGGAAAGCAAAACACAAGAAGCTCGTTAAACAGGCAGAAACGTCCTGGTCCCTCGGATTGCAACTTTGTACATTTGAGCTATTGCATTGAGGAAGGAAAAACAAAGAGTAAGTCCAATTTGGCCAACCCTGTAGAGTCAGTGCCCAACAGGGCATGGATGCACCAGCTGGATTGGGTGGCCTGGAGTTTGCTTTTGCACAGGTAAGGAAAGGCTGGTCTAGTCAGAAGTAGCTACCAGACAGCCGCAGTCCTGTGCTTGCATCGTTTACTTTATCCCCTCATAGTCGGAGTGCATGAGTCAGTTACTGCTATCCAAGTGCTCAGGAGCTGTACACAATCACAGCAGGATTGCGCAGGTCTCCCGCACTAGCAGTACAGCAATGAGCAGTTATTAATGTGAGTTGGTGGTGTTGGTATGTAGCAAGAGGTCTGGTGCCAAAGGGCTTGAATGCTGACGTAACATGGTTGATACTAGGACAGGTGTAGTAGGAGAGCAGGACAGTCCATGGGATGAAATTTGGCCAACCCTGTAGAGTCAGTGCCCAACAGGGGATGGATGCACCAGCTGGATTGGGTGGCCTGGGGTTTGTTTTTGCACAGGTAAGGAAAGGCTGGCCTGGCCAAGGGCAGCTGCTAGGCAGCCGCAGTACTGTGCTTGTGTCCCAATATAGCCTCCAGAGCAGAGAACCTGATTTCTCTTGATTGCCTGTTGGAGGATTCTGGTCAGAACAGAGTACCTGGTTGCTCTTGATTTGCCAGCTGGATGATTTTGATCAGAGAGAGTACCTGACTGCTTCCAAATGGCCAGTTGGATGATTTTTGTCAGAGCAGAATACCTGATTGCTCTCATTTTACCTCTTAGATGATTCTGGTCAAAACAGAGTACCTGGTTGCTTTCGATTTGCCAGCTGGATGATTCTGGTCAGAGCAGAGTACCTGATTGCTCTTGAAATGCCTGTTGGATGATTCTGGTCAGAGCAGGGTACCTGCTTGCTCTTGATTTGCCAGCTGGACGATTTTGGTTAAAGCAGAGTACCCGAATGCTTTCAAATTGCCAATTGGATGATTCTTTTGGCAAATGCTGGCAAGGGCAAACAAGCGACAGTTATGAGGGTGCTGGCAAAACAAAAAGGCGCAGGAAAAGGGGTCGATTTGCTTGGACACTGGAGTATGTGGGACCATTCAGCACGCAGAGCATGTAGCCAGCCCCGTAGACTTGATGCCCCACATTGGATGGGAAGCGCAAGCTGAATTGAGCGGCCAAGGGTGCGCTCTAGCACATGTGCATTGGTTGACCTGACCACAATATGTACAGCCAGATAGCCCCAAGAACGTGTGCAAACAGGACCAAAAATGAGGAGTGGTTGCAACACCAGAGCCGGAAAACCCACACTTACCCATAATGTATACAGGCATGTAATTCGACACTTTTTTGTATTTTTTGCAGGAGCCTGCAGAAATCTGAGCTTTTGCACATGTTCAAACCCAAATACAACTTAGGTATTTGGATTTCAGAGGTCAAGAGCTATCAGGTGGTATATAAATGAGTCCGATTGGAGGGGGTGGGAAGATGGAAGGAAGAAAGGGGGTGGGGGTAATCATTGGAAACCCCAGAAAACTTTCAAGCCATTTCTATAGTGCCTTCCATCATGATATCCTTTTCAGCCTCTTAGGAAAAAGATCAATTAGCAGAGACAGAAGTGCTGCTGGCATCGTTTATTCATTTCATATGAATCATATGTAACATGACCTCTGCCTCCGGATGCCGATGTTTGAGAAAACCATACAACATGCAGAGCATGTAGCCAGCCCCGTAGACTCCATGCCCCACTTTGACATGGAAGCACAAGCTGAATTGAGCGGCCAAAGGTACGCTTTAGCACATGTGCATTGGTTGACCTGGCCACAGCATGTATAGCCAGGCAACCCCAAGAACGTGTGCACAGAGGGGGAATATGGGGAGTGGTTGCAACACCACATTTAGAGCTGGAAGAGCCCATAATCTCCCATCATGCGCACACCTCTACACACTTGATTTGACCCCAATTTGTTTGTACCTTGTTTGATAAACCTTGGCTGGTTGATGAAGAGGTTGATGGTGTTGGCAACTGTGCCTACGAAAAGACACGAGTGGCTGTATAACATACCGATCCATCAGCATAGCCGGCTGCAATGAGGGGGCTGTTGCCTGGTGCGCGGGTGATGCAAGTGACCTCAGCCGCGGCTGCATGGGAGCTGCTCGTGGATGCACCGCCGCTGGTGCTGGGCCCTGGCACGAGAGTGGCTGCCTGCACATGCATGTGAAGGAACACACACTACTTGGGGAGAAGCAGCATCCCACTGTGAGCTTGACAGACAAATGCATGCTGGCTCCCTCCCAGATGTTGGCTGCCCTTTTGCAGTGCCACCCCCCCTTACCAAGCTGCCTTGCTTCACATTCCACACGGCCAGGTTCTCCAAGGCGGCAGTAACCAGCAGCTTGCCTGATGCATCATAGCATGGGGCTGGGCCAGAATTGATAACACCGAACGCGCCACTGAACTCGTAGCGCAAGTACGCCTTCACCATGCTACAAATTTATTGCTGTTCACATTCTTATCAATAAGGTCCTTTTTATTTTTGTTGCTGTTACAACGGTGGGGATGAGGCGTTTCTTGAGGCTGGCCTCTTTGAGGACTCAGCTCGCCTCCAGGTCAGCCCCACCAGGTGTGCCCAGAGCCCCTGCCTCAGAGCTGCTTCAGGGGGGACAGGAAGCCACACAAGTGAGTCCCCGAGTTGGGAGTAGTACAATTTGTGCTTGCACAGCTGTTTTGTAAGGGGTTGCAAGCGGCAGAAAGAATTGCACCTTCCCCAGGGAAGCACAGGCACCTCCTGGCTGAAAGGATGGGGCATCGTGGGTGCCACCGCCGCCAGCACCGTGCTCCTTAGCACATCCTCTGCCCTTGCAGCACCGATGCCTCAAGCTGAGGTGCGTTTTGCAGGGAACCTGACGGTCACATGCGCTGCAAAGCCTTAGGAGTATCTGAGGTTTATTCGTTCATACACCCCAGATATGAAATATCTCAAAGTCATTTCTTCCGATTCATCGGTCACACACGCACACACGCGCGCACGCGCACACACACACACACACACACACACACACACACACACACACACACACACACACACACACACGCACACACACATACACACGCACATGCGCGCGCGCGCACACACACACACACACACACACACACACACATACGCACGCACATACACGCACACACACTCACACAACACACACAAACGTGTGCCTTCGTATGAATACATTCATTCAGGTTGTCCAGGCAGATGGAATTAAAATTGAAGCAAGTGGAGGTGCACGTGTCCAGCACAAGGTCATCTTCGTCTTGGGGGGTCCAGGATCAGGAAAAGGCACCCAGGTTAGTACGCCAAAATGTTTAGATGATTCATTTCAGTTCTGAATCTTTCCAGGTTTACAGTGACAAAGTACAAGCTGTGCTGCCCTGCAGTGTGGGCGTTTGCTTGAGGATTTTCCAGACGTCGCTCATTTTTCAGCAGGTGACCTCCTCCGGGCACATGTGCAGGTGTGTGTGTGTGCGTGTGTGTGTTCCTGGAGTAGTACTTGCACACTTCTGAAACACTGACATTCAATTGGCTTCGGCCGGGCTTCTCAGCTTGTGAACATTGAAAAACAAGCGCATATGCCCTCCCCCCCCCCCCCAAGAAAACCGCAGATGGCAGTGCTGAAGTGGTTGAAGTGGATTGGAGAGGCAAAAATGAAGATGGAAAGGTTTGCTTTACAGGCATATCTGGCCCACTGCGCTTGCCGTCACTGTCTGAGGGGGGAAAGTCACATGTGCTGCAGCATCTGTCTCATTTGGTTGATGTGCTAATATTTGCTTGATTTGGTGACAACACACGTTGGCTATTGCTCCTGTAAGGACTGAGTGCTCACTGAGGCTCTGCATGTGCCTAGAGAGGCAGGTGGGTTGCTTAAATCCTGCGTATTCCTGTGCCTGATTTGACACAAGTTGAGCTCTTAATATAACTGGCCATTTCAATTTGTTTTTTTGGAGCATGTTTCTGGTGGTGTCCATAAGCTGATAACAGGCCAGCACTCCGCTGTTTACTGGCTTCAAACTACACCAGTGCTGCATTGCCATTGCATGTGTGTGGCACCAGCAACACCAGTTTTCAGCAGCACTTGTTGTGTTGCGGACTAAAAAGCTGGTAGAAGCAGCATAGCTCCAGTTAGCTGTGCATTGGCAACTGGAACCGTGGCCCCTCTGCTGACCATGGCCGGATATCATGTGTGATCATCAGTTTAAGAGGTGCTTTTGAAAGCTGGTTTCTTTTGAACAACTATCAAAGAAATTGCACTGTATCAACCCAAGCGCTTAGACTTGAAAAGGCATAAAAAACAAACTGTGTATGACCCGCAGAGTGGCAGCAAGGAAGGCAATGAGGTGGCGGAGATGATTCGCAACGGGGTGATTGTACCTGCTGAAATAACAGTTGGCCTCCTCCAGAAGGCCATGGCAGAGTCCGGGAAATCTAAGATCCTGATCGATGGCTTTCCAAGGAATGCGTCCAACCGGGAAACATTCTTAAAGATGGTGAGCAGCATGTTGAGGGTGACGCATCAAGTGGCAGCTCCTTGGCACCTGTCCTTAGCTTGCAGCCACCCTGAGTAATCATGCAGAGACTCAATCTAATTCAATACAGCTGATATGTGCCCGCTTGGCATCATGGTGCGTTACAATGGTTACAATGCTTGCATGGTAACGTGGTGCATGTTACAGCTACTGCATTTTGGACAATTGGTGCTTGTTTACCTATACCTTCATATTTGCTCCTGACAGGCACTCATGTTCTCCCTCAGCAGCCGTGCCAAAGACTGCTGATGTAAGGATGCTCGAAAGCCTCCACCCATGGCTTGCCCTTTTTGAAGAATTAAGCACCTGCACTGTATCCTACACTTTATAGGTTGCACTTACAGAGGAAACTTCCCTCACCACCTCCTTGCCTGCCTTGGAGTCGAAGATGCCATTATTTCCTCTTGTCGTTGCGTTAAGTTTCTGACTGCTTGAATTCCTTTGAAAAGGTGCAGCTCTTCAGGGATCAGGGTGTAGTTTTGGCTGAAATGCCTGGAAATGTTACCGGCTTCATTACTCCACCTGCTTCAGTACTCCGCACCTTCTATTCCAGGTTGGGTACGACTGCGAGATGGTGCTTTTCTTTGATTGCCCGGAGAAGGTTTTGGAAGCACGCATCTTGGGCAGGAACCAGGTACGTCCTGCTTGCAAAGGCTTGGTTTTCTTGCACCCGTGCATGTTGTACACAGAGTAGGAAGCACGCGAAGAGCTTGTTGCCCAGACTGGCTCAGATGGATCATTTTTAGCATCAAGAGTTGCAAACAGTTGTGCCAAATCCCTCGCTTTTTCATGCATGAAGAATTCCATTTCAAGGGTGCTTGAGGACCATGAAGGCACATTAAATGAGCATCTTCCCTGCACACAAGCTGCTTGTGCAAATAGAAGCCTCTGGCTGCATTCATGGTCACAAGAGCATATGGGAGCATGTTTCTGCTCTAGACATGCTCACACTTTGTTTTCAATGCCTTCCCTGTACTTCTCTTGCTCCAGGGCCGGACGGATGACAATATAGAAACTATCAAGAAGCGCTTTCGGGTGTTTGTAGAGCAGTCCATGCCGGTGATCGATCAGTACACCAGCTCTGGAAAGGTTGGTCATTCAATGTCTCCAAAGCAGCCATAAGGCTCTTGTCCTTAATGTTATAGAGTGGTAGGCGTTAGTTCCAAATCAGTGCCCTCTTTCAGCAACTCTACCATGTGGAGATTTCATGCCAGAATACTCCTCTTAAGTGTAGATGGTTTGCAAATTTAGCCACGTGCATGCTGCAGATTGTGTTTTGTTGTGAATCGCATCAATTTCTTGCACCACCCCAGCTTACATGTCTATTTTGATTTGCTGGAGTCCAAAAATGCAGTAGTCAGTTCAAGGCCATGGCTGTACTTGCCATAGAGTTTGCTGGGCAAACATGGAGCCGCTTAACCTTTTGAACTTGCAGGTAGCGCGAATAAATACGGACAGGCCCGTGGATGAAATCTACACCGAGGTCAAGCGTCTGGTAGCGGAAGTGTAATCGAATAAACGATCCTTCACCCCTGAGCTACAAGGCGTCTATTGATCATGATAATGAATAAGCACTCAAGACTTAGGTAGAATGCAACTTCTGCTTTAGGCCTTGGGGACTATGTCGTGTGGCGCTGGAGTGTCCTTGAGACAGGGCTTGTACTTTTCCAACGTCTGGTCACGGGCCGGCTTCGGTACTTCAAAGAGATGTCTTCCTTCTTCTTAGCAATAACATTTGCAGTTTCTTTACAAGCATTTACCTCATTCAGTGATTTTTTCATAGTTTGAGTGCGCTGCCCACTTTTTACCATTGTCGGGTCAATGAGCCTGCTGTTGGTCGCACAATGCTGCCTTAGCTGCTTGGGGCAGCGTCACTAGGAAGCATTAGCATGCGCTAGACACGAACCACTGTGCACTAAGGAAAAGACCCAACAGTCAGCGCTTTATGGTGATCCCACTGACTTCAGGCGAGCTAGGATCCTTTGATAGTAAGAGCAGCCAAACTGATTTGGATTGAGCATGCTGTCAGCCATCTGTCCAGGCATGCACCTTGCCCACCTGTAACGTTCTTTATATTGTCACACGGCTATATTGTCAAACGGTTTGAAGGCGTCCAGGTGTGTGTGCCATACCTGCATGTAAGCAATTTGTTCAGTAACCTCTCAGCCTAGCAGTCGTACTTTTTGACTGATTGCTTAATCTGTAAAACCTGTAAACCTGTAACCTCTCACCCCAGTTCCTCAATTGCTTGGATGGCTGACATAGGGCTGGGTCGTTCTGTAGTGGTTTTCCGGACCTCAATGTGGAAAGAAAGAAAGGAAAACTATTAAGGTGGTGAAGACACCGTGACTCCCTACATCAATTAAGAAAAGGACTCCTCGGAGGACACCTAGAACCGAGGCACCATCCATTTTTTCAGAGTTGGACGATTCACCAATATCGCTGGATATGCTCTTTCACGGTTCTCTTTCTGAAATCTAACCATGCCAACCATTATTATCTCACAAAAAAAATTATATTCTCCAAAAAATGATGAAAATTGGAGGACCCCAGATCGCTCTCCTGGCCTCAGATCAACAAAAAAGGCCCACAGTTCCAACCTGGGACTAATTTGTGCTCCCAGGATTTTGTGTTTGTGACATCGTATACAAAAGAAAAAGTAAAAGCTACGCAGGCAGAGAAAACTCTCCCTACATCAATTAAGGAAAGAGAGACACATTGGCTCAGAGAGCCGTGAGTCTCCCTCACCAGGAGATGAGAGGGGAATTAATGTGGACCGTGTGGGTTTCTGGCAGCACGCTGCTCCAGGGCACCTGTGTTATGATGAGTGCTTTTTTTATTTTCAATGGCACGTCTGGTAGAGGTAAGTTTGTGCGCAAGTTGTACAGAATGGGTATGGAGTTTTCTTGCAAGTGTTTCAGATCTCTGTGAGTCAATCCCCAATTTTTACCGTATACATTACTAACATCCTGGATATTCAAAAAAAGAAAAGGAGGAAGTCAAAGATTGATCTTTTTGGCACCCCTTGGCCCAAGGCTTGGGCTGGTTTTTCTCAGGGAAATGGCTGAATTCTGTACCTCACCAACCACTAGGTTTTGTCACTCCATTCCTTTTACAGTGATACTTATTTGGAAGAAAAAAAGAATAACTATGTAGGCAGAGGAAACTCTCCCTGTATCATTTAAGGAAAAGGAGACACATTGGCTCGGAAGAGCCGTGAGTCCTCTCCACCACCATTTATTTGGTATAAGGACTCCGAATCACCAAGAATCACCCAATTTGGTGCAGTGGGTGGCCGGGAATGGAGGTTTGGTGTTCAAAAAGTAGGGTTCACGCCGCTCTCATGCTGGCATTGCTGGCAACGAATGCGCAGATGCTATTGCAAATTATCAAGCAAGCCAAGCCAATAATAGTGTGGTTGATACCGGGATTCCTGGCGCAGGTCCCGGCGGTAATCCATTTTATTTTGGTTAGCCAAGGAGGAAAATGGAAAACACACCGCTGGCACATCCACAGCTCCTGCAACCAATCCTAAAACCACCTACCTCCCAATCTTCAAAATGCTCTTAGGTCTCATATGCACACTATACACAGACTTGGGTATGCCAACCCCAAAACAAGCTACTACTCTTACTATCAGAGTTCATCACCTCATGCTATCAAGAAATCAGCAATGCCTTTAGAAACATGCCTTGTATATCCTCACCTATGAAGCACACCATTTTACAGTATTGCACGGGCACCCTCTACATCCAAAAACATGCAGTGCGCTCCAAAAGGTCCACTAACCCTTTGTGCCCTCTCCCAGGATGTCATCAATTAGATAGCGCACTCCACATGCTTCCAGGCTGCCAAAACCACATCATCTCCAACATGGAAACTGAACGCCACAATGTTGCTGGAAGAATGATCATCAAAGCTCTTAGCAAAAGCCCTTGGGGGGCAGGCTTGGTTGACATGGACATAGGGAGTAATGATAGGTTGGCGCAACACAACCTTCAAATCCCTGCACATGCATCAAACAGAATTATACCCCCCTTCCTTTTCCCGATAATTCTTTTCTTAGAGATTTTAACTCACCACCAGCCGTCCTGATGCTATACTGATTGCTCCCTACAAAACCGAACCCACTCCTTCTTCTCCTTCTACCTCCTGCTCACACTAAGCGTGACACAACCCTACAGAGGACCACACGAGCCAACTGCGTGAGATAGCCCCTCCAACTCCATGTAAACCAGCGGCACGTGCACTTGATTGAAATCAAGTACTGTGAAGACACGAGGCCTGGACAACAGTTGGAGGCGGCACAGCGGCAGCATGCATACCTCTGCAAACTCATTAATGCAAAAATTGTGACTCTCCACACTATCCTTCTGGGTGTTGGTGGGACCTGCTATACTTATGATACCTTGAATCTGTTTCAACAACTGGGACTTGACCACCAATGCGCCAATAAACTTGCTCAAAAACTTTATGCCCGTTCTGTTCAGTATGCTAACAAGCTTGTTACCAAGGAAGACAAGAAAAAGAAAAGAAAAACTATGTAGGCAGAGGAAACTCTCCCTACATCAATTAAGGAAAAGGTTGTTACCACGTGGTAGTGCACTAGGCGTGCTATGGAAAACAGTAATGCTTCTCATAGCCAGGCTCTGGAGCCGGGTGCTTCCAGTGACCCTCCAGATCCCCATTAGCCTTTTATTCTTTGTAGCTTTGTGGTGGAGGAGACTCGCGGTTCCCCTGAGCCAATATGTCTCCTTTCCTGAATTGATGTAGTGAGAGTTTCCTCTGCCTACGTAGTTTTTCTTTTCTTTCTTTCTAGGCTGGGCCTGTGAACCTCTTCAGTGAGGGCGCCCTAGCTAGCTTGCTAGTTAGGGGACCTTTCCTTAATGCACGCAGCTAGACCTGGCTTATGTAGTCTTTTCTTTTCTGTTTGGTCAGGACGTCAATTTTGTTCTGGCGTTAGGCGGGAAATCCGAAACCTCTTTCTACACGGGTAAAACAGGCATGAAACTTAAAAATGGGGTTATTTTGAAGCATGAAGGCTCGTGAAACTGCATCATCCCCGACCAAAAGGAAGGGGGCAGGACAAAGAAGTGAAACCATTACATCAAATCAAAGCGATATATGTCATAAATGTGTGCACCTGGTTCGTCGTTTGTTTAGCTGCATTTTCCAACATTTGTTGCAGAATTACCATCGCCGAAATGATTGATTTATAAATATCACTAGGCTGAAAGGCTCAGCACCTAGCATCGTACGCGGTGCGCTGTAGATGTGGAATTGCTACTTTTGAGAGAGGAGGGCAACCGCAGCAGCTGCAGCGTGCGTGCCAATGTTGCTGAACAAGTCGTCCCATCGAGCCCTCGCCACCGCTCAGCGTGGCCAAGGTGGGAGCTGGGGAAGAGGGTGGGGTGCCCTCCCTCGAGGACGACGTGAATTTGGAGGGACGCACGCGTGTCTTGTCTTGGCAGCTGTGCCCCTTTGCCAGCTGGCCCAGCATCCTCCTCACCTGCTGCTGATGCTCTGCAGGCATTCTCTCTGTCCCCCACGTTGCCAGGCCCAACTTTTCCCTGCAGGTAGGATGTGCGCTCATTTGGGTGTCAAGTCAAGGTGTCTGGAGGACCCACCACACTGAGCTGCTGCCTGTATGATCCAATGCCAATTCTAGTGTGTATGTTGGAGTGCCCTGCATTGTTGAGGTGGAGAGGACAGGTTCCGGGACGTAGTAGCAGTGCCGGGCTGTTTTCCTCTAGTGCAAACACGCCTTTTCTCCCAACACGTGCTCCCTTCGACTGCAAACCCTTGCCCAACTCCTCTCCTCACACGCAATGGACAGCAATCCTGTCGGCCGTCGCTCGTGCCGCCCGTGTCCGCGTTGGAAACTCATAAAACTCCCGCTCAGAGCGGTCTCGCACCTCCCCCCTTGAAGCCCAACGAGCCCGGTAAGGAGCACATCCCAGCCCTTACCAAGGAGTCCTCCCGCTATGATGGCCTGAAGGCAACCCCAAGCTCTTCCCAGGACCGCTCGCCAGCTCCCAAGGGCGTTGTACCCAACCGTCCCATCCTCTCTGCTGGAGACACTCCCCTCCCCAAGCAAGGCCACAAGCAGAGCACAGGCCTGCTCAGACTGTTTTCAGGGAGTGCAAACAAGGTGAGCTGCTACTGGCTTGTGAGTGTGTGTGTGTGTGTGTGTGTGTGTGTGTGTGTGTGTGTGTGTGTGTGTGTGTGTGCGCGCGTGTGTGTGTGCGTGTGTGTGTGTGTGTGTGTGTGCGCGTGTGTGCGTGTGTGTGCATGAATGCATGTATGTGTTCGTCCATGTCTGTGTGTGTGCATGTATGTGCGCATGTATGCATGGATTCTTGTACTTGTTTGAGCACATCTGTGTGTGTGTGTGTGTGTGTGTGTGCATGAATGCATGTATGTGTTCGCGCATGTGTATGTATGCGCAGGTGTGTGCGCAGGTGTGCATGAATTCATGTACTTGTTCAAGCATGTGTGTGTGTGCGCGTGTGTGCCTGCGTGCATGCGTATGTTTACAAGAGCACACCAATGTATGTACTCTGGTATGCATTTAAAGTGTCTTGTGCATGTGTATTAGCAGGCTGTATTTTGCGCATGTTGCTTGTGCCCTCTGTTGAAAACTCCCTGCAGTCGTAAAGCTTCATTCTTGAAAGGCTGAAAAAGCAAATACCATACAAGAAGCATCCAATGAATTGCACAAATCGCAACTTTTGTGAGGCGTACTGGTTTAGGTGCAATTTACTCCATCCAAAGAAAAGTCAAAGTTTGAGCAAGCATCGCCTGCTGCATTAAGGACAGTAAGGACATTGTGACTGCTCCTTATTTGCGAATTTGCATATTTGCAGAGGAATGCAGGTTTGCCACTGAACCGTGTGGGCTTGCGCTCCTGTGCTGGTACTGCCATCCTAGGCCTCCATTGTTGATCCTGTGCGCTCAGAACAGAGCACCTTGCAGCTTTTGCACTATTCCCTGAGTGCAGAGGCCCTCCAGAAATGGAGCTTCACCATACATGCTGCTGGACTTTCCTGGGAAAGGAACCGAGCTGGTCGCCACAGAGGGTTATGCTTTTTGGATACAATGGTCATGGGCAGTCTCACACAGTGCCACAACATCAGTACCCCACTCTTGCCTCCTCACAACCACCAGGCCTTGGCACAAGAGGTGGCGCACTACTTGGGGATGGAGTTGGGAGGCATCACAAGCAAGCGTTTTGCGGATGGCGAGATCTATGTACAAATTCAGGTGCGTGAGCTGTATGAAAAGAGTGGGCTGGATTGTGAGCTATGTAGAGGCATGGGCTGTAAGAAACCCTTGTTCAGTTCGAGATTAAGGATGATCTCCTCATTGCATTTCTTTATCATGAGCTCAGGCAACCAAATGACCTGCTCTTTTTGTGCATGAGTGTTCCCCTGCTCTCTCGTCTATTTTGGGTTTCAATGGCCAAACCTACAAGCATGTGAGGACACAGGCTGCATGTTTGCCTACCGTAAACTCCCTGCATGTCCATCTTTTGTACAGAGGAGGGTGTGCTGCATGGATGCACATGATTTTCCAGGAAGGCGGTCCTCATGTGCATGTGCCCACTATGCCCTTTTCGTTTTCTTGACAGAGCTGTGCTCACGTGGCAATCGCAGGAGTCCATTCGAGGCTGCGACGTCTTCCTCATTCAACCCTCGTGCCCACCTGTAAATGACAACCTGATGGAGCTGCTGATCATGATTGATGCATGCAAGCGTGCCTCAGCACGCAGCATAACTGCTGTGATTCCCTACTATGGGTATGCTCGGGCAGACCGGAAAGTCAAGGTAGGCGTTACCAATGCTTGAGGAGGGTTGGGGGGAGGGGTGTGAAAAACATGGATTACAGCACCAAGCACAACATCCTCATCCAAGACGTTACTTTTGGGGTTGAGCACTAGGATGTGTTAACCCCTTTTCACACGGTCAAGACTTGAGAGAGGGGGCTTTGAGCCATCCAGCAACCTCAACCTCAAAGGATGGCACCTTTTGAGATATGATTTGTTTTGTTTCCAGCCAGACGACTGGAGGTAGAATGCGGAATTAGTTGGGAGGGGTGCGGTGCTTGAGAGAGAAGCACATGTGAAGGGATGCTGTCATTGACTTGATATTTAACATCACTTTGCTAAGGAAGAGCAGGTATTGACGTTAAGTCCTTTTATCAAAGGCCCGGGCTCATGCACATGCCACGCGCACTTTTACAGAAGGGAAGAGTGTAAATTGCTCCACCCATCCTATGTAAAGTGACTATTGTGCACACTTTATATCACCGCGCATAATTAACATTTTTTGCCCGGCGTGGTGACTGCATGCACGTTTTGTATGTAATGTAAAATATATTTATTTGTTTATAGGGTGAGTGGTTGTGCGCGGCTGAAAAAAATACTGTTCTTGGGACAGGTAAAAATAAACTGTTCTTGGGACGGCGAGTGGTCAGGGGCGCCCCCGCGCAGCAGCCCCCTCCACAGCTGCTGTTTGCTAGCTGCTCAGGTCTTGCATCAAAGCAGCCCGCACCATGCAGCATCAGCAGGCCAAGCTCGCTGCAATGAAAGCAGCAGCAGCAGCAGTGGCAGCAGCAGTGAGAGAGACAGCAGTAGCAGCAAAAGGGGAGCAGTGGGGAGGGCAGCAGTGATGGAGAATGGGGAATGGTTGGGAGGCAGAGGGTGTGGCGGGCATGGTGGCAAGTGGACATGACTTACCTGAGTGGATTGCACCTATTTGTGGTCCAGACATGTTCTACTGTTCATTGACTCAGGAAGGACCATAGGATTGATGCACCTTACACTCATAGGCAAAGTGTGGCAAAATCCCTGCATGGTTGATGCGCACACGTGTAAATGATTGTTTTTTGGGGTGCGTGGTTAATGCATGGTTGCAAAACTAGTTAATTGAGGTGCGGGATGAGTCCAAGTTTGCATGGTAGGTTGGCAAGCCTCTGGGCTTCCCTTGTGGGCAGGTCCTTGCCTTCCATTTAAGAATCTCTTACTTTGCTGAATAAAGCAAATAGAAGCTTGAAGGTGTGCAAACTCACATTCTAAGTGCAGACAAGTTGGGCACCAGAGGTTGCCAGAGATTGAGAGTACCACCCTGTGTATTGTGATGGCAATCAGCGCTTCAAAAACGATGATGTGTTTGCACAGCTCCGTGTATTTTCCTTGCTGCTGCATTCTCAGCAGCCAACTAAACACATTTTCCTTGTCTGTACTTGCCTTGCCTTGCCTTGCCGCCGCCCAATTCCATGTTTTGCAATTCAAACAATGCACCCTCCTTCTTTGTACTCGCCTTGCCTCAGGGCCGTGAGTCCATTGCTGCCAAGTTAACAGCCAACCTGATCACCGAAGCTGGCGCAGACCGGTCAGTGGGGCACACCATTGCAAATGTCTTTGTGCACACTGCATGCAGTTTCTGACTGGAGCACGTGAATCATAGCAGTTGTTTCTGTGTGTGCCCAAACAAGTGTGCCTGCCACCGTTCCAAGCAACAAACAGACCTGCAATCCTGCACTCGTCAGGTTGGAGCTCATCTGGGCTCAGGGGCAACATCTTTCCCCTGGTTCTTGTTTGCCTGCAGTGTCCTGGCCATGGACATCCACAGTGGGCAGTGTGTGGGCTACTTCGATATCCCTGTGGATCATATATTTGGAGAGGTGAGGCCGCCCCTCAATAGCATGCTCTTCGTTGTTCAACATGAACAACTGACGCTCAGATCCAGGTAACTGGGTCTGTTCTGCAACAGAAATGTCAAAAAGATGCCCACGCGAGGGAAGAGGGCCAGAGCCCCAGGCTTGAGCCCATCACACGTATCATGGCCACTTTTCGCTGTATGATGTGCACGTGGTCACCACATGAAAGTTGGGTACTTCTAGAATCTGGGCGGTACCCTGGAGGTGCACTTCATGACCTACTTTGTGAGTCTAGAGCATCACATGTTGATATTGGCGCTGCATGGTGAAAATTGGAAAAGACTGCCGGTATTTCCAGGGTGGAGCATGCCTGTCCGCCTATCCTCATGGCTTGCGCACTCACATCCAGCTTGGCTGCTTGCACCTGCATGTACATGCTCTTCTCAGCTTGCTCACAGCTAGTCTACATGAACCCAATATTTCCGCTGTGCTATGCTGTGCCCTCAGAGCGTGATCCTGGACTACTTGGCCTCCAAGCGCATCCAGACAGGGGACCTGGTGGTGGTGTCACCAGATGTAGGCGGTGTGGCACGGTAAGCTGGGAGGAAGGCAAAGGGTTGCATGGCTGTGATTACCATGCAGGACTGCTTGGATGGAGCACAGAGGCAAAGGATTTTAGAAAGCAGGGTGAGGCGCTGCAAAAAGAGGGAGTGGTGCTGTGAAAAAAAAGAGAGGCAGAGTGGTATTGGGGGAATGTTTGGGCCTGAGGTGTCAGGCCTTAACAAGAAAGTAGGCATGTCCTTCCTGGAATTCCTGGGTAAGCATTCATGGCGGTATGGCAAGACGCAGGCTGGACAGCGTCTATACTTAGGCCTTGGCAGACCGCACATAAGTCTGGATTCCAGGCAAGAAGCATCAAAATGTGTTTGGGGGTAAGAGTAGGCCGCCTGGTGAGTGGTCTTTGGAACAGGGCCTGCGGTATGAAGAGGCCTTTTGGGCTCTGCCGGAGTCACTCTTGACTTTTTCTGCTAGGCTTTCCTGTGCTCTACTTTCTTGTTGCAGAGCCTGCACGCCCTCAGCATTTTACTAATTGCGCTGTACAATGTTGCTGCTGCCCTCTGCAGTGCGCGAGGGTTTGCAAAGAAGTTGAACGATGCGCCCCTGGCGATCGTGGACAAGCGGCGCAGCGGGCACAATGTGTCTGAGGTTATGAACCTGATTGGAGACGTGCGGGGCAAGGTGGCAGTGCTGGTCGACGACATGATCGACACTGCAGGCACCATCTCCCAGGCAGCCAAGATCTTGCGCCAGGTGTGTGCTTATGTGTGTGTGCGCGCTTTGCGCTCGTAGTGTATGAAATGGTGGGATAGGCCAGTGGGAGCCCAGCCTTGCACAATGAAATACCATTATCTAGCAACCAGTTGGAGAGAGGGAGAGCACCAGGGGATTGCTCGTCTGGGAAGAGCTAGCAATGGGACAGAGTGCAATACTTGGCACCTTTGGCAGAAGCCAACGCAGCCGAAAGCACATGTTGTTCACTGGCCTTCAAGAGGCAGCTCCCCTGATGGCCCTTGCTGACAGTATGTTGAATTAGCCGATGGCCTGCCTTGTTTAACGTGAGGAATTTGTGCACTTTACATCAAAGGCAATTCAGTCCAGCAATGCACCAGAAGCATGCTCACCTGCTCTGCTTTGTGTTGCTGTCTGCTCTGCCTGAGCAGGAAGGGGCACGTGAGGTGTATGCATGCACCTCGCACCCTGTGTTCTCGCCACCAGCCATTGAGCGGCTCAGCAGTGGCGTGTTTGAAGAGGTCATCGTCACCAACACAATCCCCATACCACCGGTGCGTCCAGTGATTGTATATGAGGAAATGTGCAGCATATGCGCACTGTATTCCGTGTCTCTGCATTTGCAACATTGAAATGCAGGAAGCCTTTTATGAAAGCTAGCCAACTGCATATTAGCTTGGTGAGAAGCATGCGGGGCGCCTTCAATTCAAAAGCATGTATCGCTTGGTCTGTTGAAGGAGTACCTGATTACCTGCTCCATCAATATTATTTTGCAGAGGAATAGACCGGCAATGGAAGTGTTGGTTGCCTCAGATGTCAATGGAGTACATGATGCACATAAGTTGCGCCAAGATGAATATGGTGCCCATGCAGCTGGGTCAGCAACGCGTAAGCTCAAGTTTACTTCATGAGATGCATTGCATAAAACCTGGTACTGACATATGCATGCATGCTTGATTTGCCGTGTTCATGCAGGAGAATGTTTTCCCCGAGCTGACCATCTTGAGTGTGGCTAACTTGCTGGGAGAGACCATCTGGCGTGTGTATAATGCAACCAGTGTCCAAGCTTTGCGAGATTAAGCTGTTTAATGCATGTGCCTGCCCACTGAGCTGTGTGATTTATTTGCATAGTTTCAAGTGATTATATTCAATTATGCCAGCATTCATTTCATTAGGCACAAAATGTGCCTGCTCTGTAAATCGCATAGCAAGCTCATGCCTTGCCTTGTCGAGATACGACTTGTGGCAAGGTGTCAAAGAGTGCGACCACTGAAGCGTCAAATCGTCGCTCCTTATGTGCCAAGTTGTGAAGAAAGCTGTCCGTTGAAGCACTTGACTTCCAGGCTAAAGCATACAAAGGAAAGATCTGCAAATTGACATTTGAAACTTGTGTTTGACTATCAGGCGAGGTGAGGTTACAGGATTTACAGAATATACAAGAGAGAAGCCATTAGTCAAAACACACGATTACAAGGCTTGAGCTTGAAGAAGGAGTTTGAAAAAGAGGGAACTTCAAAATTATAGTTTTTGTGGGGGGGGTGGCCTTCTGCCAGGTGGTTTATCTGCTCAAGTTACAATGGGGTTTGACCTTCAGCCAGGTAGTTTAACTGCTTGAAGGAAGGAAGGGTTACATAGCTGTACCTGCCTGCGGGGGCAGCTTAGCTGAAGCAAAACGTGCCTGCAACCAAACCAGTCCAAACTAAAAAGCAAAATGAGCTAGAAGCTCAGTTACAGCATTTTAGGCAAGCAGACACAAACTTGGCTAATCCTAGGGCATCAGCCTGGTTCATGAAGTCTCTAAGGCGTGATGCACTGCTTGGGGGTGCAGAGCTAAATAGGTGCCGGAGCTGAGTGCGCAGTTCTGTTAAATCCTAAGATGGGCAATCCAGGATGACATGCTCTTCGTCTTGAACGGTGTGCCAATCGCATTTAACTGCTTAACTGCTTGGCCTGCTCAACTGTTCCAACTGCAAAAAAAATTTCTATGAGATCGGAAATAAAATGACAAGTCTCATTAGTTTGCTTCTGCAAGAAGTGAATAACACTCTCAGAGCTAGCTTGAGAATAGTAGAAAGTGCCTGAATCGTCCAGAAAAATTATATAAGACGAGGGGAAGTCAGAAAATAACTGTGCATAAGCCCTTGGAAGAGAACACATAGAAGCGCAAGAACAAAGGAACACCGCATGCTTTTCATCTTGGAGTCCTTCTTGGTCACATCTATCACAAGTTGATGTGTGCTCCTGCCAAAGTGATGTCTCAACTCTTAAAGTATGAGCATGTAAGCGAAAACGTGCTATGTTTCTTAGCGTGCGCTTGCCCAAATCTAGATGCAAATACCTGGGGCCAGAAAAGGGCGCGCCATGAACAGACAAGGGTCTCAAAGGAAGTGCCATCCAGTGTTGATACTTGGCTAATTTGTTCGTGTCACACGAACATGGTGAACACGGTGTTCACCATGTTCTGCCAAGGCATCAGCATTCCACCTCGCAGTCTTTTTCTCAGATCAACAACAAACTCCCTCATGACTATAGGCTGCCCAGACCGAACACAATGAGTAAACACGTTGCACCTGTCCAAGCCTGTGCATGCAGCCAGAAATTCTGAGGACCAGCATTTACGGGAAAGACTGCTCATTTCAACATCTGCTTGCAGTACCTTGCTGAGTGTAACCCTTGTACCTTGCTGAGTGTAGTGCTGTTGCTGCGCAGTGAAGCATTGCAAAACCTAGATGCTGCACGAAATGTCAGGCTGAGAAAGTGACGCAGCCATAACAGTGTCTTGACATCCCATGACCAGAAGAAAAGGATGTTGATGCTGTGGCTCACAGCAACAAGCGAGTTTGGCTGGAGATTCTAGCTACTGACAGATATGATGTAGATTCTGGAGAGTCGGCTTGACTCTTGCTTGCTTGGCTTGCGGGATAATGCTATTGGTAATTAGGCTGAACTTCATATGCTGGACTGATGCACTTAACTGGCGTGGCACTGCTGGCTTCCTCCTCCAAGGGCTAGGTGAGCTTACTCACACATGGGCTACTTTATTAGGGGCTTGACTGGGTTTACAACGATGATAAGAACAAGAACAAAGATGATAAGAACAAGATGGTGTTACTACGAGTCCTAACGTGAAGTATAGGTTCTCTCAACACAGCCTCAGCTGTGTTGCCACAAGGATAAATACCACTGTCCAACTAACTCAACTAACTTGCAGCACACTCTCGGCACAGCAGACTCTCGTCGTGACAGCTGTCAGGCTGAGAAAGTGACGCAGCCATAACAGTGTCTTGACATCCCATGACCAGAACCCCCCTGTCACGAGCATGAAGTATCTGAATGCGAAGTGATACCAAAGAAATGGGATGTGAAGGCAAAACCATAAAGGAGAGCAAGAACCCAAGGCGTAAAGAAGCACAGAATTTTCAGAAAGCAAGACGCTACCATCACATGCAAATCCTAGTTATACCCCACCCCCCTGCTGCAAGATAAAGACAGAATTCCATGGCCAGCACTGTTCACAGGATTGCACTCTAAGTTAGCAGCATCTACAATTTTCAAGCATTGCCAGGCAGCGAATAACTTCTTGCATGCAAACCTAGCAAAGGTCAAGCACTAGACAGCACAACATGGGCACACATAACATGTAATACAATCAAGCAAAAAGATGTAAAAGGGTCATCCACCACACCCGGAGGCTGGTAGGGCGGATCGCATGCATATGCTGATGCAACGGCAAAGCGAATGCAGCATCCTATCAGGCAGGTCTTAATTACGCTAGCCTCTCTTGCTCTTCCATGCCTGCCATCTGGACCTCTTGGTTGTCATGGGCAGACAGGCTCGCCCGCATGTACTAGCTGGTGCACTGGGCTCAGCGCATGGAACACCCCCCTCACATGCGGGCAGAATGCCCAGCTTGAGCTTCATGGCTATCTCTGGCGGTGCAGCTGGACGCTCAAGCGGTGGTTGTTTGCTGTGCTGGTTGGTTGTCCTCACAGTGTGCGTCACATATGGCAGGTGTTTTGTGAGTGACAGTTGCTGCTTGTATGCAGAGGCGTGTGTGAGGCTGGGTCTGTCAGCTGGAAATTGGAACAAGCTCACGTCTTTGATTCGGCTGTATTTGTTGCGCGTGGTATGCCATGCACGCATGGCGGCTGCAGCAGAGGATGCTGTAGTGCATGAGTGCGCCAGTGGCACTTGGTGGGCAGCATGTGATGCAGCTGTGCCTACAGGAGATTCTGTGTGTGCATCATGCTGAGGATCTGCAAATTTGTCTGCAGCAGTGGTCATGCAAGCCAAAAATGCGGTGGCAGCAGTTTTCAATTGGCTCTTGCCAGTGCTGATCAGTGGTACACTGGCAAATGTATCCAAGTCGTTCTTTGTGCGCAAGAATGGGCAGTATTGCAGCAAATTGACCACAGGATCTGCGCGTGCACCCCAGTCGCGGGCAACATGCGTGCTCAGCAGCACCTCATACAAGTCATTTACCCCTGCAACAACCAGGAATGTCACGCCATCTGGGGATGCAGCTGAGCATTCAACATCTTTACCTCTGTTAAGTATGCTCCAGATTGGGCCTACCACCTGACCAATGACTCCCCCTGCACTTCCCATAGAGGTATGGATCTTGTGGGTTGAGGGGCCATACAGGATGCCATTCTTGTCAGCAAACTCTTTGGACAGGAGATTTGCCTCAGAGCAAGTGTCAAATAGCACACGTGAAGCAGTGATGATTTTATCTCTGTGTGCAAAGGATACACCCTCAGATAGCCTGTACAGGCCGCTACTTTCATTCATGTATTTTGTAGTGTCAAAAGTGGGCTGTTCTGGGATTGGGCCATGCTTGGCAGCAGCAAACACAGGCACATCATCATAACCAAACAAGGATGGTTCTGAAGAGGTGGCAGCTTCAGGTGCAGTTGCCACTTTGCCATTGGAAACGGAGTGTGATGCAGCTCGCGTGTGGGACTCTGCCAGGCTTGTTTGCGCACTCACTTGTGATGGTGTTGGTGTACCTTCAGGAGCAAGGAGATCAGTGCGCTTGAGAGCGCCCATCAGCGTTGGCTTGGGAACCTTGAAGGACACCTCAAAGCCAGGAAGTTTCTGCATGGCAATAAAGTCTTGCACAGACAGCTCTGATCCCACAATGTGTACCGTGGCCATAGCAGGAGGTGCTGGCTTCTGCACAGGTGCTGGTGCTGCGCCTGGTACATCTGCGCGGTTTAGCGGTCCTGCACGGAATGGCACAGGTGTGTTGCCACAAGGATAAATACCACTGTCCAATTAACTCAACTAACTTGCAGCACACTCTCGGCACAGCAGACTCTCGTCGTGACAGAAACCAATAAAACTGTACAGGTTCGTGTCCACATTCCCGCAGGACAAACCAATGAGGAGTGGTGCGCTTTACCCCAAGGATACGCTTCAATAAGCACAGGTGCACAGTTTGCTAAGGACAGTCCATTTCAGCTTGACTGCTCAGCCTGCTGGTCTCTGCCAGCCACACCAAAAGCGTCCATGATCTCAAAAAGGAAGTGAAACATCTCAGATGATCTGATTTGAGCCTTGCTCTAAAAATTAAAGAGGCAACTTCAAAAGGAAAAGAAGAATTACATAGCTGTACCTGCCTACAAGGGCAGCTTATTTGAAGCAAAAAAAGATATACCTGCAACCAAACCAGACCTAAGCTTATATCTTATATCTTAGTTGGTGTGGCAGGCACTATTTATAACGACTACACCATTCAACCTCTTATCGACTTAGGTTTAACCAGGCAGAAGGCTAAGTCATTAGCATCCAAGCTCAGTTGCCATGCTATCCAAAGATTAACAGCTATTATTAACACCAGACACGCAATTCATTTCCAGGGGACTTCTGGGGGAGGGTTTGCTGGGCGTGTGGAGGAGGAGAGCAGGAGAAGAAGAGTCCGGGCGTCCAGGAGTATGGCAGCCAATTCTCCAGATCCTCATTAGCTCTCGTTTCTAGCTTTCTCCTAGTAGGCTAGCTGAGTCTAGTTTAGGCTTGAGGGCCCTTTGGTGAGACCCTTTCTAGCTTGCTACTTAGGAAACTTTCCTTAATGCACGCGGCCTCTTGGCTGGCGTAGACTTTTCTTTTTCTTTTTCTTTTCTTATAAGTGCACTAGAAAAGAAAAACTTGAATTCACTCTGTTTTTGTGTTGCTCAAAAAAGTAGAGATATATTGGAAGTGTAGAAGTTGCTCAGATTGTTTCTAGAGTGACCATGCCACCATGTGATATTCATGTACAGCTCCATGCTTGCCAGGATAGCAATGAAGTACCGTGTTCAGCAACCAGAGGATTGACAGACGTATGTGTAGCTCCTACAAAGCATACATGTGCACATACCCCCAACTCAGTATGTTGAGCCCCACAGCACCAAGAAACACCTTGTGTATTTCCATGACTGGCAGCAATCATCAGCCACATTTAGCTTACAAAATGCTGTACTGTGTGTGTGGCCCCAACCATTTTGGACTGCATGTTGTATAGCCCCAATATCCCTCACACCAACTGTTCAGCTCCACATACTTTCAATCGAAGCACATGTTTAGCGCCAGGATGAAAAAGAAAGGCATCTGTGGTCCCAACAATGCCCTCACGCACATGTCAAACCACTTTAAAAGAAACTAACATTCATATGTACATGAAGAAGAAGTTGTGAAAGAAGCATCATGCTCCTTTGTATGATGCAAGGAAATATTGCAGAGGGGCTATCTGAGCAAATCAACAAATATGCTCCTTTTTGCATTTAAAGTGCGCTCACTCACAGCCATTTCATTTAACTGTAACAATTTTAGCTCTAGAGTGTAGTGTAGCCTCCAAAGCATTTTTCATGGGAAATTGGCTGAAATCGCCATGTAACACCAACCACTGTGTCTTTTCACTCCATTTTTTTCAATAATGTTCTTTTGTTACAAGGACTCCTAATCACTGAAAATCACACAATTTGCTATGGGTGGTCAGATATGGTGTTTTGGTGGTGAAAACTAAGGTTCACGCTGCGTCTTAGGCATAGGCCCCCCAACTGGCAGGGGCCCCCCAACTACCATAGGGACTTCAGTTTGAAAGCTGCCAGTTGGGGGTGCTGAGAGGCAAGTACCTGCTGCACTGCGGCCTGCTGCTTGTCAAAACTCTCCCACCAGGGCTGGCCAGGTGGTTAATTAAGTGTGCGTGCTGGGAGCCTCCCAACACTCGGCGGCAGCAGGTTGCAGCATTCTGGCTGCAGGTTAACTTGGAGGGACTTGGGCTAGGAATGGGCTGCTGTCGGTCTTGCCTGCACGGCCACTTGGTGCTCCTGATGCACACTTGTGGAGGGCTTGGAACAGCTTGGCTGCAAGTTAGCTTGGGACAAAAAGCTGGCTGCAGCTGACTGGACTTGCAGCAAGTCCGCTTGGGTGACATGGGCTGACCAAGACGGCTTGGAGGCACACACGTCTCCTCAAGTCTCCCGACGTCCACCACAACTTGAAGTCTTCCCTTTTTTCCCAGTGGTAGCAGTTCCTCACCGAAAGGCACTGGCCAGGATCTCAAGGGGAGTCTTGTTAGGTAGGGCAGCCACAGTGAGCAGCTGCAAGATGTAACACTCGTATAGACCATGGTGCTGGCTGCCTTATTGGTCTCCTCATTGTTGATATGTGAGCAAATGTGCAGAATTTGGGCAGTTACAATTTTCACCAGGTTGTTCAGCATTTTGATTGAGGTAGGGGCCATCAGGAGGAGTGGACACTTCTTCCCTCCGGAGGTATAGCTCAGTGGCAGAGCAGCCGCCTGCAGTACCGTCTGCACCAGGACATGCGCTGGAAGCAGCAGGTCGTTGGTTCGAACCCAACTGCCTCCTAGCATGAAGTCTAAAGCAAATGTCCGCACTAACTCAAATTCATTAAGAAAAGAAAAGAAAAGAAAAGACTACGCAGGCCAGGTCTGGCTGCGTGCATTAAGGAAAGGTCCCCTAACTAGCAAGCTAGCTAGGGCCTCACCGAGGAGGTTCACAGGCCCAGCCTAAACCAAGCTATGAACCAAAGGAGAGCAACTAATGCGGGTCTGGTGGTTTGCTGTCAGCCATGCGCCTGCGGGCGTGGACCCTCCTCCTCCTGCTCTGACCTGTCTCACCCCCAATGCCGCCCCTGCCCAAAGAACCCTGCAAGTATAATGAGTGCCTGGTGTTCATTATTTTTGTTAGTGATTGGAGTGCATGTCAACTTAATTGAGAGGCTAATTTTTCTGCGTTATGTCTGGTAAGACCCAGCTCAACCAGAGGAGTGATGGTGTAGTCATTATAGATAGTACCTGCTACACCAAGTAAAATGGTCTGCAATGTCACCTTAGTATTTCTGTTTGGGTTTCTGAGACTACGGGTGCGAAGTCTGGATATGGTACCAGCATGCTGGTCAGCAGCTGTTCGTAGGCTGGGTAAGGGGTTAGTGTCAGGGCAAAATTTAAGTTCCACAAGGTGGATATCCCTATCTTGAGCAGGTATCCTTTTAGGGTCGAGATGGGTTGCTCTCCCTGGGATAGAGCGCACAAAGACAGCATCAGGACGGCTTTGGTGTCGGGCAGAGGGGCCAGCACCATTGGGAAAATCCCAGTCAGGAATTTCCCTGGAGATGTTTTCAGGGACTTCAATGCCTTGTTCTTGGAGCTTTTCCCTACAGCAAGCATCCATTGCAACAAGGAATGAGCCATGTGCACCTTTGCTGAGGGCTTCGCAACAGAGACTGAGGGCAGTGTTGTGTCTGTTTATGAACATCCCTTGGCATGTTGGGTGTGAGCATCCTAGGACAATGTGATTGATGCTGTCCAACTTGCCGCATAGTCGGCAGTTGGCGGGCCCAGATGTGTGATTGAACCTGACAGCGTGTTTTTGGGTGTAGATTGTGCCAGTGCGGTACTTGAGGAGGTTTATTTGTTGTTTAAGGGTAATCTTGGGGTTGCTCCAAAAGGAATTGCTAGTTTTTTGGTTAGCAAGTTTAGGGGATGGCTTGAGTAAGCCTGTGCTGGTATTGCTATTATGAGGTGGGGGTTGTGTGAGTTGCTGCCAGCTTGTGTAATAGCAACTGGATATATCAGCAGAGCCAAGTTTGTGTTTGTTATGCACGTGTGTTTTGAGCTTATCTTTCAAGTTGGTGAGGTAAAGGGGTGTGGCAGTATGGGAGTGCCCTCGGGGAGGTTTGACGGATAACCAAAAGGAGTTGTGGAAAGGGTCCTTGGCTTTGGGCAATGAGATATCTGTGTTATCCATAAGAGCCGCAGTTTGTGCGCAAGCATCAGCTCCCTCATTGCCAATCACGCCAGAGTGGGCTTTAACTTTATACAAGTTGAGCTGGTGTGGTGAGTGCTCTATGATGGTTGAAATAGCTTGAATGAGCTCTGCATGCAGGTGGGTCCGCATGCGCATTGGATTGAGAACCTGCCTGTAGATTTGGGACAGACAGGACGGACTGTCAGTGGCTATGTTTGTGTGGCCCTGTTGGAGTGCAACAAGGATGCCAGCCAGTTCTGCTCTGTTGATTGTGCTAGTTGGGCCACGGCCATTGGGTTTGATGTACAGTTGTATTTGTGGTGAGGGGTGGTCGCCCTCTTTGTTAGGTTTGTAGACGCCTGAGCCAACCAGAGGGGGGGAATCATTCTTGGTTTTCATGACGCTACCATCAGTGCAAGTGATGTCTTTCCAACACTGAATTTTGGGTGTGAATGTGGTCTTTTGTGTGTGGTGGTGATCTACTACTGCTTGTGTGTGCTTGTGTGAGCATTCAAGGGACACCTCGAGGGGAAGGGACAGGAATTGTTTTCTCCATTTGTTTGATATTAGTCGTTGGTTGGAGCTCAGGTTCCTAGGGGGGGCAGGACGAGCAAGAGGTAACCACTGGGCTGGGACGTTGTGCTGAAGCTCTTTTCAAACCAGCGCTCATTGGCATTTTGTAGGGTCTCCCTTGCTTGTGTGTTCCAGACAACAATGAGTTGTGTTGGGTATGTAGGATGGGTGGGGTTGGGTACGGTGTTGAACCAGTACTGGGGGGGTTCAAAACTGATGTGTCTTGCAGGGAATTTGGCAAGCACTTTGATGTATCCTGGGTGGTTGTTTAGCCAATTCATGTAGGCATTGCCGCTGGAGCCTCTCCAGTGGGGTAGGAGTATGAAGGTGGCAACCGGCAAATCGGTTTGAATGGAGGAGTGGAGCGCGTGGCGCAGGAGTTGAGTCATGGTGTCATCGTCGTGAGGGGGGTGACAGAAGGAGTAACCGGAATAGCGCACTGAGAGGGCATCCGTGCAAGCTCCAAAGATCTGGTCACGAGGGTTGGCGCTGAAGTACTTCTTGTAGGAGGGGTCAAAGTCAAGAGGGTTTGAGTACCTTTCCGTGGAGACCATGCAGTACTTTTGTAAGGCTGAACGTATGTGGGGAGGTGTGATCAGCGTATTAGAATTGTAAACCTTTTTGCTCTTGGCAAGTAAGTCTTTGTTCTTGGCTTTCTGTCGTTGGAGTAGGCCCATGATTTCAGTCGCCATGTCTTGGACTGGTGGCTGGATTGTGCTGTGTAGGCCTGCTTGTTTGGCTGCTTTATAAGCTTCAGTGAGGGTTGAGAGTCTTTCCGTAGTGAGCATGCCCACGCATTTGCCGACAGTGTTGTATACACAGGCAGCCTCATATGTGGAAGAAGAGGGTATTTCCACTGGTATGCTGATCTCATTACTTAGGTCAATCTTTTGGGTTTCTTTCATGAGGTCAACAGGCCTGACAATTATCTCACACTGCCATGTTGGCAGGATGTCTGTTTGAGGGTTGGTGGGCAGGAAGTCAAAGTTAGCATTTTTGCGAATGACACGGCCATTGGTTGATAGCCATGAGTTTTGGAGATAGTTCTGGAGGTTGCCATCAAATCCTTGGTTGACGAGGTTATCAAGACCAACATTATTGTCTTGGGCATCTGGTTGTTGTTCTAGCTTTTCCTTCTCAAAGGCTTCTACATGGGTCCAGAGGTCAGGATGCTTTTGCAGCATTTCAGCCGTTTCCCATCTGGGATGCCATGTGGCATGGATCATCTCCTGTTCTTCAGAGAAGTTGTTCCTTGCTTGTTTTTCAGCTCGGGGCAATGGAGCACAAGCAGGGCAATCCCAGTGTTCCTGAGATTCGCTCAGCCTCCGGTCTTGTTGAGAGCATACTTTGACTTTTATGAGGCATTCCAAGTGGTAAGTACGGTGGCATGTATCACAAGTGGGCATGTCATCGTAGCATTGGGATTCGTACGTGTGTTCTTTGCTTACTGGGCTCCAACAAAGTTGGCAACATGGGTCTTCTGCCAGCCTTCTGGGTATGTGGGTTATGTCGTTCACTTTCAGCCCTTCATTGAGGAAAATGGGTAGGGCCCATTTCTCAATCATGACAGGGTGCCATTGGACTTTGTATTGACTTTGTTGGATACGTTGTGGGGAACGTATGTGCTTACGCAGGTGCTGCCAATCCAGAATGCTCTGTATCACGTGATCATAGCGGAAGATTGTGTTGCTTGCACGCATTGTGCCTATTTCATTGGCTTTGTTTTGCTTGTAGTTCCACAGCCAGTTAGCAGTATCAGCGCTTGGTATGGTGGGTGGTAAGAGTGGTGGAGTAAGGATAGGTGCCGAATGGTATTTTAGAATGTGTGTTGGGTTTTGGCTGTGCCT
Organism: Dunaliella primolecta; assembly: GCA_914767535.2. Classification (NCBI taxonomy): domain Eukaryota; kingdom Viridiplantae; phylum Chlorophyta; class Chlorophyceae; order Chlamydomonadales; family Dunaliellaceae; genus Dunaliella; species Dunaliella primolecta. The sequence continues at coordinate 203,411 of OU611751.1, read as the reverse complement.
GGTCCTCTTGGTCTGGCTTGGTATGGCCTGGGTGGGGGTAGGTGAAAGATCCTGGTTGGGGGGTGTTCCATGTAGATTTGGTTGTGGCCTGTTTGCGTGAGGATTTTTCCTCTTGCGGGTGTGTCTTGTATGATCAGGTTCTTTCTGCGTATTAGATTGAGTGGTAGAAGGATGGTGGTCTTGGTTTGGGACTTCTATTTCTCGGGGTAAGTTCTGGCTACTAGTCTGTAGGCTGGGGGGGTCCTCGGGTCTGTCCACCTCCATATGCTGGGGTGCGTGTTCAGGGTAAGATTTTGACCAGTCCCACCCTGTGGGGGTGTACTCAGTCTTAATCATCTCTTCATACACCTTATTGTTGATGTAGCGTGACTTGAGGGGTTTGTTGGGCGAGCTGTCTTGGCTCTTGATGAGAGTGTTAATTAGGTCTGTTGTTAAATTGTGGGAGTTGAGGACATGTGATAGCTTGTTGAGAGCAACGATGTGTCTAGTCTTCACTTTTTGGCCAAGAAGGGATGTGAGTTTATTTCCATCAATGAGGTGGGTGAGACTGTCATTGAGTAGTGGAAAGAGTCTTGTCACGCCTATTTCCATGAGGGGGTACAGGCAGTGGCAGGCTAGGCTTTTTAGGGAGGGTTGCACCGGTGTTGAGAGTGCATTAAAGACAGACAAGATGCTAGGTGAGACAGGATGCTAGGTGAGAGCTAGGTGATGAAAGGTGACAAACTCATTCACTTGTCAATACCCCCTCTGTGGGGAGCCAGACGTGCCCTTCACATTCTTCCAGGGCGTAGGCCTTCCATCACATAATACATGCTAAACAAGCGCCACAATATTGCCAGCAGAATCCTGCTCAAAGGTGTCAGCGGGAGGCCTTTTGGGGCAGGCCTTGTTTCCATGGACTCAGGCAGCGCAGATTGCCTTGCTCTTCCGAACCTGTAGACCCACGAACACTCAACACATAGAGCCCTCCCTTGAGTTTATTTTCCCTGGTGACTTCCCTAACAAATGAAGGCTCACTCCTAGTTGCCCTGGTGCAATATCAATTGTTCCAATGAAACAAGAGTGTCAAGGACTGATTCCCGATCTGCGTTGAGAAGTAGAGGGGGGGCACGTGGGGAATAGGGGGAGCACTCAGCGTCAGCTACAGCCACTCCACCTGATTTCAAGGTCCACCACCCTAGCCAGCTCCTTCCAGAACAGAGAAGCATGGCTTCATCTTGTGGTGGTCAAATACTGTGAAGACACCAGGCCCGAGCATCAGCTCGAGGCCTCCAAGCAGCAGCACCACGACCTCTGTTGTCATCCTTCAAGGGCCGGCCTCAGCTCAAATCACCCTCCATGCCATTCTGTCAAGTATGCGCGGGATCATTTACACCCCCCGCACTTTGGAGCCCCTTAAAGAGCTTGGTCTTGACTCCCATAAAGCCACCAAGCTTGCTCTGAAGCTTCATGCTCATTCTGTCCAGTGTGGCTATGGATTTGCTAGAAACAGATGCACTGAAAAAAGAGTAAGAGAACAAAAAATAAATCGAGGGTTAAAATGGGTGTCTCTGTTTCCAATGGCACGTTTGTTGTTGAGGTAAGCTTGTGTGCGCATGTTGCACGGAATGGGCATGGTGCCTCCATGCAATTTTGGTAGACCTTGTGGGTCAGTCCCTAGTTTTCTAGACTGATATGCCAGGGTATGGGCAGTATAGATTGTCACACCCACACTCACACCCAGGAGGAAAATTGTGTGGAGAGTGATCTCGGCACCTTGATCAATGCGCCCGCATGGTTCCGGGTGCTGAGAGGCAAGTACCTGCTGCTCTGCGGCCTGCTGCTTGTCAAAACTCTCCCACCAGGGCTGGCCAGGTGGTTAGTTAAGTGTGCGTGCTGGGAGAGGAGCTTCCCAGCATTCGGCGGCAGCAGGTTGCAGCATTCTGGCTGCACGTTAACTTGGAGGGACTTGGGCTAGGAATGGGCTGCTGTCGGTCTTGCCTGCACGGCCACTTGGTGCTCCTGATGCACACTTGTGGAGGGCTTGGAACAGCTTGGCTGCAAGTTAGCTTGGGACAAAAAGCTGGCTGCAGCTGACTGGACTTGCAGCAAGTCCGCTTGGGTGACATGGGCTGCCCAAGACGGCTTGGAGGCGCACGCGTCTCCTCAAGTCTCCCCGCGTCCACCACAACTTGAAGTCTTCCCTTTTTTCCCAGTGGTAGCAGTTCCTCACCGAAAGGCACTGGCCAGGACCTCAAGGGGAGTTTTGTTAGGTAGGGCAGCCACAGTGAGCAGCTGCAAGATGTACCACTCGTATTGACCATGGTGCTGGCTGCCTTATTGGGAAGGGAAGGGAAGGGTCACATAGCTGTTCCTGCCTGCGGGGGCAGCTTAGCTGAAGCAAAACGTGCCTGCAACCAAACCAGTCCAAACTAAAAAGCAAAATGAGCTAGAAGCTCCGTCACTGCATTCCAGGCAAGCAGACATGAACTTGGCTAATCCTAGGACATCATCTTAATTTATGAAGTCTCTAAGGCGTGATGCACTGCTTGGGGGTGCAGAGCAGAAAACAGATGCTGGAACTGAGTGCACAGTTCTGTCAAGTGCTGAGATGGGCAATCCAGGATAACATGCTCTTCGTCTTGTACAGTGTGCCAGTCGCATTTGTTGCAAATTCTAATTCTGCCTTATTGGTCTCCTCATTGTTGATATGTGAGCAAACGTGCATAGTTTGTTTTTGTGTTTACATGATCGACTCCCAGCAGGAACCTGACAGTACAGATAAGAGACTGGGAAAAGAGAAACCTCCTGCCCACAAACTGGACCGAGTCAAAAGGCAGACCCTACTGATACCAAAACAAAAAGGGTGGCTGAGCCAGTTCAAAGGAGTCAAGGCATAGCAGATACAGGAAAGCCAAGAGCAAGGAAGCAGCAAGCAGAACAAAAGGTCCCCCTGAAAAAAACCCAGCCTAAGAAATTGGCTCAAGCTCGCAAGGAGCAAAAGCTGAAAGTACAAACTGCGAGCCTACAGCTCATAATAGTCTGACCTTAGAGTGGTGAGTTGGTTTGTTGGAAGGCAGACAAAAGCCCCTGGACAGCATGGCTACCCGAAAAGCATGAGTCTCCTGCCCATGGCAAGACAGAGCATCACAATGCAGGAGCCTAACACGGCCGAAAATCCTCGCTATGGGCGGCTACCAACGGCTAGGCTGAACCCCACACGCCCGCAAACACCCCAAGGAACTAAGAGAGCCACACCAGCCAGGAAGCACTAACTGTCCAGAGGGTGGCCCACATGAGCCCAAGGCTGGGACTGTGTAGAGTGCACAGCCCCCCACGCAGAATTTGGGCAGTTCCATTTTGCATCAGTTTCTTAATTAATTGGATTGAGGCTTATGCCATCATGAGGAGTGGACACATCTTTCCTCAGGAGGTATAGCTCAGTGGTAGAGCAGCCGCCTGCAGAACCGTCTGCACCAGGACACGCGCTGGAAGCGGCAGGTCGTTGGTTCGAACCCGACTGCCCCCTGTTTTGGATCCATGCTTAAATGATCGTGGGTTATATCGATTTGTGTGCTTTTGCGCGTATGCTTGTTAGTGTGCTTGTGAGTGTGCTTGCGAGTGTGCTTGCGCGTGCGTGCGTGCGTGCGTGCGTGTGTGCGTGTGCGTGCGTGTGCGTGTGTGTGTGTGTGTGTGTGTGTGTGTGTGTGTGTGTGTGTGTGTGTGTGTGTGTGTGTGTGTACGTAAAAGAAAGAAAAAAAGGAAAGAAAGAAAGAAAAACTACGTAGGCAGAGGAAACTCTCCCTACATCAATTAAGGAAAAGGAGACACATTGGCTCAGAAGAGCTGTGAGTCTCCTCCACCACAAAGCTACAAAGAAAAAAAAGCTAATGTGGATCTGGAGGGTTACTGGAAGCACCCGGCTCCAGAACCTGATTGTGAGAAACATTACTATTTTCGATAGCACGCCTAGTGGTAACAAGCTTATGTGCATACTGAACCGAATGGGCATGGAGTTTTTGAGCAAGTTTATGGGTCCGTTGATGGTCCAGTCCAAGTTGTTTAAACTGGTTCAAGGTATGATCAGTGTAGTTTCCTCAAGTTTGAATTTGAACGAAACAGCGCACCTGGCAGCCCGTGTTAATCCATTAATATGTTTGCTTAAACTGTTCCCTGTGCTACCATACAGAAGTCTGTATGTGCCCTGCAGGCTCTCTATATGAACAGCCTTGCCTCTAGTCCAGTGCAAGCGTGCGACACTGCAATTGGTTTGATTTAGGTCCTCATTCTGGAGGGGAGATTTCAGGATGTGTTATCAAGTATGAATTCAAGGCTCCCAATATGTAGATGGAGGGGTTATTTCAGGACGTTTGTCAAGTATGAATTCTGGATGTGTCAGCTTCAACCTGGTCAATGGCCCTTCCTGCACCTTCGGGCCATGTTCTGCAACCCTAGATCGATCAAAGACGGGCTGATGGACGACATGCCTCTTCTGTACAGAAAAATTTTCATACAAAAATGCCACTATACTTATGCACGCACGCCGTAGAACCCTCGGCCTCCGTGCCCCTGCCTATGATTGTCCTCATTGACCTCGTGAGGCGCAAGCAGCTGCCAGCGACACTGCGGCCGCGCATGGTGGGTTTTTCAAAGCTCTTGCTCTCCTCGTTCAAACTTTGCACCCCTTGGTCCCACAAGGAAGAAAATCCCTAGGTTCCTTCCCTTTCCTGTTTCCGCAGGTCCTGCCCACCTCAGGTGCGTTCCTATTTGGATACGTGTAACAAGGAATGAAGATGTCATCTCCATTGTGGGCTCAGCGTGTGGAGGCAGCTGTGAGGATGCGTGCATGCATGCATGTACACACACACACACACACTCACACACACACACACACACACACACACATACACAAACACACATACACACACACGCACACACCACATACACAGGCATGCACGCCCACACACGCGCGCGCACACACACACACACACGCATACACACACACACACGCACACACCACATACACAGGCATGCACGCCCACACACGCACACACACACACACACATGCATACACACGCACACACACACATACACACACATACACACACATACATGGACTTGCCTTTACAAGTGACAGGGAAAAATCAAGATGTCATGCATGCTTTCCATATTAGATGCAAAGCACTTCCAACATTTGTGTCTGGCAGGAGCAACTAGTGTATCGGTCTGGGATGCTCCCTCCGCTGCTTCTCTTGAAGCGTGGCTCAATGAGCACCTGAACCAAGATGTTGTGCATGAGCTCAATGAGGTGCAAGAGGACTTCAGCCACGGCATTGCCTTTGAGCTGTCGAGAGCACGCACTGCTGACCGAGTAAGTGTGTCAGCGAACACACTGAGTGTGCATCCCATGAATGTTATAAGGCGTGAACTTTTGAGGAGTGGGAAGATTGCAACCTGCATACCAACAGCCTTGCATTTGTGAGCCTTGGGGGAATGGTCAATTGCGGACGTGATGAGGGTGTCGAGTTTGTCCTATTTTTTACAGTCTATAAGAAGTTTACAGTCTATAAGAAGTCATGTGGTCTATCGCCCTTCAAACCAAGCAGCCTGGTGGAAGGCATTGACCAGTAAAAAGAAAAGCGCAAATTGCATCACCTCATAATGCTGGTGGAAGTCGCTGCGTGGAATGATGCAAATGAAAATTTCCTTCGCATGAAGTCGATGTAGTTAGACTGCTCGCTGAAACATGCACCTTCATAGACTGGATTGAGGCGAATTGCCCAACAGGCTGAGCATCTGTGCTTTGATCGCACAACTATGCCTGGTTGCTTGCTCCTCATCTCGATGTTTATTTTACGGAAAGTCAACTTCTGTTTTAATGCCCTTAACTGACCGGTAATCCGTCTGCGTGGCCCGCAAGCGCTGCTTCTACGCACTCTACTTTTTTGGGCTTTTCAATGTTACCATGCCAGAATCCAGGAAGAGGGATGCACTAATAATGCCCCGCTTGCTTCCATAATGCAGGACCTTGACCACTTGTTATGTTTCATACTGGCTTGTAATCATCCCTCACCTTTAAATAAGAGTATCACTTCTAATATTGCGCGAACCCTGTACCCCATTTAATAATTGCATTCAACGTTCTTGTATGTTCCCGCCAAGGCGAACCACCATGATTTGTCGTTAAGTAAGCAGGTCATGGAAATGTTTGAGTTGCATGCACAGGGGTATTAAAACTGCATCACCAGCTGCTAATCTAGGTTTGCTTGGCCTGATTGCCTCAGGTCTGATGCCCATCTTCTACTGAAACTTCTGAATCACCAAGAAAGAAAGCTGCTACTTCTCAAAGTAAAACACATGAATTGAGGTTGGATTCCTTTCTCCAAAACAATTGTCTAGCCTGATAACTGCGCCAGATATGTTTTAAAAATGGCTTGCTGAAGAAGTCTCCATTTCCATGCACTTGCATACTCCAGAAACCGCCTTGGTGACTGTCCTCTCCTACTACCTCCTCCTTCTTATTTCTATCTGTCTCCTTTGCTTTCATTAACCTCCTCTTAACTTCCTTTCTTGACATCCTCCTCGCAATTATTTGTCTGTCCTTGTTACTGCAAATGCCTGAGACCCTCTCTTATGCTCCTAACGCTTTGCTGCTGCTGCTGCTGCTGCTGATGATGATGATGATGCTATCGCTATTTCGACGTGAGTAATGCACTTATTCTACCAGCTGCTCAATTGTCGTGCTACCCTTGCATGCCTTGGCTGTTAAAGCGCTCTGTAGCACCACATTTTGTGCATCTGACACCTCTCCAAGGTCTCCAGGCCTTCCCTCATACCACCCATTTCTTGAGCTGGTAATCCTTCATCAAATCAGCGCTTATTGTACTACCAATTCATTGTGGTGTTGATGCATGCATGCATCCTGCATCCTTAAAACCCACTATGCTTGCGGGATGGTTGCTTGTGAGTAGGGTGCACCAGGCTAGGCTTGCTGATGCAACGTGTTGCCTGCAACCTGTCCTCTTACTTCTTAGTGTGCTCATGTACTGGTGCTGCTTCATCTGACGCATCCTGCACCCTTAGGTATTATAAACATGCCCTGCTCTACTCTACTTACTCTGTGTTGCAGGTCGCTGCCAACAGCAAAAGCACGCTCCAGAAGCTGTCAGCAACTGCCTCAAGAGCAGGCGACGGGTTCCACCGGCAGGTAACTGGTAATTGAGGAAGAGTTCACATGTTGATCCAGATTCCTGGTAATTTTGCTTGTCCAAGCAAACGTTGTGTATGCGCAATTGGGATGGTGATCTTTATGTCTCTCTTACCCTGAACTTGCTCTGTTACATGCACGCTGGTTTGCGTGAGGTTGGGTGCATTGTGCGCTCCCAACCTAATGGTGCAAATGGGTATGCAATGCCTTCGCCTAGCCCTAAACCCTGATACTTGAAGCCCTGATACCCTCAACCCAACATTGAGGGGAGGTGGACACTGTCATTCCTCTTCCATTTGTCATAGCCAATGGGATTCCTGCTCACCAGAAAGGAGGACCGTACGCGCCTATCATCAATAGATATTCCAGCTGGTCATTTGTGCCATTGTATTCCATTTTCTTAGGGTCGTAAGGACTGGTTTGACCGCCTAAAGTGCCATCATGCTGTCTGTCCAGAACTCTCTGTAGTGGTGCATTCAGACACTCTGTGATGGTGGCAACTCCCGTGCAAACTGGCTGTATGTTCCCCCCACATCACGTGCTGGGCAGTTGGAAGCGCTTGAGCTTGGAGGCAGCGGCGGCAGCTTCTTTGGCGCAGCAGAGAGTGCACTAGCACGCATCCGAGGCCCCGCAGCCTCGCCCACTGCCTCTGCACCCTCCGCCAGCTCCCAGGGTGCACAAGGCGCCCCAGATGGTGCACAAGTGTAAGTAGTGTGAGCAAGCTCAAAACAGTGTCCCACATCATGAGAAGCAAATGCGTGCATGCATGTGTGCTAGCGCATTCGCACGCGCACGCGCACGCACACACACACACACACACACACAAACACACACACACACACACACACACACACACGGACGACACACACACACACACGCGCGCGCACACACACACACACACACACACACACACACACACACACGCACGGACGACACACACACACACGCACGGACGACACACACACACACACACACACACACACACACACACGGACGACACACACACACACACACACACACGGACGACACACACACACACACACACACACACACACACACGCACGCACGGACGACACACACACACACGCACGGACGACACACACACACACACACACACACACACACACACACACACACACACACACACACAGACGACACACACATTCACACACGCATGCACGCACCTTTGCAGCTCCCGCGCGTCCTCCTACTACAGCTGGCTGCAATCCAAGATGAAGGGCGCCGGCTTGTTTGCACACCACCCCTCCCCTCGCGCTGCCGCCCCTTCCACCCATACGTCCCCATCCCCTTCTTCTGGCCTTGACATGGGCCTGGAAACGGGGGCAGCCTCAGGTATGGGCTTGGACGCGGCTGCCGTGGCTGCCAGCACAGGCCCCCTGCCACCCTCGTATGCTGCTGCCACCTCTGCACCCTCATGGGAAGACGATGAGCCCTTTGTGATTGGTAATGACGTCGGTGATGGTGGCGATGTTGGTGATGGGGGTGGTGGTGGTGGTGGTGTTAGTGGTGCGTATGGTGGGAGCAAAGGTGGCTTGGGAGTTGCAGAAGGGTCTAGCCCAGGGTATGGGTGGGATGGTGGCCGCCTGCCCATGAGCTCTTCAGCAGTGAGTCAGGGTCAAGGGCCATCAGCAGACGAGAGAGGCCAGGGGGAGGGCGGGCAGGCGCAAGGTGTTCAGCAGCAGCAGCAACAGGAATGGAGGCGACAGGTACAGCAGGAGCAGCAGGGTGTGGACCAGGTATTAAGGTTGGATGATTCCAGTGCAAATCAGGACAACCAGCAGCAGCAGCAGCAGCAGCAACAGAGCGTGGGCGTACCTGACAAGGACCCTGCTCCATTGGATGCCAGCAGCAACAGTGGAGCCGCAGGGCAGCAGCAGCAGCCAAGTGATGCAGACAAGCCACCCATGTTCATGTGAGTGTGACGGGACGTGCAAGGGAAATCAAGCAGGATTGCAGGCGGGGAGCTTCGGCATGATTGTGTGGACGTGCATGCAAGAAAGTGGAGGCCGGAAAGCTGTCCGCTATTGAAAGAGGGATGAACATGAGCATGTCATGATGCAAGCAAGGGGAAAGCGCTGCAAGCAATGTTCATTGTGACTAGTGAGTCAGCAAAGCCAGCCCTTCCTGTCATGGCCTTTGGCGTGCAGTGATAGGACCAGTGCAGACTCAACTGACTAAATGGACCATGCATGACACCTGGCAGGAAGAGTGCGTCGGTAGCCTGCAGTTGAGACGTTTATGCCAACCAAGCTTCCCGCACCAGTCAATTTACTAGCCCATCTTCTCAAGGCACTATTATGCATACCACGCACCTGGAAACATGAATCAGAGCACGGCAGGGGCGCAGGGCCTGCTCCTCATCACATCAGCAGGTCCTTGTGGCCCCGTTGTTCCGTTCTCCTGAGCACTGCTCTGCATTGTTGGGACAGTTGCCGGAAAGGCCATGTCGTAAAAGCGACGAGGATGATAGCCTGTCGAGCCAGCATCAAGCTGGCCTGGTCTGCAGGCGGACTGCTGATGGTTTTAATGAAGCCACAAGGATTGCCCCTAGGCCCAAGACTTTCCTGTCCCACATGTGGAAGGTATCAACTGCAGCTGTTCCAGGGCTCTCAGTTGGTCTGGTTGGGAAAGCGAGGACCCTCTCATTGACTCTCAAGGCTTTCTAGACATGTGCTCCCAGACTTGGCATGCTGCAACCTGGGCCAACAGAAGTGGGCAACTTTCTGGGCATGTTCCTCCTGTTCTGTAGGAACAGAAGTTCTGTAGGAACAGAAGTGGGCAACTTTCTGGGCATGTTCTTCCTGTCTGTAGGCCTACAGTCAAGTTGAAGGCAGGGGCCTTGGCTGACTTGCTCTGGCTAGGAGCTGCCTGCACTCCTGTTCATAATTCATCATTAGTATGCTTGACTGCATCAAGTCCTGCATCCCTTGCCCTCCATGACATTGCGGGGTGCCAACAACAATTGTTTAGAAAGCTCGCCAAGGGTTCACACTGGGGAGGATTTATAGAGGATGGGCAGTGGGCAGCAGCCCACACGAGACTGACCCAGGAGCAATGCCTCTTGACCGAAGCTTTGCCCCAAAGACAGTCCAGTCCTTCACTTCCTCATCTCAGACTTGCATTGGCATCACTCCTTGCACCTCTTAATCTTCTTTTGATCAAAAATAGCTTCCTCCGCAGGGACGGAATGCCCTGCTGTCTTTCTACCTCGCGCAAGATGTGCAGAAAGGCATTGCAGCACTCATGAAGACTCGATATGTCCTGTCGCTTTACATCAAGCCTTGGGCATGCGGCAGACGGATTGCTTGGTCAAAAGAGCCTTGCTTAAAGCCTTCAACAAATACCATTAATATATTTTTGGAAAAGGGGCGTGCAAACAAGGCTGCAAAGGAAAAGAAAGAAAGTCTACACTCGTCAAGAGGGCGAGTGCATTAAGGAAAGGTTTCCTAAGAAGCAATCTATAAGCTATCAAGGGTCTCAACAACGGGCTCTCAAACCTAAGTTAGTTAGCCTAGGAGAAAGCCAGGAACAGAGCTAATGGGGATCTGGAGGATTATCAAGGATGCATTGGTAACATCAACGCCTTGTATTTTAAGTGACCTGTTTTGGATTGAACCTTTGATTTATGGCTGTCTGTGCTTGCTCAATGCATTGACTGCGCATATTCCCCCATGCATGTTCACAACCTTATACACTATATTCCATGCCCTCACACATGCAGACTGGGAGATGATGATGACGAGAATAGTGGACAGAGCTTATAACACAACTATATCTGAGCAGTTGCGACTTGGATGGATGGGGTCTTCAGCAGGTGCATTTATTGGAGCAGTGTCAGGCAGGAACACGAATGCTCAATTTAAATTAATGATGTACATTATATTGAAAAACTTCTCATTCTTGATCATGGTCATCGACCTTGTGCATGCAATTCTGCTTCGCCCTGCCCTTGTTACTTAAAATAAAAAACCCTGGTTTTCCATGTAAACAAATGGCACCCTTCCTGGCTTCAGCTGCAGCACAAAATTTGCAACCAGGCCTTCAGCCCTGGCGCTCGAGTGCTAGCCTTCTTTTGAGTTAAATCGTGGAGCTAAGGTTGATGGTTCCTTATCGTGATGTATCAATGAATATTTATATACATCAGCTGCAGCTGGAATACTGCATCAGTCCTTCCAGCATCAGCAGCAAAGCAAAGAAGGAAAATGAATGGCAGGATGCATCAAGGAAAATTTTAGCTATCAAGCCAGCAGACTTGCCCAGGCTGCTTATAAGTTCAGGTTTGCAATAAATGTACCCAAAACAATACATGCCCATAATACCCTGACTGCTTATAAGGATCTTACAAAAAGATCCAGCACATAAAAAGGACCTGAAACTTATGAAAAGGATCCCCACTGCGTGAGCAGTAAGGGGCCGCCCAACCTTGGTCTGCTCCCTCCTCATGCTCTTTCTCTACTTTTGACATTCATGTTCCTGGTGTCCCACTGGCTACTGCTCAACAATTTGTGTCCTTTCTATAAGATCTTCTTTCTTTTTATGAGCAGGCTAGCAGTCAGTCATTTTGACTGGAGCCTCCAGTGGAGGCCTTCTTTGTTTCTACAACCTGTAACCTGTGTACCTGTCCGGCAGATCAGGCTGAGCAGTCAATCCACCTGGCCGAAGGCTACCCCCCCCCCCCCCCCCATATAACCTAACCCTTTTATTTTTCCAAACCAGGATTACAACAAACTTCCTTTTTTCCTTTATGATCTCATTTGCATTCATGAACAGGCTAGCAGTCAAACGTCTTGACCGAGGCCTTGTTCCCTTGTAACCCTTGTAACCCTTTATCAAAACCAGGCTCTTTAAGAGGCTCCCAAGTGTGAGGGGTGTAGATGACCTCTCCCACACCTAACAGAGTCACTACCACGGTGGTATGGAGGGTGAAAAGAAAAGAAAAGAAAAACTACGCAGGCATTGAAGACACTCCCCGCATCAATTAAGGAAAAGAGGATACCTAGGGCCAAGGCACCGTGTATCCCCTTCACCAAGAGAAACAAGAAAGAAGTCAATGGGGATCAGGAGGGTTACTAGCAGTAGCCCGTGCCTGATCTTGGCGATGAGAGTTAAGAGGAGTCTTCTCAAGAGCGCGTCTAGTGCTAACAAGTTTATAAGCGTACTGAACAGAGTGAGCATGAAGCTTCAGAGCAAGCCTGGTAGCTGTATGGGTGTCAAGGCCAAGCTCTTTAAGAGGCTCCAGAGTGTGGGGGGTGTAGATGACCCCTCCCACACCTAACAGAATGGTATGGAGGGTGACATGAGCTGAGGCCCCTGAAAGATTGCGACAGAGGTCGCGGTGCTGTTGCTTGGAGGCCTCAAGCTGGTTCTTGGGCCGGGTGTATTTACAGTATTTGACCTCCATGAGATGGACGTGCCTCTGTCCTGGAAGGAGCTGACTAGGATGACGGACCTTGAAAGGAGGTGGAGTGGCTGTGGCTGGCGCTGAGTGCTCCCTGTTCCCCCTGCGCCCCCCTCTACTTCTCAATGGATTTCGGGAATTGGTCCTTTGCACTCTTTTCATTGGAACAACTAAAATTGCATCAGGGCGACTAGAAGTGAGCCTTTGTTTGTCAGGGAAACGACGAGGGAAAATGTATTTTGGAAGGGTTATATTTCTTGAGTGTTCAGAGATCATCCAGGGAAGATGATTTGCAGGTTCTGTAAAGCAAGATGATCTGCGCTGCCAATGTCCATGGAGGCAAGGCCTGCCCCAAGAGGGCCTTTGCTGACACCTTTAAGGAGGATTCTGCTAGCAATATTGTGGCGCTCGGTTACCATATTTGACATGGTGGAATGTTTACAGCCTGAAATAATGTGGAGGGCACTGTCTGGCTCCCCACAGAGGGGACATTGTTGGCTGGTGGACATTTTAAAGCGCACTGCATACTTTTGATTGAAGAGGGTCCCTGTGCGGTGATTGAAAACGTTTTGTTTCATTTTAAAAGGAAGTGTTGGCATGGTCCAGAAGGAATTGCTAACCTTTTTATGGACTGTAGGAAGTTGGCTTTGGTAATAAGAGCAGTTTCCCAGAGAAGAACGCATAGCGGGGACTTATCGCGTCAAAAACTTTGCTCACGACCACAACCTTACAAATCGGCGGCATGCGCTCATCTGGCTCTTGAAAACGTAAGCTATCCCAGCAGGAATGTATGCCAGCCAGATATGGGCCACTCCTTACTTACGGCAGGGCACAGAAATGGACAACCAGTTGCAGAAGTGGATCCTGAACGTTTTGCGGAACCTTCTTGGAGTGAAATCCACAACACCATCTTGGAGCATTTTTCGAGTATGTGGCATTGAACCTTTTCAGTACAATTGGTTTTGTGCCACTATGCGCTTCTACAACTTGCTTACTTAAGTGCAACAGTCTCCTTTTCAATAAGGTTTTCCATGCTGACATCAGCCTTAGCTTCATGACTGACTCTTGTTGGAAGTCCCACCTCTCATCTGCGCTGGATGGTCTGGCACACTCGAACCTGATGAAACGTCAAATTATGGCTTGTGCCCCTGTTAACCTCATTCAATTTGTGGTGGACCTGAGATCTAGACACCTGAGCTATTGGAACCAATTCACAGCCCCTGATTTAAGAGTAATCAACAGTAAGCGGCTGACTTACCATCAATGGTGCGCTCTCCCTGTCAGAAATGCACATGCCATTCACCCACCTTAAACAATGCCTAAATACATGTACTTGGATCTTCCCCGTCATGTCCTTCGCAACACTGCCAGATTCAGGCTGCGGGTACACGCTCTCCGAGTTGAACAGGCTACCTGGTCCAATAGTACTTCTCCGGTCTGTGATGTCTGTGATTCTGATGACATACAAGATGAAAAACATGTGTTGTTCAGATGCTCCAATCCCCAGGTCTGCTCTCTCCGTCAGAAGTATGCCTCACTTTTTGAGCAAGACTTCTCTTTTCTACATCTCCACGTCTCCCACAGGATGCATATGCCCTGTCTAGGTACCATTCACCATGTGAATTCCCAGGATATCAATATTTTTCTAAACCAGGATAACAACAAACTTCATTCTTTTCTTCATGACCTCATGTGTATTTATGAACAGGCTAGCATTCAAACGCCTTGACTGACTCAGTCAGTCGGAGGCCTTTATTCCTTTGTAACCCTTGTATCCCAGAGAAGGCTATCTGAGCATGTGCCCAAATATGCTCCTTTTTTGCATTTAAACTGCGCCCACCCACAGGCACTCCATCTGGTTGGGACATTTTTTGCTCTAAATTGTAGCTGGCGTTTCAAGCTACCAGAGCATATGCTCATATTTGTGTAAGTTGGCCTGTGTGCTTAGACTGGGCTATAGCTCACATGGGGCACGTAAATCCTCATTATGGGAAAATGGCTGAAATTGCCAGATAACATCAATCACTGGTTCTTTTAATACATTTCTCTTGCAATGACATTCTTTTTTTGCAACGACCCAAGATAACCAAAAAGCACCCAATTTGGTGCAGTGGGTGATTAGATACGGAGTTTTGGTGTTGAAAACTAGGGTTCACGCCGCGGTTAAGAGATGATGACACGCCGCGGTTAATGAGGCATGTTCTCCCTAACTGGGGAATTTTAAACTGAAGTGTTGCATACACTACCTACCAGAGGATGCCAAGGTTGGAAATTCCCAGTTGGGGAGAACCTATGCAAAGGAGCATGCAAAAAGTGGCTGATTTTGCGCCTCAGATAACCCTCTCTGGTAGTATTTTGTCTCTGAATGCTGCAACGCACATGCGGCATGTGTGTCCTTAGAGCATCATGAAGGTTGGAGAAGTGTTTGAACTTTGGGGCAGGTGATTCGGGGCGTTCTGATGTGCTTGCATGGGAGCGGGCAGCTTCCTCAAAGGCAAGCCAGGTGGTGTCATGGTAAGGATTACCTTCAAGGTTTACGCAGGGTATGGTTATGTCTGCAGGGGTGTCGTCATCCTAAATAGCCTGATGTTTGGCAACGGCACCTGCACATTCGTTGCCCGCAATTCCAACAAGAGATTTAACCTTGTAAAATAAATGGGGGTAGGTGAGTTGCGCAAAAGCTGTATCATTATTTTGATCTTATGGCCTTGGACATGCTGATGGTGAAGCTCTGGGTACAGTGTTTGCTTTCTGATTTGGTGGAGTGAAGAAAGGCTATAGGTGGCATGTGTGAGTGACCCTGGAGAATGGCAGCTGCTATTGCAGCTAATTCAGCCCTTACGATGGTATTAATGATTCCTGCTCCGTTTGATTAATCATAGCTGGGCCTCTCCTTTTCAGGGTGGCAGACTCCTGCTCCTATCACTTGCTTTCCTAGGTGGATATGGCAGCTGCCATCTGTATATGCTCACTCTTTCCAATTCTGGACTTTTAGGACCAGGTTTGGGCTAGATGCGGTAGGCGGCAAGAGGGGGTGTTGGCTTTGGACAATGTTCTTAGGGGTGCGTTGTTGGTCAGAGGGTAGTTTTTCAAACTTTTTGAAACCAGTCTCAATGCCTGGGTGTCTGGGTTTGAGAACTGGGTCATTGCTGATGGTTGTTTTCCACCAGCATGCTTCAGGGACGTGTCGTGCTAATGATTAGCAACATAGCTGCTAGAGTGACATCGCCACCTTTTCTAATCTGCCCTCCCAGGCAGGTACAGCTATGTAATCCCATCCTTTCCTTTCTCAGGGCAATCAAGGCCAAACCGAATCCCGGGGCAGAACCCTCGACAGTGATGTGAGCAATCCTAACCAGCAAAATTTCTTACTGAACCCAGGCACGTTGCTTGGGCTTCCCTTAAAAGAAAAGAAAAACTACGTAGGCAGAGAAACTCTCCCTACATCATTTAAGGAACAGGAAACACATTGGCTCAGAAGAGCCGTGAATCCCCTCCACCATAAATTTAAAGACGGAAAAGGCTAACGTGGATCTGGAGGGTTACTAGAAGCACTAGGCTCTAGAGCCTGGCTATGAGAGGTAATCTTGTTTTCAATTGCGCGTCTTGTGGAAACAAACTTGTGGGCATACTGAACTGAATGAACATTGAAGAATTGAGCTTTCCTTACTGAACCATTATGGTTCCCAGGCACATTGCTGCAGCTGCTTTCAAAGCAGATACCAGTCTTTTCCAAAGCAACATCTAGAAGCACAGCACGTGAAAGACGTTCCAGCATGAGAGGAGAGCACACTTACATCTAAGCAATTCCAAAACACAATACGAAAAAACAGTGTTTGTACCAAATGAAGGAATTGAAATTTGGGGAAAACAGGGTTCTAATAAGCTTGTATTCTTGATTCTGTTTGAAAGAATGGAAGCGTTACGCGTCCGAAATCTTTTTTGGCACACCGCCAACTTAGGCCATGCCCACACTAGAACGAGCCATTATAATGAATCTGCTCGCTTTTGCCCCCAAGAACGCCCCCAAAAGGTTAGCCAACTGACCAAAGGCCTTTCTTCATCTTCAATCTGTAAACCAAGCAGCAAAACATATGTACAAAAATGATCTGCTTGTACCAGACATGGGCACATGGCCCGCTCACTCCCAGCTGCAATCCACAAAGACAAACGTAGCATCCTCCGCCGGCAGAGCCTTCTTGATCACGTACTGGGAATGCAAGTGTCAAGGCAAGTCTGTTGCTCCAAGCCCACAAACTGTACTTGCGGGGCTCAGCCCTCCGATGCACTTGTTACGCACTTCACATCATTTTCTGCTGTCTACTCAACAAAGGTACGGTTATACTAGGTAAGGTGGCCACGGCCACCTACACTCGCTGCCGCATTTGAGCAGCTAGGCTTGAAAGGCTGTCAAGGCTGGCTTGCTGGAAACAGAGTGCATGTTCAGCCATCAGCTGGGCACGGCAATCAAGGGTGTGCTTTGCATGCTTGAGGGGACTCCTCTGTGCAGAGCAGGCCCAATGGGACATCCATGGCTGGAGGGGCTTGTTTGGCTTGCACACGGTATCCTCTACCAGTGCAGTTAGTGGTGGATGCGCCAGTGGCGCAGCATCTGCTCGTGCTGCCACTGCTGCTGCAGCTGCTGGCTGTGGGCTTGCACATGCGCATGCAAGGGCTTGCTGCGGGGGCTGATGTCATCAGAGCCTGCCATGCGCCCCTGCTGCTGCTGCTGCTGCTGCTGCTGCTGGGGCTGGGCATGCAGGGGGATGGTGTTGGAGTGCGCAGCAAACTCATTGCTGAGGGTCCGTGGCCTTTTGACGCCCACGGAAGTGCGCCCCTGCTCGTGCTGCTGCTGGCCTCCTTGCTGCTGCTGCTGCTGCTGCTGAAGGAGCTTTTCGTGCCAACGCAGCTGCCGCTGCTGCCCTACCTCCCGCTGCTGCTGCTGTGCTGCAGCCAGGTCTGCACCTGTGCTGCTCTTCAGCAACTCTGCCAGTACTGCCTGTGTTGGTTGAGGCAATTGAAAGGGGAAGTGTCAACCTTCACTTACACACACATGCACGCACACACACGCACACACACGCGCACACACACACACACTGTCTTTAGTGCTGTCTTCGATGAAACCCATGTCTTGGAAGGAAGTGCCAACAAAAGTCAAAAAAGGTATGTGCCCTGTGAGCAAAGTGGCCTTGCCTGACCTGTCATGCGCTTGCCCAACCTCAGCTGCTGCTGCTGCTGCTGCTGCTGCTGAGGTGCACCCTTCACCTCACCTGCAGCCCCGGTGACAGCGCGTGGCGTGGCTTGCACACAGATGCAGCCACGCTGCTCTCCCCCACGCCCCCCTGCAAGCACACACCCTCCGCTTCTTGCTTGTGGTGCTGCTGCTGGTCATGAGTGTGCATGGGCAGGTGGTGCCTTGGAGCGCGGGGCGTGGTTGCATCAGGCCAAGCCACATCGTTCCACTGGTCTTGGCTTTGCTGCTGCTGCTGCTGCTGCTGCTGCTGCATGTCTCCAGGCACCACACGGGGAGTGTGCCCTGGTATAGGAAAACCGAGGTTGAGTGCATGTGAGCACAAAGAGAGGGTGAACAGGTGGAAAGGGAGCCACAGAATACAACGAAGATGACAGAGCACTTGCAGGAGACAAGGGGATTCCACAAGATGGAGGACGGCAGCGGAGTGGCATAGGTAGAAAGCAAACAGGCCCAATAAAATTTCTTGGGGGCGGATTTGCCCCTGGAATACGCTCAACCCAGGGCCCTCCATACAGAGGACAGTGACAAATACGGCAGCACATGAGCATTTCTGTACTAAGGAAGAGGATGACAAAGTTATGTGCAGCACAGACCCGGCGACGGACCTGCTGCTGGGGCACCAGCAACCTGTCTTTGTGGCAAGAAACCAGGAGTTTTTTTTTTATTCAATGCCTTTAGCTTTGCCTCACCCAGCGCTACATCCTTTTGCCAGGGACCAAAACATTATTTCCCCTTCTTTGCATGCTATAGGCAAACCATAGCCAAACCATTAACACATTCTTGGGCGCACTACACTTTGGGTGATGTGAGCACCTTCGCTGCAAGATGCTGATACACAAGCAGCACACGCAACTCCCTTTTGTACTCAGGAGCAAAGAATTGTCAACGGCAGTCACTGTTGCTTTGCAAAGCGGGCAACATTGCTTCCTCACATTTGTGTGGCATTGTCGCTTGTGGAGCAAATCCGACAGGTAAATAAGAAAGGTCCACCTCAGGGATCCATGCACGTTCCCACCATCTTTATGCCTAAACACCCACACAACCCCTGGGTTGGTCCTACTTGGACGGGGCAGGTCCTACTTCTCACCTTCAACAGGTGAGGGGGAGGCACACAGGGTAGGGCTCAGGAGGTCCCCCAGCGCTGCTGTGGCTGTTGTGGACTTCAGGACCACAGTGCCTGGGGCAATTGCACAAGTGCACCAGTGCACGCGTGTTATATGCACACACATATCCATGAATAGGAGAGCGTGGCAGGCTTGCAAGCCGAGCAATGCGATGCTAGCTTGAAAAGATTATGACAACCCCGCTCACAAACTAGGATGTTTCGAACCATCAACCTGATAGGCAGCAGCAACTTTGACGAGGTTCTGCAGCGTCAACGAAAACAAAATCCATCCCTCCAATCAATCCAAACGTATCATAATCCTCTCAAGGTCCCTCCTCCTCAACTGCCATGGCACAGTACAAAAGATATAACATGAGAAATACCATGGCATTCACGAACATGACAACAGATATCATGGTGTTAATTAAGATGGCATAAGATGCTGCTGCACAACAGGATGACAAAAGATTCCATGAAATTAGTAAAGATGACATAAGAAGATGCTGCGGTACAACAAGATGACAAAAGATACCAAGGTATGGTGTTACAGAAGGGAAGCTCCTGTTGGTGGCCAAAGCCACTTTTTGATGCCCGCTAAAGCCACATGCACTAGTACATTTCCTCACTTCATTTGCCATGGCACGAGGTCCGACTCCAACATGCTATCAGCAAGCGCCCCACCTGCAATTGGCCCTTGGAAAGGCTTGCCACAATTGCTGCCACTGCCAGCGCTGCTGTAGCTGCAGCTGCTGGCCATAGCAGCTGCGCTGCCAATGCTGCCTTGGTACGGGGCTGCCTCTTCTGCAAGAGGAAGCGGACAGTTGAGGCATAGGATGTGGATGAAAGAGCTTAAAAACAATGTTGACAGTTACTAAATTGGGAAGGCAGGGGAAAGTATGTAGAGAAGGAGAAAAGGAAAAGGAGGGTTGATCATCCTCAACGGACAGAGGGGGGCTTGCTCATCATGATGTATGTGTGCATGATGCACAAGGTGGGACGGACAAAAGAGAGGCCTGCACATATGAGTGGAAAGTTTACGAGAGGGGCATGCTGCAAACTCAGCAACACAACTCTGTATGCGCTGCAACCGAGCATGGGTTGAAAGAAAAGAAAACTATGTAGGCAGAGGAAACCCTCTCTACATCAATTAAGGACAAGGAGACAAATTGGCCCAGCATGGGTACCACAGGCACGTTAATCCAAGGAGGGAAAGGGGACAGCAAGATACAGAGTTGCGAATTAAAACGGCCGGATCTGCTAATGGTAAGCATTCACAGCTGATGGAACAAAGCATATTGTAGCGATACTTAAGTCTTGCTTGTACTGCACGCTTTGAGAAGTCCCAAACAGCAATTGCTGGAGAGGTGGGGGGCAGCAATAAATGGCAGCAGCAGCACCTCACCACACAAAACGCGCCTTGCCTCTGGGAATTGTGTTTGATTATACTTGAACCCAATAACTTAAAGAGATCAAACGCATGTACATTGCAAAGTCCTGAGAAAAGCGATCTTCAGGAACAAATTTGCGCACGGAATACAACCTCACCAAGCAGCAGAAAACGTTGCAAGCACCGGCGTTGTTACGGTTGAGCATGCCATCGTTGTGTTCAGCATTATCAGGTGTGGCATAGCCAGTCCAACAAGGGCTTTCCTTGCAATTCCCTCTTCCACAGTAAATAAGAGCAAACGAGAGGTCACACTTCAGCGCTTATGCACCTTCAGCTTGAGCGGACCACACCAAAAAAGCAACACACTCATTACCTGCCAGGTCCTCAGGGGTTATGCGCACGGCGTAAGTCCATAGATCAACTGCTGCCCGGCCAATCTGGGGCCCATTCTCAGCAACGCTGAGCACCAGCGCAGGTGAGCTGCCCGCTCTTAGGGCTGCTCCAGATGCTCCAGATGCCTCCTCATCCTCATCCTCCTCGCTGTCATAGCCCACCAGTAGTGTGGGCGGATGAGCAGCAGAAGCCTGTGTGTTCATCGTTGCAACTTTGATCGGGCGGGTGTGACATCCTGTAGCATCCCACTCTGCGGCAGAGGGTTGCTGAGCACTGCGTGGGGGGTGGCCTCATGAGCTGCATGAGCTGTTATCTACAATATAACAGCCTGCTTTACCATTTGCCCTGGCAGTGGTGGAATGGTAGAGCGCAAGCTGACCGGAGCGGATCAAAATTAAGCATGGATGACTGGTGGAAACAAAGGTAAGAGGTGGCCAGCGGCTGAAGAGGGTCTGCAGGTTTGCCCTGCAAGCACTTCACATGCGGAGGGGTGTGGCTCCCAGATACCAGATAGATGGCCCCCAGGCCAGGGCCAGAACATCTCACTACTTGTGCACCTCAATCAATGCACAGAGAACAATGCATGCAATCCCCCTACAACTCAAGGCCAAAAAACACAAACATGCACCTGCGCAGCATACGGAAGGCGGACGGGAGAGCTTTCCAGGAGGGAGAAGGGCCACCAGGGCTGTCCCTGCTGCTGTTGCTGCTGCTTATGGGGAGGGGCTTGCTTGCCTCGCCTGCCGCCCTTCCCGCCTGTGGAGCTGGGAGGCGGACTGGGGGGGTTGGTAAAGAAGCGGAAGCCTGCCAGGATGCCTGCGCATGTGGAGCCATTGGAGTGTGGACACATTCAAATACGCAAGGAACAATTTGTCGCAGGGTTACACGCATTGAATGGAAGCAGCAAGGCAGTTGCAGCCTGTCAGATGGATTGCGTGCCTTTTGATACTTCACTTCCTTAAATGCTGGAGAACAAAGATCTGCAAGAAAGCCTGGGCGCGCAAAAGTGCATTCTCGCCCATGAAAACACGGCCGCAAGGCAACCAGCTAGCAACGTGTTTACAGCATGGACATTTCTCTGCAGATTTTCTGTCTTGACCTCAGTTCACCTGTACCATGAACCAACTCTCTTCCTAGCTCCTTTGATCACACACGCGCACACGCACACACGCACGCACACACACACACAGAGCTCACCTGGCATGGAGCCTGGGGGCACGCCCAGCCTGTGCCAGACCAGCGGCCCCCTGCTGCCGTTGGCCAGCAGCTGGCCCTGCTTGTTGGAGCAGGAGGTGCAGTGCGGGTAGAAGTGCTGGCCAGGGGGGGCAGAGTCAAAGAGGCCAATCATCAGCTCGCGTGCACGGTCTCGCAGCGGCTTGGGCAGCTTGCCTGCAGCCTGCAGGGTGTTGAGGTTCACAGGGTCCATGCGCAGGGCTTGACAAGATAGAGCAGAGTAAGTGCTTTGAGACAGGGAGAAAGATTGGGGGGTGAGGAGCAGGAAGGGACATTGGCAGAAAGACGGGCAAGGGCTTGTGGAGACAGGATGGAGGTAGAGTTTAAAAGGCGCAAGGGAAAGGCATTGCTCAAGCTCCTGGGTAGACTTATACACCAGCTACCATGCTTGCACCATAACAGGCTAGGTCTTCAAGACCAGGACAGCACCCCAGCCTAGCAAGAAACAGCAGCAAAACAGAGTCGGGAGCAACCCAAATGGGGCCCCTGGGCAGCTTATATGGCTCTGGACAAGCGGTGGGATCATTACATGGAGAGGTCAAGGTGGGCATAAAAACATGCCCAATGTCAGCCCTGTACCATTTCGAGGGAAAAGCTGATAACAAGCAGCTCAAAGAGCACTGGCTGCAAGGCTGCCCAACACCTCAGTAATCACACACACATACACACACACACACATCCCATGTGTACATCCAGCTTTACGATGGCCTGGAGACCTGCCTGTCAGGAGCATTAGAGGGGCTGAGAACACGTTGCAGAACTTGCAATTCAGCATGCACTGAGTACAATGCTCGTGCATCACCGCCAACATGCCTTCCCTTGGTCTCCTGCTGCTGAACTGCTGCTTCCGCACAGCATCAGACCGCAGCCAGCAGCAACTTATTGCTGCTTGCACCTGCACTTTTCATCCACGTGCCTGACAGTACGCCACTCTGTTTCAATACTACTACACCAAAACACTCCCCCAGATACCAATGCTCATTCTGTGTTATGTAGAATTCCTGGGAACCGAAACACAATTTCCAAGAATGTGGTGACACCCATCATCATTGAGTGTGAGCACGTTTTGCCTAAGAGCCTGCCCTAGACTTGCCTTGCCTTGCCGTGGGCAAGGTCAGCGAGGTGAAAATCTTTCCTGTGGTATATGAGTCAAAAAACTGTTGAGGTTTAGCACAGGGTACAACACAAGCACAAACTGCTCAGTTTTCCACCCAACCCAAGTAGAAACTCATGCATGTGTGCCTCCTGCTGAGCACACAGACCCCACTTTGCCGAGGCGCACAGCGCACCATGCTTTCCTATGCAGTCAGGAACTTACCTTGTTGAGATAGACGCGATGCGGTTGCGAAGCCCTGCGCTCTGCCTGCGCCTTTGCCTCCTTGTACAGCTTGTTGGGGGGCATGTGGTCGGCATGCAGGCCACCGCCCCGTTTGCCTGCAGATGTTGCAGGGATAGTGTGCATGCATGCATGTGTGTGTGATACGCCAATAGCAGAATGGATGGGTGGCAGAGTACAAGTTACACTTGCCAGCTTCTCATACATCAGCACAACAGCATGAGTAAGCACCTACGTGCTTGAAGAGAAGGCGCCTCTCAACTTCCAAAAGCTATGCTCAACGGCATGATACAAGCATTTCCAGGGTGATCAGTGCGTGAAAAACATGCACAGGCAAAAAATGCACATACAATTGTAGTTACACACCGCAGCTGTGGCACCCATCCTTGATCAGCATCTTCTCCAGGTGTACACGGGTGGGACCATGCTGCACGTTTTCGCAGGAAGACAGAGCACCACAAGTTTAGTGCTTGGCGCTTATAGAGTGGCACACGCAGAAATGCACCAGCTCTCGTTCAACAGCATGCCAGGAGCTGCACATGCAAGCTGTGGCTCGATTACGCCATACTTAGCTCGGTCCCAACTCAAGTGCCAGCAGAAGCAAAGAGACAAAGCAGCCTGGTCACTTGAGCTCCCACACTCCCGTGGTCACGTAAGCGTAAGCACACTGTGTAACTCCTTACTTGCCTCACTCCCTTCACTCCCCTACAAAATGACAGGTAGGCACTACCTCTATGGCTCTGACACCCTGGCACCTTACACCCTGTCCAGGCTCCATGACAGATACTGCCTGACTATTGCGGGCAGCATGGTCATTTCATGACTTTCAACCCCGCGCAACCAATGAACCAGAAGGGCTTGCGGCTCTGTCTAGCCTCTGTTATTTGCACACTCAAAGCCTAAGAAAAGTGTGCTTCACCTCAAGGCTTTCTCTTATTTGCTCATAGAGCACAGGGCTGAACATATCAATCAGTCACTCAAACTCCCTCAATCTGGTCTGCTGACACTTTAACGCCACAAAAGCGTGCTGCACTTGTGCATTGTGTACTGCTTATTTTGAGGGCTCCACGCCCATGCACACAGCTTTGCTCTTACCTGCAGGTATGCTGTGGAGTCATCCTTTGCGCTGCGTGTGGTGGGCATGCTGCCCTTGGCAAAAGCCCCTGGGTAACGCAAGTCACTGGGCATGATGCGCCGAAACTGCCCGCCCAATACCTACGACATGAGGATGCACAGGGGTGGAATGCAGGCAGGCCCTTTGCCGTCAGAAATAAGGATCAGAGAAATTGTGTTGGAATTCCTGGGAAAGCGCTGTGTTTTTCATAACAGGCTGGAAAAGACAGGCGCACTGAATGCATGTTGCAACACAATAATTTTCTGTGGGCATCATTGCAGCTGCAGCTGCAAGTGGCATGACAGAGAAAACATTCTTGTAAGCAGCATGTCCAAGACCAGTGCACTGCAGCAAACTGAAGCAAACAGCAGCCTGGATGCCGGCAGTGCACAGCTTTCCCAAACCAGTTTATTGACAAACAAGCACACCAGAGCAAGTGACGAAAATAAGGAAGCAAAACTTGGATGGCCGGGCATAGCAATTGCTCACCCACAAAAGAACACATGCCCCCTCCACCCTCTGCACAGTCACGGCCCCCACCTTGAAAGCAGACATGCCCACCAGGGCATCCATCAGCGCCTGCTCCATCTGCCAGCCCTGCCAGGGGGGCACAGCCAGTAGCTCGTTCGCCAGGGGACGCCCAGAGGCCAGACCCTTGTGCACCCGGCGCGAGGCATGGCCTGAGCGCAGACAGGTAGGGTGGACAAAACCAAACTGGGTAAGCACAGGCCATTAGGGTGGGCACAGACAGGTAGGGTGAGCACTGACTCGTATGGGGGTCCATGAACAGGCTGGGCATGCCTGCAAAGGCTCTTGACAAAAGCTGCATGATAGGTACCACACGTATGAATAGAGGGCATAAGCCTACACACACACACACACACACGCACACACACACAAACACACACACACACGCATGCACGCACGCCCACACGCTCACACACAACACAGCATAAGAGGAGGCTAAGGGTTGATTGTAAGAATGACTGGGGGCACACAAAATGGACGACTCCATACTGCTGCTCATGACCAAGTCACATTGTGCGCATGCACTGTTAGAGCATGGACATGCGATGTAAAGGGAGCCTTGTGGAAATGCGGAAGCATGGATCTAGCAAGTGCCCTTCATTGCCCACAAAATGGCCGGCCTCAGCGTCAATGAGTTGCTGCTGCTCCTGTATGAAAGACATCGGTGTTCTGAATTACAGATGCATGGATCTGAATGCAGCCTGTGATCTCAACTGGTGCTCTAAAACAAACGCACGGATGCAACAGGCTGTGTCATTGTCTTTGCTGTCATTCCTGCCAATGTGTAATGCATACTTCATTGACCATCACTGCTTTGCGCCAGCCAAACAAAAAAGGAACCAAGGACTACGCCAGGAGTGATTCCACAGGCCATGCCGCACGAGCCCACCTGCCAAGGCGGAGGCCACGCCCACACCCAAGCACCCCAAGCAGGGTCCCCACAGGCTTGAGTTGCACGACACACGCATGCCTAGCCCAACCAGCTGCAGCACAGGGGAGCACAAAGAACGCAGGAGCTGCTGTCCAGGTTGTGCGGTGGAGCAGCTGCGCAAGGTGCACACTACTCTGAACAGCTCGAGCTGCGCGGTCTGCAGCACTGTAATAGAGTGAACATCTAGAGGGACGGTGACTGGGTGATGGTGACACTTGCATGCCAGGCTGACATAAAGGTTGCACTGATGCCTGGTGATGGGTGACCTTCGCTGAAGCACAGGGCATTCTGTAGATTCTATTAAAAAGAAACAGGCAGGCCCTGGGGATGCTGGACAGGTGCTTTAAAGCAGTAGAAATTCAGGGCCCAGGCTGTGCGTTCCATGGTTCAGGCACACTCGTCTTGTAACAAAGTGACAAAAATTGCAGATCAATACACTCGGCATGTTGCACCTGCTCTGTCAGGCCACCAATGCGGGGGTTCATAATCACAAGTTACTGGCAGTCAGTTTTGATGGGTCTTGGTGTCTGGGTACCAAGTGACAAGTAACAACAAGAATATTATGCACCAACCAGAAACACATGTTGAATGCGAGAAGATGCAAATATAAAATCCTTGATGCGCTGCAAGTGAGCTCACCAAAACTCTCTGCCAAGGGACATCAACATCACAAAACTAGGAGTGTGGGTTGTGAGGGTACTTGACACGGGAAAAACACACCTGGAAGATGCCTAAGCCCACATTGTATGCCAAGGCAGAACCACCAATCTGCAGGGCGAAGGGCGTCAGGTTCTTGACCACTTCACTTCCACCTGCAACCCATGCAGTAAACAGACGTGATGTTAGCCTTGAGCTTGCTGTGCGTGTTGTATTTTCAGGCACACAGGCCTGCAAGCCAGCGTACTAAATGCGTGTGTGTGTGTGTGTGCGCGTGCGCATGCACTTGTGTGTGTGCTTGTGTGTGCGCTTGTGTGTGTGTTTTGTGTGTGTGTACGTGCATGTGTGGCATGTGTGTGTATGTGTGTGTATGTGCGTGCGTGCGTGCGTGTGTGTGTATGTGCACGTGTGTGTGATTGAGTGATCGTGCGTGTGTGTGTGTGTGTGTGTGTGTGTGTGTGTGTGTGTGTGTGTGTGTCTGTGTCTGTGTATGTTGACAGCTCCTGATGAAAAGGGCAAACCACAATTCAGCTGTCTGCCTGCTTACCTGCGGCCAGTGCGGGTCCCTGCTTGAGCATGTTGGCCTTGGCTGCAGCCAGGTGAGGCTCAATGTCCTCAGGCAGGCCCATACTGCTGGTTCCGTTGACGATTGGATTCTCTTGACCTTCCTCTGAAGACAACTGGTTTTCTTCCTGCTGGCGCAAAAACGCTAGGATGGCTTGCTCCAGGGACGGATCTGCCTCAGTGGCTGCCATTCATCGGCATTCGTTCAGCCAGTACGACCCGGCTCGACGGACTGGCCCCCAAAAATCCGACGAAGTCAAAAATTTTCAAAACGACTTCAATGTGGAATCTTGATTGGTGGGAAGAAAAAAATCTAGGAAGCAGGTGCGGACACACACACACACACACACACACACACACACACACACACACACACACACACACACACACACACACACACACACACACACACACACACACACATTCAAACACACACACACACACACACGCACGCACGCACGCTCACACACACACACACACACACACACACACACACACACACACACACACACACACACACACACACACACACACACACACACACACATTCAAACACACACACACAACACACAACAGATGCTTGCAAGTAAGACTATACATTCAACTTCGGGAGCATACCTGCCGAGGTTTGTGAAGCGCTTTAGAACACCAACCAACCCCAAAACGATGCACTTTCCTTGTGTGCTTACACAGGATTGTCAAGATGGCTGGTTAAGCCTATGAAGTCTGCGCATGCTTCTGGTTTCAGCTATTCATGCGCTTCAATCCTTGGTCTCAGCAGTGGCTGCCTGGCTGGATGTAAGATCCCACGCAATATCCCCGTGCGTCAAAGCCGCCGGCATGAGCTGGCTCCAATTTCCGCGGATGATGCTACAACAGCAGGCGGAATTCAGGTTGTGCCTCATTTTAAGGAAGAAATCTACAAAGCTGTCCAGGCATGTATTGCTGGTGCGCTCTCATGTAAGGAATGTCCAAGACGAGTTTGCCCTTTGTGTGCCCATGTTTTTCATTGTTGTAGGGAGCTATAGACCAATTTTATTCTTGCGGAAGGGTATACAGACATAAATAGCGTGAGTATTTTGCTTGAAATGGCCAACAGAGCCTTTTCTTGCAACGCTTTGACGGCTGCGTTCAGGTGCCTGGCCAAGGCAGCTCGCGCGTGTCCAAGGCTCAGATACTGACTACGAGCGCTCCTCCACCCTCCTCCTCTCAAGTGCCTCCTCCCAGGTAGAATCCTGCATGAGAGGCAATTGGGTGGGAAAAAGAAAATCCTTGACATTTTCGTATGTTTGCTGCTTGCATGTGTCCTGCTTTTGACCTGAGTTGGTAGAGAAATAACAGACATTCAAGCAGCCCCCTTTTTTGTGAAAGTGCAACCCCCCTTTGCACCCTGCCTCGGCAGTGGCTCAACAGGCGGTGCCATCATGGAAACCCACTCTCATACCCTCTCTCTCTCTCTCTCTTCCTCCCTTTGCTTTTGTCATCGTCCCACTGCTACAGCTTAGGGCGGCCTCCGCTGCTGCTGGGTGTGCTATGGGTGTCGTGGCTTGTCACCAGGAAGCTCGTGCAGGCTTTGGGGCGGCAGAGTGGCCTCGCAGGCATGCAGAGCAGCGGCAGCAAAGCTGATGACAGCAGCAGCAACAGTGGTAGCAGTGGAGGTGTTGAGGGAAGTGCGGGTGCTCTCAAAGGAGGGGAGTTCGAAGCTGGTGGCAGGAGCGGGCCCATTGCGGGAGATGAGGCTGAAATGATGGAGGGAGCGGGCTATGCAGAGGGTGCTGAACAGGTGAGAGGTGCACCAATTGGTCTGCTGCATGCCCTTGGTGATTTAGGAGCATGCTGATTTAGAGTCAGCTTTCAGTGGTCTCAGAAGAGAAATCAGGAGAGAAAGGTTGCAGGGTTCCCCTGATTGCTTGCAGCTTGACGTGAGTGCTTTTTATTTCTTGCTACAACACAACTGTAAGTGGATGGGCAGGAGTGCCCTTTGACCTGATCTGCACCCACATGAAGCAAGCTTTAATCAGTACCTCATTCAGCAAGATGGCAAGGAGCCAGTCCTTGCTTTGCCTATTCCCAACCACTTGTGCACTGCATGCACAAGCAGCTTTCGCTCTGCCTGGCAGGATCTACTGTCTCAAATCAGGCTAGCAGCATTTGCTCACCTTTCAGGAAAAGACCCCATGCTTCTTCTTACTTCCTCTTGTATATTTTAGAGGGGGTGGGGCTGATCCTCCAAACCACCCTTTGTTGCCATGTATTTCTGTAGGAAAAGAACATGATCATCCGGACAAGAAGATCCTCTCCAGCACACCTTGCACATCACTTGAGTGTTGATTTGGCAAAGGAGTGTCATCTTTATTTCTTTACTCCTCACACAGGGTGACCTTGGCCGGGTAATGATTTGTGCACGCCTGCCTGCACCTGTGACTTCATCAGAAGCCTATGCTGGTGAGTTTGTGCGAGACGGAGGTTCTGGTCAATTGTCAAAGGCTCATTAGTCTGGTGGTTGCGGACATGCCCTGTCTGAACCCCTTTGAGGGCATTTTTTTGTGTGCACTCCAAGCATTTGCAACTATGTAGCTGTGTTCCTGCCTGATGAAATGCTGACCGTAATTTTAGTAGGCTGTACGTGGGAATGTGGACTTTGTGAGGGCCAGCCCTTACAAAGCTGCCCCTCCACTAAGCATTTCTTGTATAGCGTACCTGTTTATAGTTAATGAAGATCGTATGCATAGCTTGCACAACACCTGGATTCCCCCATGAGAGCCATGCGTTGACAAAACAAAGTCATTCTGGTCCGTCACAATGAGTCTGCACTGCAGTGCATTTCGTCAAACACTTCAGGCACCCTCTGCACTGCAGCGGCCTTCTTTGACGTGCTGGAGGCCTGGAGCGGCGGCCCCTTTGGCCCATTCCCTGGCGGCCTTCTGTTTGTGTTTCCCAATGCACTGCTGGTGTGCATTGAAGCCGGTAACCATCAGCTCATGGCACTGCTGCGGGCCAGCCTGGCTGATGCAGAGTGGCGAGAGCAACATGGTGTATTGGAGGCTAGGGTGAGTTGAGGGCGTGTTTTTTTCCTGGAGTGGTTTTTGGAGAGCGAATACAGGGAATTTTGAGGGGGTTGATGAGCCTTTGACACGTGTGGCGTTCAAGATGCAGGCTAGGCTGAGAGCCAGCCTTGACTCTAGTTCTGAATTAGCTTTCCGTATGCAGCCCTCCCCCATCCCCGCCTTGCACCTTGAGGGGCTTTTGGGAGAATCTCCAGAGGTCCCTTGTTGGTGATAATTATCCAAAGCTGCTTAACGCAGGAAACTGATGTTGACCTGCTTGTCCTCAGGAGGCTAGGCAGCTGTGGCCACGGTACCTGAAGAGCATGAACAGTGCCCTTGGAAGCAAGCACAAATTTTTCGCAGCAAGAATGGGGCAGGCAGCAGCAACTGTACGCCGTTATCTCTTTCCTCCTCATCCTGCCCTGCTAAAGCAGGTCGTGTCATTTGTGCTTGACGTCCAAGATCGAGCGTTTAAGGACTCATGGCACTGTGCCTTTGTGCAAGGCGGGCGGGACAACAGGAGCATGCTGGGGGTGCGGAAGGCAGGCCTGAAGGGCACATCCATGCGGCTGGGCATGGGCGCCTTTGCTGGTAGCGCAGGGGGAGCAGGTGGGCTTATTTGCTTGATGTGTGAAGAGGCATGCACCTGTTAGAATGCTGGCATGTGGATGTAAGTGCACGTGTTGGAAGATTTTTAGCATTTTAGCTACAGGGGACATCCACAAAATCCTGCAGTTCTGGCCTGGGCATGAGTTGAATGCACGTGCCTACTGCAGTTCTTGATGGTGAGCAAATACCTGCAACAGCACAAGGGGTGGGGTTCTTTGCATGATCCCTGCTTTATGGTGTTGAAGGTATGTTGGCAGTTCTAGGTTGCGTGCTGTTAGCACCCGTCCTTGAGCATTCCAAGGTCTTGCTGTGTGCCAAAGTAGAGGCCTCATTTCATGGAGAGTGTATGTCATCTTCATCATTATCATCACACTGCATCCAAGATCTGTGTTGCGCGCTTGGCCTAGCAGCAGGGGTGCTACAAGGAGAGGCCGAATGGGCCAACAAGGTGCAAGAGCTGGAGCACTTTGTGCTGCGTGTGGCAAGCGCAAAGCTGCAGTACCTGAATCAGGTGTGTGCGTGTGTGTGTGTGTGTGTGTGATGCGCTGGAGAGCACAGGCAGTTGTGAGGCATTTGACATACACGTACACACACACGCGTACACACACACACTACACACATCAAAATAGATGTGTCACTGTGGTTCATTGCGCGTGCACCTTTCAGGCCATGGCAGCATCTGCCTTGCGGGATCCTGCCGCATTTTTTGGGCACTCCCTTTTTCCCTCTCAATCGACCATCCTGGAGCTTGCGGACAATGAGGTGTGTGTGTGCGCGGCTGTTGTACTGCGCTGTCTCTTGGCAGGAGCATTCTGCATTGCATTATCTTCACCTGCCTAGATGCTTGATGTGCACCATTATGTCTCACATGCTGTGCCTAGGACAGGCTACCTCCCTGATAGAGAGATAGAAGAAACAGATAGGAATTAAGCACAGGGAAAGAGTGCAAACCCAATGGCTGGTGCAGCTGTTCCCAAAATCCTGCTGTGCTACTGCTTACTGGGTCTGGCTGGAGGCATGGCCATGTCAGAATTGGGTGGGCAAACCAGCCGCTCGGTTTTTTCCTAGCCTTGCTTAAAATCTTTTAGCTGGATTGTGGTGTTGATTGATGCTGTATGAGGCCATTCTTTGAAACAGTTTGATCCAAAGTCTGGAAAAAGGAAAAAACGAATTACTATGCGCTGAATAAGTCAAATTGCCAGCTTTTAGGTGATTCTCCAGTCAGAGGGCGTGAGCCCCTAGGTTTGCCTCCTTCTGGTCGTGTCACACCCACTTCTGGCCCACCCAGCACACCCCCGCAATGGTACTTTGGCTAGTCTCAGATACAAACCTGCAAGGCAGCGCTGCAGTGTCAGGGGGCGGGGGAGGCAGCGGTCGGTGCAGTAGAGACGTGTCACGATAAGTTTTGGTAGGCGGATCTTAGCTAGCTAGCTCAAGCCCTGGTCAAGAATCGGCATGCTGACCACGCAAAATTTTCTACTGGGGCTGCCAAGCTTTGGTGGTTTCCATTGCAGCAGGCAAAATTGCAGGACATAAAGTTTTGTTTGGCAGCTGAAAGAAGCTAGCCAGCCATTCCCAGCCTGGCCCCGGAACAGCTCCAGGTGACACATACTTTAGCAGCATACTTTTTGTGTGCACCTGCTGCATCTGGGGCCGTACAGTCTCCCGGTTGGAGATTCTGCAGTCCACCTGCGGATCAGGCTAGCTTGCCGCAGATTTGCTTGACTACAGTTGGGAAGGGATGTGTAAGTGCCTGAGATTGCTTGCCTTGCTTCAAGAATAGGGAAATTAAGGCATGGAGGTTAGCTGATGAGGTGAGGAGCAGGGCGTGCGTGCTCCTCTGCCCTGGCATGTGGATGAGTGAGCTATCTGGTGCAGGGCATGCAGGCATGTGTGAGTCACACATAACAGGGGCAGCTTGCCTTGTGCACAGTCGGCAATACCATATGCATTAATGCCTGCGTCCATCACAAGGCATCACAAGGCATAAATTGAAGTGCTGCAGAAAGGCTGCATCACAAGGCATCACAAATGCTGCAGAGAAGATGCACCACAAGGCACTAAAAGTGCTGCAGAGAGGCTGCACCACAAGGCATCAATTGAAGTGCTGCGGAAAGGCTGCATCACAAGGCATCAATTGAAGTGCTACAGAGAGGCTGCACCACAAGGCATCAAAAGTGCTGCAGAGAGGCTGCACCACAAGGCATCAAAAGTGCTGCAGAGAGGCTGCACCACAAGGCATCAGGATGCTGGTCTTAAGTGCTGCAGAGGAGATGCACCACAAACGGCATCACAAGTGCTGCAGGGAGGATCTGTGGTTGCCCCAGGCAAGCATATCTATAGCATCATATAAAAATGTCAAGAAGGGCTGGCTTTGCCAAATTCAGGCTATGCCAAATGTAGGTGTCGCTTGCAGCGCTTCCCCTGCTTGTCCTCAGTGATGTCTGAAGCCGGTGCTGCCGGTTCTCAAAGACTCATCTTTAAGCTTCCTGTTGATGGAGCCTCACAGCACTTTTGACCACATTGTCTCCTTTTCCTATGTTGTTGCATGGAGTCTTATTTTGTTTATGCAGCTTTCTTTTTCTGTATTTTAGGGTTAGGGTCCAAGACATTTTGGTGACTCAATAAGCTGAGCATACACTATCCTATGCAATAAGCTGCAGGACATTACTCTCCTTGCAGCATCTGAACTGGGGCTTCTAAAAGATTTTTCATGGATAATGTCATTGGACCTCGACACCCTTATCTTCTAGGCCAAATACCGACTGACCATTTGGTATGCACCATCTGTTTATACACGTACCATATCATTTTCTTCTTGAATAATTCTTTCATCTTGCCAAGCTCACTTTGTCACAGGTTGGACAGGTCACCTGCAGCCATTCTGCAAATCATTGCTACTTTTATATGTACCAGGTACACCTTTTTGCTCTCTTACAGTTGCTAACATCTTGGTAACCAAGATGGCTTTTGTCTCCTGCTGCGGCTTTCAGTTGGGCCCTGACGCTCTCAACTTTGTGAATATTTTTGATGTTGACTACGCCAAGTGGAAGGACCTGGCTATCCAGAGCAGCCAAGGCCTGGAGTCTGCCTCCAGTAACCCTGACCTTGTGCGCCTAGCCTGGTAAGAGGGTAAACAGAGCCTCTATAGCTACGGAGCATTTCTTTCTGCAAAAATGAGGGGGTGCTCAGGCAGTGTCACAGGATTTGAAAACTGTTGAAACTGGCATGGAATTTTGAACGCGCTGTGCCAAAGGAGGCAGCGGTGCATTGTGGACCAAAAGGTCTGTGGGTGCGCCAATCCACCAAAGTGAGTGAAAGCAGGCAGCAGAGTGCCAGCATAGACTTGCTGTGTTTTACATGCGACTCACAACTACACATGGATGCCAATATGTGGCTTCCTGATCTTGATAAAAGAGCAAGGGACCAGCTTGCTTGCTCGTGCAAATACAAATTTGGACGGACGATTTCAAGTGCATCAGTATTGTAAGATCACAGCAAAGGACTTTCTAACTTCACGCATGATACAGTGGCGTTGAAGTCACACTTAGCCAGAGCCACACAGCTTTGTCACATTGCATGTAAGACTTTACAGAAAGATCAGCCTCACTTTGGATTTCTATCATAAAGCCTCTGTGCACATATGCCAGCCGACCACTGCAACGTTGATCAGGCATAGTGTGCTCTAGGAAAGAAAAGAGGTTGTGCACATTCTCGCATATTTGTTTCCTCCCAACATGTGCTTGCCACTTCGCGTGGCATGAAAATCCTCTGGGCTTTCCTGACAAAGGTTCAGTCACTTTTGGTTCCTGTGTATGCTGGTCCCGTTGGAGACGTGTGTGTGTGTGTGTGTGTGTGTGTGTGTGTGTGTGTGTGTGTGTGTGTGTGTGTGTGTGTGTGTGTGTGCGTGTGCGTGTGCGTGTGCAGGATGAACTCGCGCCTTAACCAGATTTGCTTGCTCTAACGGCTGCAGCTTTTACCAAGCCCATGCAGTCAGGGAAGAAGCCCAACAAGCATCCGTCAACGCCAGTACCAGCAGCCCCCTTGCACGCTTCTATCCCAGGAACAAAAAGAGTTGAGGCAGGCAAGCCTGAACCGCGACACTACCCTGTAAAAATGAATGTGCATTCTAGTCTCTTGAAGCTAGAATGTAATGGACAAGTTGACTGAGTGAAGGAATGCTGAAATGCTCCAATTATTGTGTATACGTTTGCAAGAAATGCGCTGTCACCTACAAGCACAGCCGCTTGATGATCGAATCCAAGCTGACAGAGTATATTTTTGATGTCAATGAATCAATGAATCAATGAGAGTGCGAGGCTAGGCTAACACACAGCGCCTTTAATCTCAGGAATGAAGTGGCTAACTTTGTTTGTTTGCTTCAGGAAGGTTTGAGCTGGAGGACTTCCGGCTCTTTTGAGCCAATGTGTCTACTTTTCCTAAAGGTTACACGTTACAGGAAAAAGAAGGCCTCCAGTCAAAACGGTTGACTGCTAGCCTGCTCATAAAAAAGCAATATTTCATGTAGAAAAGGAAAAAGCTTGTTACTGTTTTGATTTAAGAAAGAAGAGATATAATAAGACTGTACATGCCATGATGGTGGATGCCAGGTACGTAGGGAGCCACGCAATTGGAAGAGTGAGATAAAGAGAGGAGAGGACCAGAAAATAAGGGAGCATATTTAAGCCAAAGAGAACAAACATGGGGATGAGTGCATTTGAAAAGAATGTGCTGCTCATCCTGCACATCATCTTGGGCAGCACATAGATCACAGGCAGGGGAAATGGCATCATCCCATGTGGCCTGCTCGACTTTCAAGGTATGGACACGAAGGCAAAATCGAACCACAAGGGTTGCAAGGGAAAAAAAGGCCTCAGCCAAGACGTTTGACTGCTAGCCTGTTCATAAATACACATGAGGTCATGAAGAAAAAAAGGAAGTTTGTTGTTATCCTGGTTTAGGAAATATTGATATCCTGGGAATTCACATGGTGAATGGTGCCTGGACAGGGCATCCTGTGGGAGACGTGGAGGTGTAGGAAAGAGAACTTGTGCTCAAAAAGTGAGGCATACTTCTGACGGAGAGAGCAGACCTGGAAATTGGAGCATCTGAACAACACATGTTTTTCATCTTGTATGTCATCAGAATCACAGATATCACAGACCGGAGAAGTACTATTGGATCAAGTAGCCCGTTCAACTCTGGCTTGTTCTGCTCTGGCTTGTGCTCCTCTGCTCCCTCATCCGTACTACGCGTGTGTGCCCTCTGCCATGACTGGACATGAACACTTTCCTTTTACCAGCCGTCTTTGCCAGCTGTTACCAGAAAACACAAACAAACTTCTTAATTGTACAATTACGAACAGGCTAGCAGTCAAACGTCTTGACTGAGGCCCTTTTCCCTTGTAACCCTTATATGGTAGCCCGTTCAACTCGGAGAGCGTGTACCCGCAGCCTGAACCTGGCAGTGTTGCGAAGGACATGATGGGGAAGATCCAAGTACATGTATTTAGGCATTGTATAAGGGGGTCATTTTATAATACAGTTTTTCACATGAGCAGCCTAGCAGTCGCACTTCTTGACTGATGGCTTAATTTGTAAAACCTTGTAAACCTTGTATAAGGGGGTGAATGACATGTGCATTTCTGACAGGGAGAGCGCACCATTGATGGTGAGTCAGCCGCTAATAGTACTCTTGGATCAGTCAGTGGCACAATGTACCGCTTGTATGCTAATGTGATTCGTTCTCTTGTTACTGACTGGTGTGTGGCCTCAAACAAGATTCCAGACACACAATTTGGCTTCTACCCTGGAAGGAACACCCTCCAGCCCATCTACATTTTAAGGCACCTGCAGCATGCTGCACGCACAGCCAAGCCTGAGCTATCTAGCCGGCTGCACACTGCATTCATTGACCTCAAGCAAGCATATGACACCATCCCTAGGCAGGCACCCTGGCAGCACCTGCAGCGCACACGCATGCCCACTTCTTTCTTTTAAATCATTAAAAACATGTACGATGCTGATGAGTATATTTTGAAGGATGGAGAGAAGAATGCTCAGGTGCACCCTAACACAGGTGTGAAACAGGGCTGCCCTTTGCCCCCTCTGCTTTTCTCTCTGTATATTAATGACATTGATGAAATTGCGGAGGGGGTGCAAGGTGCTGTCACGGGTACAGCTGAACTTTATGTGACGCACATGTTATATGCTTTTTATTTTTTTCTTTTCTTTTCTTTTCTTTTTCTTTTCTTTTTCTTTTCTTTTTATATGCTGATGACCTGACTCTGATGGCCAACGATCCTGTTGCGTTGCAGACCATGCTGAACCGCTTGTATGCATATTCTCAGAGGAAGCACTTAGTCATCAACACAGCAAAGTCTGAAGTGGTGAATTTCAATTCCTTGGTCAGATCTGCCTGTGTTTCGTATTGGGGGGGTGCCACTGGCACACAAGGAGTCTTTCAAATATCTTGGCATGATGTTTCACAAGTGCATGAGCATGGCCAAGTCCTCTGAGCATGCTGCTGGCCCCTTCATGGCGTCTGCCTTTCGGGTTCGTCAATTTGTTCGTGAGAATTTTCTGGCAAATAGGCCGTACGTGTCTCTGTGGCTTGAGAAGACGTATATGGTTCCAGCTGGAATGTATGCAGGCCAAGTGTGGGGCACTGAATACATTAGCTCTTAGCAAAAGCCCTTTGGGGGCAGGCTTGGTTAACATGGACATAGGGAGTGATGATAGGTTGGCGCAACACAACCTCCAAATCCCTGCACATGCATCAAACAGAATTTTACCCCCTTACCTTTTTCCTAGAAATTTTCCTAAGAGATCTAGACTCACATCCAGTCGTCCTGATGCTATACTGATTACTCCCTACAAAGCCAAACCCACTCCTTCTTCTCCTTCTTCCACTTGCTCACACCATGCGTTACGCAGCAGACACAACCCAACACAGAGGACCACACGAGCCAACCGCGTGAGACAGCCCCACCAACTTCATGTAAACCAGCGACATGTGCACTTGATTGAAATTAAGTATTGTGAAGACACGAGGCCTGGACAACAGTTAGAGGCGGCACAGCGGCAGCATACTGACCTCAGCAAACTCATTAGTGCTAAAGTTGTGACATATCTTGGCATGATGTTTTACAGGACCTTGAACATGGCTAAATCGGCAGAAAATGCATCTCGTGCTATGCTTACATCTGCTTATAGGATTCGTCGTTTTGTACGTGAGCACACACTTGTAGATAGGCCGCATGCTTCCTTGTGGCTTGCAAAGACGTATGTTGTTCCAGCTGGTATGTACGCGAGTCAGGTGTGGGGTACAGGTTTCATGCAGGCAGGCAAAGAGTTCTCTAGTGCTCTGCAAATTTTGCATCTGAATTTCTTGAAAGGTACCTTGGGTGTGAAGCGAACTACCACTAACTGGGCTGTTTTGAGAGAATGTGGGCATCAACCACTGCAGTACTATTGGTTTAGAGCTGCAGTCAAGCTGTACAACAGCATGCTTGGTACAAATAGTAGTACTTTACGCCGTGTTATGCAAGCCGATTTGAAGTTACAACCTAAGGATGACAAGTGCTGGACAGCGCAGTTAATTCAAGCCTTCCAAGGTTGCGTGGTTCTGAAATTTTTGAGCAGGCTGTGAGGTCAGGAGGTGCCATTTCCATGAATGATTTTAGTGCAGACTTGAGGTACAGATTGCAAGGAGTTTGGAGAGAAGCTGAGTCAGTGGATCCAAGGGGAAACAACAATAAACTAGCTACTTACCAAGCTTGGTTTGCTACTCTTTTTGCTTGCAATGCTCGCCAAACCTATGCACCCCTGCCTTGGTATCTTTTTTTGGATTTGCCTAAGCAAGTTATGCGTAATGTGAGCAGGTTCCGGCTTCGTGCTCATACTTTGAAAGTTGAATCGGCTGTTTGGCAGGATGATGGTACCTCTGTGTGTGACAGGTGTCCTTGCAACCAAACTCAAGATGAAGCACATGTCCTTTTTAACTGTACTGATGAACACGTTTGTTCTCTGCGCCGCAAGTATCAAGTGCTTTTTGAACCTTACTTCCAGGATATTCTTGAGACGCAACCTTTTTTACTGCATCAAGTGAGCTCTCAACTTGTTTATCAGTTCCTTCATTAGCGAAACGCAAAGCTTTTCTTTTTTGTGTCTGAGCTTATGGATTTATTTTTGGCTGGCAGAGACCAGCCACAATCCGATCAGCCAAACGACCTGGCTGAAGGTCACCCCCCATTGTAACCATTGTAACCATTAAAGTTGTGACTCTCCACACCATCCTTCTGGGTGTTGGTGGGACCTGCTATACTGATCATACCTTGAACCAGTTTAAACAACTTGGACTGGACCATCAACGGGCCCATAAACTTGCTCAAAAACTCCATGCCCATTCGGTTCAGTATGCCCATAAGCTTGTTACCACTAAACGTGCTATGGAAAATGATGCTTGTCACAGCCAGGTTCTGGAGCCGGGTGCTTCCAGTAACCCTCCAGATCCCCATTAGCTTTTCTTCTTTGTAGCTTTGTGGTGGAGGAGGCTCACGGCTCTTCTGAGCCAATGTGTCTCCTTTTCCTTAATTGATGTAGGGAGAGTTTCCTCTGCCTACGTAGTTTTTTCTTTTCTTTTTTCCTTTTATTTTTCTTTCTTTCTTAAAGCGGGCAAGGAATTTGCAAGTGATCTGCAAGTGCTAGTGTTATGTTAAGAGCACGCTGGGTGTTAAGCGCACCACTACAAACTGGGCTGTCCTGAGGGAGTGTGGTCATGAGCCGCTTCAGTTTTACTGTTTTAGGTCTATTGTCAAAATGTATAATAGCATGCTGAGGTCTAACAGTGAGACGTTGAGAAGAGTGCTGAAAGCAGATTTGAATATTCTTTCGCATGAGTCAGCCTGCTGGACTGCTCAAGTTTTAGATGCTTCCAAGGCCTACGACGCTTTGATTCCTTTGCGCAAGCTGTGCGGCAGGGCACTCCTGTCCATATTCAAGAGTTTACTGATGACCTTAGACACAAGTTGCGGGCAGTGTGGAGAGATGTTGAGGGAGTACACCTGCGGGACACATGTAGTAAGCTGGCAACTTACCAGTCTCTTTTTGCAGTGCCTTTTGACCACAATGTGCGTGCCCCTGCCCGTTTATCAAGGCACATGCATTTGGATTTGTCTCAACATGTCATGAGGAATGTTAGCCGTTTCAGACTTAGGGCACACACACTGAAGGTGGAGACAGCGGCTCGGGATACTCGCAACACTCTTTTGTGTGATCGCTGCTCTTGTGATGAGATTCAAGATGAGGCTCATGCCCTTTTGGTGTGCAGAGACGCAGATGTTTGTGCTTTGAGAAGAAAGTACGCTTACCTGTTCAACTGCTTCTCTGGTGATTCTTCAATGGAGCAACCTTTTCTACAACAAGCCAGTGTCCAGGATGTTTCTGATTTCCTCTTGCAACACAACAACAAGCTTTTCTCGTTTGTTTCTGAGCTTATGGACATTATGTTGACTGGCAAGGACCAGTCACAGGCCGATCAGCCGAACAGTCTGGCTGAAGGTCCCCCTGTGTAAATCTAAATCTAAATCTTATCAAAAACACACATGTGAGTGGCCTCAATGTGGAACCAGATTCCCCCGTTCATACCTACCCCCATGCAAACTCACATCCAAACAGCACCCCTTCCACACAAGTAGTGCCATCACCACAACCCCGCTCCGCACCTCACTACAGACACGAACGTACTGGACGCCGCCTCAGACGTGACCATGCCACCTTGTCCAACCCTACAGTAAACATTCCTACACAATAAATGTGTCCTGTTACACAGGAAGTAATGACTGCCAAAGAAATACAACCTACAGAGGAGCCACCCAATAAAAGAACTCGCTCCAATTGTAGATTGAGCATTGCTACTACACAAATATTTCATACCTCAACACAAATTACTGCTAAATCCAATGTCATGACGCCCACTCAACATAATTCACCTACAGAAGGGCTACCCAGCAAGCGCACGCGCTCAACATTGAAACACACCCCCACTCCCACGTCTCAACCTCTTAGACAGGAGGCTCATGCCCTTTTGGTGTGCAGAGACGCAGATGTTTGTGCTTTGAGAAGAAAGTACGCTTACCTGTTCAACTGTTTCTCTGGTGATCTTTCAATGGAGCAACCATTTTTACAACAAGCCAGTGTCCAGGATGTTTCTGATTTCCTCTTGCAACACAACAATAAGCTTTTTTCGTTTGTTTCTGAGCTTATGGACATTATGTTGGCTGGCGAGGACCAGTCACAGGCCGATCAGCCGAACAGTCTGGCTGAAAGTCCCCCCGTGTAAATCTAAATCTAAATCTTAGACAGGATAATCCAGGAGCTCAGACAGGATAATCCAGGACCAGGCATCTACAATATTGGGAGCCTTTTTCCAACACACACCCTAGAGAGCGCAACAGTAAACGCTTGACCTATCACCAGTGGTGCGCTCCTCCTACTAAAAGGGCCTTGGTTATGCATTCTCCTTATAGTCTCCTCAAATACATGTTCCTTGACCTCCCCCATGATGTCATTCGCAGCGTGGCTCGGTTTAGACTGCGCATTCACACCCTTCGCTATGAGACAGCAACTTGGAATCACAGCTCTTCCCCAAACTGTGACCTTTGTGAGGCTGATGATGATGTCCAGGATGAACAACATGTCCTCTTCCATTGCACACATCCCCAGGTGGCCTCTCTCCGCAGGAAATATGCTCCCTTGTTCTCACAGGCAGAATCTCATGATGTGTCTGCTTTTTTGAACCACAACAACAAACTTCCTAATTTCCTTCATGAATTGATTGCCTTTTATGAGCAGGCTAGCAGTTGCACGTCTTGACTGAAGGCCTTATCCTTGTAAACCTTGTAAACCTAACCCAGGAGCAAATTCCAGCCAAAGCACTGCTAATCATATCCCAATATAGCCCAACTCCCCTTGCACAGCAGATACTAGCCAGACCCGCAGCCCTCCTACCTATCCAAACACTCCACACAGCATAAACACACACATCAATAACCATAAAAACAAGAAGAAAGTATTACTCACACAGTGACAGAGCTTGTCCCTCCCGCCATCAACCCCATATGCCAAGGCTCTGAGGTCTGGAAGTACAAGAAAACCTCAGTTCAACAGCTTGCAAAGCAAAAACATCTAGCCATGTCATCAATGCTATTTGTCACTAAAATTTTGACATAACACATATACATGGTTTGAGAAAATGCACGGTTAATAAATAAGACAGGAGGAAAACCTTCATCCACCACCAAGCACAATACCACACCCATTATGCCCCAATGCTTTTTGAGAAGTGGGCCCTGCCACTCTTCATGAAAGTTGGCTTTCAGTCTGGGACTACCTCGACTGCTGCTCGCACTGATATTGAGTGTGCTTGCTGCCAAATT
The DNA here is from genome assembly GCA_914767535.2 of Dunaliella primolecta. NCBI lineage: Eukaryota > Viridiplantae > Chlorophyta > Chlorophyceae > Chlamydomonadales > Dunaliellaceae > Dunaliella > Dunaliella primolecta. The sequence continues at coordinate 161,211 of OU611751.1, read as the reverse complement.
TACGACTACCCTGGTGGCTATGAACCTATTAATTCTGAACCCCCGTACCTCAGAATGTATATTTGTGATGTCTGTCAACGAACGTACCACTGGAAATGCATGAAAGAACTTGGATGCTACACTGAAGGGCAAAGACAAGAGATTGTTGCAGCTGACGCATGGGCCTGTCCCGCCTGTGTAGGCCTAAACAATGCACAGAATTGACAGAGAACGCTAGCCAAGACAATATCACATAAGGGTCACTTGGATGCCCTCCTGGGAGCCGGAGGAAACAAAAAAGACCTGGCCTAAATTCCAACAGCAGTTGCTTAAATTTTAAGCCAGACAGAGCGAATTTGACATTTACCGACCCACAGCAGACTCTGCCCTTCCTAACCTTGAGAGACAAGGCTTTGAAAAGCCCGATGCTATTAACGCATGAAAGCAGAAACTCGGCACAGAACTACACAACAAATTTACCTTAGACATGCACCCCACTAATCCACAAGTAGATGTTGAACCCACTGGCTGTTGTGAATTCTGGCTGCATGACGTTGACCACGTCAAGTACAAAAATGATCAACATCCTAATCAAACATCACTAGACACTGAATCATGCAGCTCCCACCTTCGTGCTCCTCCTCCCCTTATCCACCCTGAAATTTACAGATCACGCACGGCCTGCATTTACAACACAAATGTGTTGGGATGATACCCCAGGTTTGTTGTCGAAGCAGAACTTCAGTTCAATGAGGTGGTTATTGCTCTCTTACAATCCATGTGTTCCAGAGAGTGGGTAGAGCCTCTTCCTTTGAGGTAGTACTATGATGGCATCAGGGCGGCTTGGTTGAGTTCTGGGGAGCTGTCCAGATAGGAACATCCATGGGGGGAATGCTTCTGTGGACTTCATCAGGAACTTCCATCTCCAAGGAGGATAGCCTTTCTCTATGCATGCATCCCTAGTAACAATGTGAGGTCCAAGGTCTGCTTTGCTGGTTCCTTCACCACCAATACTGAGCGCTTCATTATGACAATTTATATACATTGTGTTTATGTGTGGGTTTGTGCATCTGAGCAGGGTGTGGGAAGTGCTATCAGGTGCTCAACACAAGGGGCACAGAGCAGGTCCAGTGTGACCGCCCTACAGGAACATGTAGTGTGTACGTACAGCTCTCTGTCTTTCTAATAAAAGAGGGGGCAATTAGGCTGGTGGATGTTTTTAAGCGGGTTGCATGCTTTTGGATAGTGAGGCTGTCTGCGTGCACATGGATGACGTCGGTGAGCACCAAGAATGGGTGACGGCCAATTGCAGTCACCGCGCATGTTACTAATGCAGGCTACAACGAATGAGATGTTGACATCATTGAAGGGAAATGTTTCAAACCTGCACTGTGGTGATCCAAAAAAAGCGTGTTCTTCAAGGGCACTCAGATGCTCCTCTGACGCTCCTCATTTAAGTCCTCCGGAATCACAAGTGGCTGGGCAAACTCAAGCAAGCATGCAAAGACAGGCTGTCTGCTCCTGGAATTTGCATTGCTTGTAGGGATTGAATTGTGGGGCAGGGAGGCCATGTGCATGCTTAAGGCACGCTTGCACTTGCAAGCAAGGAACAACCTTCCTTGTTGAGTGTGGTTGATGTCCATGGAAGTCTGTGCTTCCTCCCATGCCAACATTTGTTGGAATGGGAGTGGAAGAAAGTAGGAGGGGAAGAAGGACTGGCTGACACACACAGGATCAGATTCTTCGTCAATCTTTAGAGTGAGTGTTCCTGATATTGAGGGGTAGTCCAACGGTACTTTTGGAGTAATGGCTGTTTTACTCCAGAATTACCCCCGTTGAACACTGCCTCACTCGGAGCGGGAGTGAGAGTTGAATCTTCATAACCACAAGCGCCCGTCACTGCCGTTAATTTAATATTTCACATTTTGTAAGTCCTTGTTCTGGCAGCTCTCAAACGATCATGGCCCTGCTAGGCATGCAAAGGCAGCAGCTGAACCTTCGCACTGCGGGCGCGAAGGCTGCCCCTGCCCTGCCCGCCCGCGTGTCCAGGCGCAGCGCCGTGCGTTGCAATGCCGCAGCCAACGCCCCCGCCACCGATGAGCTGGGCTTCAAGAAGATGAGGGAGGGAATCAAGGAGGCCAGCGAGGAGTCCATCCTCACACCTCGATTGTGAGTGCATGTGTGTTGAGCACCCCCTGCTCCGACAGTGCAATGCACGTAGCAGCAGCAGCAGCGGCATGAGGCGGTGTGTGTCGAGGACAGCAGACGTGGTGTGGCGTGCACTGCACATCACGGTGCAAGCACGTTGGTGGGGCTTCCTTTCTTACCACACACTGACCACCGACACGTTGTATCTTCTTGCCCTTCCCCCCCTCCGCTCCCTCCCCGCAGCTACACCACCGACTTCGATGAGATGGAGGAGCTGTTCAGCCTGGAGAAGAACCCCAACCTGCCCCTGGAGGAGCTGGAGGCTATGCTCACCGAGTTCAAGCAGGACTACAACCAGAAGCACTTCGTGCGCAACGAGTCCTTCAAGAAGGCAGCTGACAACGTGCAGGGTGAGACGGGGTCTGGTGGTGTGCATGCTGTACTGCGTTGTAGCATCGAGAGCGCTGGGGTGTAACTACGGGGGTTCCCAACGGGCCTTCCCCGTATGCAAGTGCTGTGTTCAAGTGAGATGCAGACCCAAAAAAGGGGGGCACCCATGCATCAATGTCTCCCATCCTCTGACATGCAAGCCTGTCATATTGTTTAGTGCTGCTGCCTGTGGCCTGTGCAATTGCATCATGGCTTTAAAGAGTATATCTCCCTGCGCTCATGCTGCAGGCCCTGCACGCAAGATTTTCATTGAGTTCCTGGAGCGCTCTTGCACAGCCGAGTTCTCTGGGTTCCTCCTGTACAAGGTGTGTGCATTGAGACAGACGAGACTGTCTCAGTAAGGGTTTGTTTGTGGGGTGAGCATGCATGTGCCTCATAGATATGGCCTACAGTGGATTGAAGACTACAAGCACAGTTGTGGTGCGGTCAATGTAAATGATTTTTTGTTTTTGAAGCTGGTAAAGAGCACAGTTTGCCCAAGCTCCCTTTCTAGAAAGGTGATACAGCTGCCTAATGTGCATCATCTGTCAAACAGGAGTTGGGCCGCCGCCTGAAGAAGACCAACCCTGCTGTGGCTGAGATTTTCACCCTGATGTCCCGTGATGAGGCCCGCCATGCTGGCTTCCTGAACAAGGTAATGCAAGTGCATGCCAAGATGAGACAACATTTATGCACAGAATCAATTCTGTTTTACAGTTAAGAGTTGTGCTGTGTAACATTGCTTCCGTTTGTGAGGAATTAGGCAGTTATTCAGAGAGTGAATATTGGATCAATGACTGTGCAGCCTGCTGGGCAATGCCCATGTTGGACTGGGTATCCACATGGGGACCCTGCCCTCAACTAGATGTCCTTTTTATTTTTAACATGAGCAACTTGCTAACTTGCCATTGCAGGCTATGTCCGATTTCAACCTAGCTCTGGACTTGGGCTTCCTGACCAGGAACCGCAAGTACACCTTCTTCAAGCCCAAGTTCATCTTGTGAGTGTGGTGTTGATGTTCTTTTTGCACTGCATGGAGATGCTGAATGGATGAGTCAGACCATGTCTGATGATTGCACCTGCAGCTACAAGTACTTGCACGTGTTAATGTTTCTTACCATTATGATCGACAACTGTTAGGTGCACTCACATCCTACTTCCCTTCCTTTGCAGCTACGCTACTTTCCTGTCTGAGAAGATTGGATACTGGCGCTACATCACCATCTACCGCCACCTGCAGCGCAACCCAGAGAACCAGATGTATCCCCTGTTTGAGTACTTCGAGAACTGGTGCCAGGATGAGAACAGGTGCGTTCAGATGACGATCAATGTTATGCCTGCGTGTCCTCATGGATTGAGCAGTGCATGGTGAAGAAACGTTTCCTGTGAGGACTGTTGGATAAAGGTTGGAATGATGGAGCATCTGCATGGTCTGGTAAAGTTCTCGTCAGTGGAAGGATAGTGGACCTCGCCGTTTTGCTGCCCTGCATCTTCAGACCCCACATGTAGTACATGTTTGTCAGAAAAATGATCCCTTGCTGCATATGCCTGCAGGCATGGTGACTTCTTCTCTGCTGTGCTCAAGGCCCAGCCCAAGTTCCTGAATGACTGGAAGGCCAAGCTGTGGAGCCGCTTCTTCTGCCTGTCTGTCTACATCACCATGTACCTGAACGACCACCAGCGCACTGCCTTCTACGAGAGCCTGGGCATGAACACCAGGCACTTCAACCAGCACGTCATCATTGAGACCAACAAGTCTGTGGCCCGCCTGTTCCCTCAGGTGTGTATGGAATAGAAATTGCCACGGGGACATGCATTGCAGATGACCTGCTTAGTTCATGCAAGTTGCCCCTCTTTTTAGCGGATGCCAGTGTCTGGTGCCTGGAAATGGGTGTGTTTTCTCGCTCAATGAGTATCATGTAGCTGATCACATCCTTTTTTAGCTACTTGTGCCAGTGCTTGATGCTTTCCATGAGAAGGAGAGCAGTCTGTGGAAACAACATGTGAACTTGAGGCCAGTCTCCTTAAATGTGCAACCCCCCGACACATGAGTCTGACAGTCAGACCAATCTGGGTCTTCGTTGGACAGAGACATTACTTTTCTGCTGTGCTTGTACAGGTGCCCGACTGCGAGCACCCTGAGTTCTTCGAGCGCATGAACAAGCTGGTTGACTTGAACCAGAAGGTGGCTGACATCGGCAAGATGGACGTGCCCTCCCCCATCAAGGCCGTGCTGCGTGCCCCCCTGATCGAGCGTATGCTGAAGGAGATCACCCAGATTTATTTCAGCGCCCCCATGCGCTCCGGCACTGTGGACCTGAACCCAGCCCTCCAGAGTGTCTACTAAGCCCCTCTTCTGTTCATGTACTAAATCCGGACACCTTGTCAAGTCGGGTGACAACCAGCTGTGCTGGAGGACACTTGCCAATGTGTGTTCTACTGGCAGCACACTTGTGTCCGCTTATTTTTGTAGACTGCAGGTAATTGTTTTTCTTTTTTCATATGCCTACCATCTGTTGTATTGTTTGTTCGTGCATGCTGCTGTAAGCAGCCGTGTGCATGCATGATGTAGTGCACGCATGCTGACACGCTGGGTCTGCTACAGCCAAGTTTTTTGTTTTTGTTTTGTGCAGATAAGAAACCTGTGACTTCACTACATCCAACAATACCTTTCACCCTTCGTATTCCTTCAGATGCAATTTGTTCCTTGTTTCTGTACCACATTTTGATTCTTTTTCTGTTTCCAGCCAAGTAGCTGCCATGTACTTGAAGCCGTGAAGGCTAGATTTTAGATTTTGAAAGGTTTAACCCTTTACTTCGACATACACGATTAATCAAAGTGGCTGGAAACAGACTGGAAGTTCAATTTCAAGTTGTTCCGTTGCCCTAGTGGCCAATGAAATTCATAGGAGATAAACACAACAGTTGATTGACAAGTGCCACTGCTGGCCTGCTCATAAGAGGCAAGTTCATGACGATTATACAGAGTTACATGGGGGGGGGCCTTGGGTTACAAGGGGTAGGCTTACATCCTGAGGATCTGGCTAATCGGCTGCTGGTGAAACATTCTCATCGAGCATCAAAAATTGAAACCAATTCCGACAAAATTTGCTCTCCCTAAGTCTTAAGGAAAGCATTGACCTCAATCAGTCAGAATGTGAAAGCTCGCCAAGAAAAGAATAAATTCAGTGTTTGGAAGCTGGGCATAAGTATGTAAGTCTAAAACGATCTAATCTAAAATGGAGAGGTCCTTTCAAGAAGTGGGCACAAAGCCCAAGCCTACGCAAACTACACATGACTCCTTTATCCAGATCCTTACAAGGATTGTTCTGGTTCAAAAAAGCAGATACATCATGAGATTCTGCCTGAGAACAAAGGAGCATATTTCCTGCGGAGAGAGACCACCTGGGGATGTACAATGGGTTTACAAGGGGTTTACAATGGTGGCCTACAGCCCGAGACTCTGGCTGATGGCAGCTGATGAAACAAGCTCAACCAGTATCAAAAATTGAGACCAAGTCTGACACAAATCTAAGAAGTCTGTATGAGTCTTGGTTTAGGAAAGCATTGATTTCAGAATCAGTGATAGTATGATGGCAAGCCAAGAATGGAATAAAGTCAGCATTTGAAGGCGGAGCAAACACACGCAAAGTCTTAAACATCTCCTCAAAAAGGTCCTTGTATCTCGTGCGTAGCTCACGCACCTCAGTACATTTGCAAAAGAAAAGCACATGTTTTTCATCCTGGACTTCCCCACACTCACACTTATCACAGATACTTGAACCCCCAAGCCATTTACCAGACTCCACTCTCAAGTGATGAGCACGCAATCTAAATCTGCTAATGTTTCTCAAAACATGCTTGTCCAAATCCTTGAACAGATACGAGGGGATACAAAAAGGAGCACCTCTGGGACCACTCTCAGAATTCCCACACCACTTATGGTACGTCACTACCTTCTTGTTAACTGCACGAGGACAAAAAACATCGGCCCCTCTCCACACTTTCTGCTGTCTGTATCGCAAATCACCAATGAACTCTTGCATGGGGATTTTCTCAGCTCTCAGCATGTTCTGTTTGAACGAATCACCATTCCGCATCCCACCAAAAGCATTAGAGACTTCAGCAGCCCAGCAAGAGGAATCAAAAGAAGCCAGACTTAAATCAGCCCTCAGCACACGACGCAAGACTTCACTATTGGAGTCAAGCATGCTATTAAAAAACTTGATGGAGGCACGGAACCAGAAGAACTGCAGAGGCTCCTGGCCACACTCTCTCAACACCGGCCAATTTGTAGTACTGTTCTTTACTCCAAGAATGCGCCTCAAGGAACACAGATGTCTTTTCTGCAATTGACTCTCAAACTCACTGCCTTCTCTCAAGTAATGAGTTCCCCACACCTGGCACGCATACATCCCAGCAGGAATGCCATACACCTTGGACAACCAGAGCATAGCATGAGGCCTGTTTTTCAGGTCATGACCCTTGGCAAACTCCGAAATCCTTCTCTGTGCAGCCATATAAGGCCGCACCGCATGCTCCTCAGCTACCTTAAAATCCATCTTTTTATCCAACAGCACTCCCAAATATTTGAACCTGTCCATCTCTGGAAGGACCACTCCATCATACGTAAAAGGATTCTGCAGAGGAGAGACAGACGTACTGTTGAAGTGCACCACCTCAGACTTAGCTGTGTTTACAGTCAACCCTTTTCTCTGAGCATACACACGGAGTCTGTCCAGCATCTTCTGCATTTCACCAGGGTCATTCGTAGTTAATCCAAGGTCATCAGCGTACATCATGTGGGACACACCATTCACTCTATCACCAGTTACAGCACCCTCAATGCCCTCACTTATCTCTCTGCCCATATCATTGATGTACAGAGAGAAAAGAAGGGGGGACAAAGGACAACCTTGCTTAACACCGTTCGATGGCTGCACGCGCGCCCTTTTCTCACCATCCATTAGAATGTACTCATCATTATCATACATATCTCTGATCACACTGAGCAGAGGAGTCGGCATTGCATTGCGCTGCAAGTGAGACCAAAGCTGCTGTCTGGGCACGGTGTCATAAGCTTGAGAAAAGTCAATGAAAGCAACGTGCAATCTGGAAGAATTCCGTGGCTTCAATTTTTTCGCAGCATGTTTGAGGTGCCTCAGAATGAACAGAGGATGCAGAGTGCTCCTTCCTGGAAAGAAGCCAAACTGCGTGTCCGGAATCTTTCCCTTTTTCATACACCAATCTGTCACCAGATTTTTCAGCACATTAGCATAAATCCTATACATTACACCGCTAACCGCAATCATCCTATAATTCCCAGGTTTCAGCACTTCCCCTTTTTTGTGAATGGGGCTCAACTTGGCAACCTTCCAGCACGCAGGCACTTTACTTTCAGTCAGCAACACTTTAAAAAAACGAGCCAACAGAGGTACCAGCACATTTACTTGTTTGGTTCAGACTTAGCTGTGTTTACAGTCAACCTGGGGATGTACAATGGAAGAGGATATGTTGTTCATCTTGGACATCATCATCAGCCTCACAAAGGTCACAGTTTGGGGAAGAGCTGTGATTCCAAACTAAGGAGAATGCATAACCGAGGCTCTTTTAGTAGGAGGAGCGCACCACTGGTGATAGGTCAAGCAAAACGACTGAGATCAATGGGCTCACAATTCAGCAGCTTCTGTTTGAAAATATGGGAGTGTGTCAAACCATCCATGGCTGATAGAATATGGGAAGACCAAGAATCATCAGAACTCGAGCTCAGCCGCATGTCAGCCTGCAAGATCTTTTTCATTGTGGAGCTGTTGCATTGGGTCAGGGAGTTGTTAAGACGCATTGCAGCTCGGAACCAGTTGAACTGTAAGGGCTCTAGACCACATTCTCGCATGATGCACCAAGAGGGAGTAGTGTCCCTGACCCCCTTAGTTCTTTTAAGCACTTTTAGCAGCCACTTCTGTATGGGATTGTCCATCTCTTTGCCTTGTCGAAGGTGAGAGGCAACCCAGATCTGACTTGCAGACATGCCAGCAGGGATTGCATACGTCTTGAGGAGCCAAATCTGGGCTTGTGATCTGTTGGCAAGGTCGTGCTCCTGAACAAACTTTTTTACTCGGAAAGTACCAGCTGTGAATGGTCTCAACGCTGCATCGGCCGCAACATCCAGATTGATTGTTTTGTCACACACCATGCCGAGATATTTGAAAGTATCTGTGTAGGGTTACAAGGGGGGTTGGCCTACAGCCCGAGAATCTGGCTGATCGACTGCTGGTGAAACATTCTCATCCAGCATCAAAAATTGAAACCAGTTCAGACAAAAATTTTGAAAATCTGTGCGAGTCTTGATTTAGAAAAGCATCGACCTCGAAATCAGTCAAAGAGTGAAAGCTCGCCAAGAAAGGTGTAAAATCATTGTTTGGAAGCTGGGCAAAAGTGTGTAACGGTTTAAAAAGATCAATGAACTGGTCCTTGTATTTTCTGCGCAGCTCACACAACTCATAGTAATTGCAGTAGAAAAGAACATGTTTTTCTCGTCCTGGACTTCAGCACATCCACACTTATCACAAATATTTGAACCACCCAACCATTTACAGGACTCGACCTTCAAGCAGTGGGCACAAAACCTAAACCTACTCACATTCCTCATGACTCCTTTATCCAGATCCTTAAATAAATATGATGGGATACAGAAGGGTGTGCGTGCTGTTTGATTCAAAGGTTTCCCACACCAATGATGGTAAGTCACTGCTTTTCTGTTCACCTCTCGGGGACTTAGGGCGTCTGCTTCCCTCCAAACCTTCTGCTGTCTGTACCTCAAATCCCCTAAAAAATCCTGCATGGGTATCTTGGAAGCACTCAGTAATTTATGTTTAAACACCTCCTCATTGCGCATGCCATTAAATGACTTAGATACATGTGCAGACCAACAAGACTCATCCATATCAGCAAGGTGTAAATCTGCCTTCAGCACTTGGCGTAGTGTTTTACTGTTAGAAATGAGCATATTGTTGAAAATTTTAACAGTAGCCTTAAACCAATAAAACTGTAAAGGCTCTTGACCACACTCTCTCAATACTGGCCAGTTCGTGGCAGTACTCTTCACACCTAGAAAACGCCTTAAAGAGCATAGTTGCCTTTTTTGCAAATGGCTTTTGAATTCACTGCCTTAAGTACTCTGTACCCCACACTTGCTGCTGTGCTTGCTGCTGGGGTGTTGAAACGACTAGGAAAGGGGAGCGCCTGCATGTTTTTTACAATCTGCTTCAAGGTGTTTTAATTAACAACTTACAGTCTAAGCCAGGCAAGTGCTGGTTCAAAGCTTCTCTAGCAGCAGGGCCCGCAGCAAGAGGGTGATGAATCAGACCATGTTTGTTCCTGACCCTCTCATTGTGCATGTGCTGCTCCTCCTTACGTCAATTTTATTTATACTTATTTGCCCCCCTCGTTCTTGGCATGCTCAGTGTGACAGACCGTGCTTCTTCCTTCAGTTACCACACGAACACACATATGTTACTCTCCTCCCTTTTTTTTTTTGTTGCAGTCGGTTGGTCCTGGCAAACTCCTGATCTTTATTCGCCGTTGCTTTGTCATACAAACACCAGTGGAAATTTTTTCCCTTGTTCTTGGCAAGGGTTTTTTTTGTACACTTACATGCACGGGCTACACAAACACTCACCACTGAACATTTTATAATACAGTTTTTCACATGAGCAGCCTAGCAGTCGCACTTTTTGACTGATGGCTTAATTTGTAAAACCTTGTAAACCTTGTACCCCACACTTGGCACGCGTACATCCCAGCCGGAATGCCATACACCTTAGAGAGCCAAATCAGAGCATGTGGCCTATTCTTTAGATCATGTTCATGCACAAACTCCTTGATCCTTTGCTGGGCAGCCATGTAAGGCCGGCACTGCATGCTCCTCAGACACCTTCAGATTCATGTGCTTGTCCACAAGCATACCGAGGTATCTAAACTGCTCTTTCTCTGGAAGAGCCACGTCTCCATACATGAAAGTAGGCAGAGAAGAACACGACCTACTACATGTATTAAAAAGCATGACCTCTGACTTTGATGTATTGTATCTGTGTAGGGGAGCTGCGTACCATCAAAGTGGGGGCAGATTATCAGACCTGGAATTGAAGCACATCACCTCAGATTTCAGTGTGTTGACAGTCAGCGACTTCCTTTCAGCATAAGCTCTCAATTTGTTTAGCATGGTCTGCACGTTGGTATGGTCATTGGACATGACAGAGAGGTCATCAGCGAACAGTAAGTGAGTCACCATCAATTTGGGAATACCGGTGAGCGCACCCTGCACCCCTTCAGCCAGACAGTCAAGGTCGTTCAAGTAAATTGAAAACAGAAGGGGGGAGAGAGGGCACCCTTGTTTGACCCCAAATGATGGCTGCACATTTCTATCTTGTCCCCATCCAGCAGCGTGTACTCATCCTCATGGTATAAGTCTTTCAGGATAGAGACAATGTGGTTTGGCATCTGACAGTTGTGTAAATGTTCCCACAGCTTGCTCCTTGGGATGGAATCATAAGCTTGCTTGAAGTCAATGAAAGCAGTGTACACTCGTGATGATCCCCCCTGTATGGAGAGTTAGGTTTTCCTTGTTTTGTTGCAAGATGGTTAACCATCTACGTTGTAGTGCTGTCTGTTTGGTTGATATCAAGGGATGTGAGCAAGGATTGAATAAACCTGATGAGGCTAAGCTTCTTTTTCAAGTGACGCCGCTTGTTGCTGAAGGTCCTTGGATTGTAGTGGTTGTTGTCTGAAGATATGTTTTTTGTGCTGCAGACTTTGAGTCCTACTTGGTGGAAGGAGTGAACGAGGCCAGAAACGCCTTCTGCCAGGGTTTCAACTGCCTCTGTGGCAGGTTTGTTACAGAGGGTCTCCAATTTCTTGGTGTGATTAGCAGATGTGCTATTCAGGTTCATTCAAGTTGTTAAGGAAGGCTATGGCTTCTGTATGTGCTGGGTCAAGGGTTTGGAGGACTCCTTCAAGTCTTTGGAGGACCCCATGTGCAGGGTCTTGTAAGGATTGTGCAAAAGCTGTACGGTCAGATTCACTGATTGGGCAAATCAAGACTTTTTGAGGGCTTTGAATAGGGGAGTGTGTGTTTGCAAGGACAGGAATATGAATGCTGAGAGCGCTAAGGGGTATGTTGGCTACAAAAGGGGCATGGTCGCTGAGAGAGCCCAGTTCATGGGCGATGCAAGGGGGGCATTTCTGCACAATTTCAGAGGGAAGTATAAAGAAAAAAAGAAAAGGCTACGTAGGCAGAGAAAACTCTCCCTACATGAATTAAGGAAAGAGAGACACATAGGCTCAAAAAAGCCGCGAGTCTCCCTCACCAGAAGATGAGAGGGGAATAATGTGGATCGGGTGGGTTTCTGGCAGCACGCTGCTCCAGGGCACCAGTGTTGTGATTATTGTTTTTATTTCCAATGGCACGTCTGGTAGAGGTAAGTTTGTGCGCGAATCGTACAGAATGGGCATGGAGTTTTCTTGCAAGTGTTTCAGATCTCTGTGAGTCAATCCCTGATTTTTTTATTTGATCAAGGGTATGGGCAGTGTAAATAGTCCCGCCCACACCCAGGAGGATTGGGTGGATAGTAATCTCACCTTGGAGTTGTTTGCACAGTTCGCTGTGTTGTTGCTGTGAGGCTTCTAGCTGGGCACTAGGCCTCGTATCTTCACAGTATTTGATTTCTATCAAGTGGATATTGCGGGCTGGAGTTGTGCTTCTCCCCATACTGCGCAGTACTCGGTGTGAGGGTGGAGTGGGTGGTCTGTTTGGGTTAGTTGGGTGAGGAGTGACCAAGGTTGCATCAGGGCGGCTGGAGTTGCATCTGGTTTGAATAGGAATCATGGGTTTGAAGAGGTAGGAAGGCACAGCACGATTAGAGATTTGCTCAGGGACTTGCAGGTCGTGCTGGGCCAAACGGTTTGCGTTGCCCGCATCCAACTGCACAAGATTGGCCCCATAAGAGCCTTCACTGACCAGTTTCAAAATCATCCTGCAAGCAATATTGTGACGCTCAGTTACCATGTTACGCATGATGGGGCATTGGCAGCCAGATAGGATGTGGAGAGCGCTATCCATGTGATGGCAATCAGGTAGCGGGCATGTAAGGCTGGTGGATCTTTTATATCGGACTGCATGTTTCTGATTGCAAAGGGTGCCTGTGCGGTATTGGAAGACAGTGCGATTCATTTGAGTTGAGAGACTTGGCATATTCCAAAAAGCATTGCTGATGCTTTTGTTTACATGAGGTAGCAAGCTCTGGTAATAAGTGTAATAGCCTGTCTTCCTGTCAGCATAGCCCAGCTTGTGCTTCGCATGCATATGGGATTTCAGAGTACTTGTAAGGTCTGGGAGGTGCTTTAGACGAGGAGAAGAAGGGTGGGATTGAGATGGCCTAGAATCTGTCTCTTCCCGAGCCAGCCAGGTTGTATTGTGGAAGGGGATTCCTCCTGGGCCAGCGCTAGGGATTCCAGTATCAGTCAGATTACCATCTTTGAGGGAGGCCTGGTATTTAGCAACCTGGTCTGCGCATTCATTCCCAGCTATTCCAGCATGAGACTTGACCTTGTAGAAAACGATGTGATCTTGAGAGGCTCGGGCAAGGTTTGAAATTTTCTTCAGAACATCTCCTTGCACGTGATGTCTATGCTTCTCTGGGTATATGATTTGCTTCCTGAGTTGGTGAAGTGAGCTGAGGCTATCCGTGGCAATATGTGTGTAATCATGAGTGAGCGCAGCAGCAATGGCAGCCAGCTCAGCTCTTCCTATGGTGTTGGTAATACCAGTGCCATGAGGTTCAACTAAATTTTGTGAGTCACTCATAAGATGGTACACACCTGCCCCTATAACTGTCTTGCCGTTCTGGACCTGGCAACTGCCGTCTGTGTAGGCCCAAGACCTCCAATCTGCAATTTTAAGCTGGAGGTTGGGATGGTACTGACAAGGAGCTTCGACAGTAATGTCTGAGGCGGATCTTTGGGGGCGCTTGGAAATCTGTTTCATGTCTAGGTGGAGTTTTTCACATTTCCTTATCCCGAGCATCACTCTATGTCTTGTATTCTGGATGGGGTGGTTGCTAACGTTACTGATAATCCATTTGGCCTCTGGGATGGCTTTGGCTAGATCCTGAAGCCAGGTATGGTTCTGATTATTCAAGTGAACTCTTGCAGCCGTGTTCCAGACTGCAATAATTTGTAAATCCCAGGTATGCTGGGGGAGGACAGTTTCCTGGCTGGCCCAGGATTGGGGTTTGTCATTGGTAAGTCTGCTTTTTGGAATGATCCCGAGCTTATAGCAAAGGTGTGGGTAAGCATTGAGGAGTTTTGAGTAGGGGTTGGTTATCATATGCCTGCCACTTGCTGGCAGAAGCATGAAGGTGGCTGTAGCCTTTGTGTTTAGGATGGCAGAGTAGATAGCATGCCGTAATGCTAGTTTCATGCCCTTCTCATCATAGATGGGATGGCAGATAGACATCCCAGAAAATCTGGAGGAGAAAGATTTTAGTGGGCACCAAACAAAATGTCTCGGGGATTGGAGCTCCAGTAGTGATGGTAGTGAGCGTTATAGTCCAGGGGAGAGGCCATTTCCTCTTGGGTGACATGTGCCCATTTTTGGAAAGCGGAGTGAATGTGAGGTGGGATGGCCCGTGAGAAGGAATCTTTAATCTTCTTGCTTTGGTATTTGTCTTCTGGTTTGTTTTTGCGGGCAAGGAGCCCCAGTATCTCAGATGCAAAGCTTGCTGGTGGTGGGCAGATGCCATCATGTAGACCTTCTGCTTTGGACCTGTGAAATGCTTTGAATGCTTTGCTTTCCAACTATTGCTTTGAATGCTTTAAAATGTTAAATGCTTTGAATGCTTTGCTTTCCAGCTATTTGCATGGATGCACCTATAATTTCTGATATAACTTTAACTGCTTGGTGAATGATGTTAGACAACCCTAATTTGTCATGTGATTGAGTATTGGTCACATGTCTGGATATTATTGTACATTATCACGTGAGACAATTGTAGTTGTAGATTTGCTTTGAGTCTACAATCTACTATTCCAGAAGGAGAACTAGGATTAATTTGAGGTTTCTGTACTTGTTTTATTTGCCTTAGCTTAGCCCTAGCCTTGGCCCTGGTGGTGAGTGTTGCTGCCACTTGTTGTACATACTTGTAACACCTTGACGCTCTCTGTCTCTGCCACGCTCCGCCTCTGGTTAAGTACACCTAAGGTGAATCGTCAGCCATCCGTGAGTGCAACCCAACCTAAATTACAAGAACTAACTATGTGTTGCGCCAGCCTGCATCACATCACAGCAGCTGCTGGTTCTTCATAAAAATTGGTTGTTACAACACTGACATAGCCTCTGATAGTGCATCCTGCCTCTCTCAGATACCTAAACAGACCCTTAACCCAATGTGCATGAGGACTCACCTTCATGCAGAGCTCATCCAAGCCATCTCAGATTTGTTAAAGCACTCCCCACACCCTATTCATATCTACAAAGTCAAAGCCCACTCTGGCATTGTTGGTAATTAGGGGGCTGACGCTTGCGCACGCAACAGCACTCACTGACACCACGGACATTGCACTTCCAGATGCCAAGGACTCATTCCACAATAACTACTGGCTCTCATTGAAGACCTCTCACGCACAAAACGGTGGCAGGCACCGCTCCCATGCTTCCCCAATCCAATACCTCACCAATCTGATCGACAAAATTAAAGTACACATGCACAAAGAGCACAAGCTTGGCTTTGCTGATACCACTGGCTACCATTACAATAGCTGGCAAAGGCTCAACCATGCCACAGAACCAAATTCCCCTGTCACCACCGCCAACATTCAAGCTCACAACCGGAACTGTCAATTTGAAAACAAAGAGGTCAGCAACTCCTTCTGGCAAAATCCAAAGATCACCCTCAAACAACAGATAAATGTAATCAAATACCGCACAAGGACAATCTACACACAAAAGCATGCCATTAGATTCAATAGGTCTTCCACCGATGGAACATGCCTGCTGCGTGATGGTCTGGACAGGATTAATCATATTGTTCTCAGATGTCCTAATCCAACTATGAGTGGTATGCACACCGACAGGCACCATGAGGGCCTTAGCCTCAGTGTAGAAGCCCTTAGCAAAGGCAGGTTTGGCTCATCCCTTATTGGTATGGATGCCTGCCGCAATGAGAGGCTCTTGTATCAGAGCATACAAGTCCCTGAAAACATCTCAAGAGCTATTCCAGACTGAATTTCCCTAATGGTACTGGATCTCCTGCCCGCCACCAAAGCCGCCCTGATGCTCTCTTTGTGCGCTTTATCCTAGGCCGACAAGCCCACCTTGATCCTTCCAAGATCCCTCCTCAAGACAGGGATATCCACCTTGCTGAGCTGAAATTCTGTCCAGACACCAACCCCTCCGTTACTTTGGAAACTGCAACTGCCCAGCATGCCCACACACTAACCACTGGCAGACTTAAAACCCGCAGCTCAAGAGACCCAAACAGGAATAATCAAGTGACTATACATATCATCCTGATTGGTGTGGCTGGCACCATTTACAATGAGCACACAGTCAAACCTCTTGTCAATTTAGGCCAAACCAAGCTAAGTCCCTAGCTTTCAAGTTGAGCTGCCATGCCCTGCAGAGATTAACCACTGTCATTAACACCAGACATGCTCTCTGCTTACAGGGGGCTTCAGGGGGGGGGGGGGTGTCAATGGGCGTGCGGAGATGGATACCAGGAGAAGGAGAATCCGGGCGTCTCGGGGCATTGCTGACAACCCGCCCGATCCTCATTAGTTCTGTCTCTTCCCTCTCCTAGGCTAGACGCGGCCGGACTTGGCAAGAGTAGTCTTTCTTGCTTTCTGCTGGAAGAATGATAATCAAAGCTCTTAGCAAAAGCCCCTGGGGAGCAGGTTTGGATAACATGGACAGAGGAAGTGGTGATAGGTTGGTGCAGCACAACCTTCAAATCCCTGCACATGCATCAAACAGAATGATACCCCCTTACCTCTTTCCAAGAAATTTTTCTAAGAGATCTAGACTCACCTCCAGCCGTTCTGATGCTATACTGATTACTCCCTACAAAGCTAAACCCACTTCTTCTTCTCCTTCTACCTCCTGCTCACATCATCATGCGTTACGCAGCAGACACAACCCCACACTGAGGACCACAACAGCCAACCGCGTGAGGCAACCCCACCAACTGAATGTAAACCAGCGGCATGTGCACTTCACTGAAATCAAGTACTGTGAAGACACGAGGCCTGGACAACAGTTGGAGGCGGCACATCGGCAGCATGCAGACCTCTGCAAACTCATTAATGCAAAAGTTGTGACTCTCCACACCATCCTTTTGGGTGTTGGTGGGACCTGCTACACTGAGCACACCCTTAACCGGTTTAAACAACTGGGACTTGACCACCAACGCGCCAATAAACTTGCTCGCAAACTTCATGCCCATCCTGTCATGTATGCCAACAAGCTTGTTACCACTAGGCGTGCTATTGAACACAAGAATACTTCTCGCAGCCAGGTTATGGAGCCGGGTGCTTCAAATAACCCTCCAGATCCCCATTAGGGTCTTCTTTTTGTAGCTTCATGGTGGAGGGGACTCACGGCTCTTTTGAGCCAATGTGTATCCTTTTCCTTAATTGATGTAGGGAGAGTTTCCTCTGCCTACGTAGTTTTTCTTTTCTTTCTTGTGAGGAACGAACCCATACGGAATGCAAGGCACGCTGTTATGCCCGGGATAGGGAAATGCGAAAAGCTTCCTCTAGACAAGAAGCAAATTGCCAAGGTCCCCCTTAAACCAGCCATAGACATAACTGCCCCTACTCCTTGTCAGTCCAATCCAAACCTCCAGCTCAAAGTTGTAGATTGGAAGTCCTGGGCCTACACAGACGACAGTTGCCAGGTCCAGGACGGCAAGACACTAATTGGGGCAGGTGTGTACCATCCTATGAGTGACTCAAAAAAATCTAGTTGAACCAAATGGCCCTGGTGTTACCAACACCATAGGAAGAGCTGAGCTGGCTGCAATAGCGGCCGCACTCGCTCACGAACACACACACACATAGCCACAGATAGCCTCAGCTCACTTCACCAACTCAGGAAGCAAATACTGTACCCAGAGAAGCACAGACATCATGTACAAGGAGATGTTCTGAAAACAATACCAAACCTTGCCCGCACCTCTCAAGGTCGCATCTTTTTCTATAAGGTCAAATCCCATGATGGAATAGCTGGGAATGAATACACAGATAGAAATGCTAAATACCAGGCTAACCTCAAAGATAACAATATGACCAATACCAGTATTCCCAACGCTGGCCCAGGAGGAAACCCCTTCTACAATACTGCTTCAAGCAGCCAAGTTGGATATGGAGATTGCAAGACAGGCTATTACACCTATTACCAGAGCTTGCTATCTCATGCAAATAAGGGCATTAGCAATGCCTTCTGGAACATGCCATCATGGCATGTGTCTCAGCCCGTATGAAACACACAATCTTCCAATACCGCACAGGCACCCTCTACAACCAAAAACATGCAGTTCGCTTCAGAAGATCCACTAGCCTTGTATGCCCCCTCCCAGAATGTCACCATATGGATAGCGCCCTCCATATTTTCTCAGGTTGCCAATGCCCCGCCATCCGTAACATGGTAACTGAGTGTCACAACATTGCCAGCAGAATGATTTTGAAAGAGGTCAGCAAAGGCTCTTATGGGTCAAACCTCTTACAAATGGATGTAGGCAGTGCAGCACAGACCGTCTGGCTCAGCATGACCTGCACATCACTGAGCAAGTCTCTAATCGCGTTATACCTCCCTACCTCTTTGACCCCAGCATTCCTGATCAAGCTAGACCCACCTCCAGCCGTCCCGATGCTATCTTGGTCTGTTCATGGTGTGCCCTTTTCTGTCCCCAGGTATTTGCACCTTGATTTGGGCAAGCGCGCGCTAGGAAACATAGCACGTGTTCGCTTACATGCTCATACTTTAAGAGTTGAGACATCACTTTGGCAGGAGCACACATCAACTTGTGATAGGTGTGACCAAGGAGGACTTAAAGATGAAAAGCATGCTGTGTTCCTTTGTTCTTGCGCTTCTGTGTGTTCTCTTCGAAGGACTTATGCACAGTTATTTTCTGACTTCCCTTCTTCTCATAGAATTTTTCTGGACGATTCAGGCACTTTCTACTATTCTCAAGCTAGCTCTGAGGATGCTATTCATTTTTTGCGGAAGCAAACTAATGAGAATTATCGTTTAATCTCTGATCTCATGGATATTTTTTTGTGCAGTTGGAACAGTTGAGCAGACCGAGCAGTTAAACTACCTGGCTGAAGGTCAAACCCCATTGTAACTTGTAACTTATCTTGGTCACTCCCTGCCCTGCTAACTCAAATAGACCACCTATTCCCCCCTCACATCGGGTACTCCGCAGTATGAGACATAATGAAGAAGTAAGAAGCAGCACAACTCCAGCCAGGCAACTTCGTGAATTAAACATCCAAAACCACCATATCCACGGAATAGAAATCAAATACTGCAAAGATACGAGGCCTGGTGCCCAGTGAGAAGCCTCACAGCAACGACACAGTGAACTGTGCAAACAACTTCAAGGTGCTGAGATCACTCTCCACACAATCCTTTTGGGTGTGGGTGGGACTATCTATACTGCCCATACCTTGGATCAATTAAAAAAACTAGGATTTGACCCGCAAAGGTGTACCAAGCTTGCACGAAAGCTCCATGCCCACTCTGTACAATATGCGCAAAAACTTACCTCTACCAGACGTGCCATTGAAATCAAAAATACTCATCATAACTCTAGTGCACTGGGACTGCATGCTTCCAGAAACCCACCAGACCCTCACTAGCTTCCCTCTTACCCTCCGGTGAGGGAGACGCACGGCTCTTTGAGCCAATGTGTCTCCTTTTCCTTAATTGATGTAGGGAGTGTTCTCACTGCCTACATAGTTTTTCCTTTTCTTTTCCTACGTAGTTTTCTTTTCTTTTTCTAGGGACCTATAAGTCTGCTAAAAGTGATAAAAGTGCTTTCAATGAATGCATCAAATCACTCAGCAATAACAAATCACCAGGCCCTGACGGAATAGTGAACGAGATTTTGAAAATGCTCCTGCATGAGATCCAAGAATGTATCCACAAACTTTTCATTATCATGTGGGCCACTCGCCTTACCCCAGCTTCATGGAAAACTAGTGACACTATCCTGATTGACAAAAATAAAGGGGAGGAGACAGAAATCTCATCCTACAGACCCGTTGGGCTCGCAAACACACTCTACAAACTGTGGACTCGCATGGTCACAAACACACTCTATGAGTGTGCAGAAGCACACTCCCTACTGAGCTCCACTCAAGCTGGGTTCCGTAACCAAAAAGACACAATTCACCAGCTCCAGAATGTCATAATGGGGCTTGAGGATGCTAAAGCCTTTAGCAAAGACATTTATGCCCTCATTGTAGACTTCACTTCCGCTTTTAATACCACTGATCACGACCGAATGCTTTGGATCATGTATGACTTAGGCTTCCCTACTGATGCCATTGACACGGTCAAAAACCTCTATGAAAATGCCAGCACTAAAGTCAGGCTACCCTCGGGAGGAAGCACCAGACAAATACCTGTTGAACAATCCAAGGTGATACACTATCTCCCTTTCTCTTTTTGCTCTACATGGAACCACTCCTTCGATGGCTCCACGCAGGGGGCCGTGGGTACCAGCACAGCTGCATCCCAAACCAAAATGCTACTGACACCCACCTTGCTAATATCTTGAGCAGCGCAGCCTTTGCTGATGACCTCCTGTGCCCTACTAATACAATCCAAGACCTCAAAGTCCAAGCCCATAAGCTTACACTGTATTCAGACTGGGCAGCACTCATCATATCTGGCAGCAAAACAAAAGCCACTGGTATCCTTCACAGTCACCCACCAATAGATAATAATTACACCTCTCATAATTCTGGGATTGACCAAACAAAAAGCTGAACCACTAGCTTCGCAACTCAGTGACCATGCCATCCAAAGATTATCCACCATCATTAACACTAGACATGCACTTTGTTTTCAGGGAGCATCTGGGAGGGGAGGGTTTGCTGGGCGCGCGGCTACGCCTGAGGATGGAAGGAGGAGAGTCCGAGCGCTCAGGGGCATGGCGGCCAATCCCCCGGATCCCCATTAGTTTTGCTTCCTGCTCTCTCCTAGGCTAGTTTTGGCTAGTTTTGGCTAGTTTAGGTGGAGGGCCTCTTGGTGAGGCCTCTAACTTTTGTTAGGGGTTCTTCCCTTAATGCACGCGGCCTCGAGGCTGCGTAGACTTTTCTTTTCTTTTTTTTTTCTTTTCTTTATAATGGAGTAACACCCTCCCAAGCCCTCAGGCATCACCTCCAAGGCAAAATAGACATCCAAGGACAGAAAGCTCAATTCCTACCATCTGATGAGCCCTTCCTTTACCTTGGAGTCCAACTTACCATGGATTTAAACTGGAAGCACCAGATCCAACGTATGACTGGTAACCTAGGGAAAAAGCTTGAAAACCTTAATTTCTCTCAGACCTCCCCCCGTCAAGCCAAAGATATGATTCGCATAGCTATCAGTCCTAGTCTTGCCTCTGCCTTTGCAGTTACTCCATGCACCCCAGCAGACCTTATCATCTGGGACAAAATGATCGACAGAACCATTAAACATAAATACAACCTCTCAATCAGTACAGCAGCAGCAATGATACGAGAGGATGTGAATTACTTTGGACTAGGACGCCCGTCCATCTGCGTTGAATACCACAGGCGCATGGCCTCTGCACTCACATCCAGCCTAGAGGACCCCTCAGCCAGACATCGCGCAGTTAGCCTTAATCTCCTCAACAATCAAATAGCACACCTCAAGAACCTTTCCGTAGACTTTCTTAATCATGGTGTAAAGACCAACCTTCGCCTAAAAAGACAACTGAGCCACTGCATGCGAGCACGACAGTTAATCAGCACCCACCTCAGTGAACTCCACCTCAGAAAGGAAGGGGAAAGCATGTTCCATGATGACCTGAAAATCATATCTAAAGCTCTGTCACTGTATAAACCACCCCCCCGCAACCTCTCCAACCTCATCACGTGTATTATACAACCACTCATGGGCCTTGGTATTAATGGAATACATGACCTCACATCCCCCAGCAAAACCATGGTCATCACAGTTGCTCAACTTCAGGCACAATACTCCAGGGTGAACAACAAATGCAAAATAGCACTCAACAGACTGGCAGCTCTTGTCAACCTGCCCTCAACTGAAGAGCTCAACACTGAAGTAATCCAAAACATCCTTGCCCACAAGAATACAGAAGCCAATGTCCCTACAGTGCACCGCCGCATCAACAACACCCACATTAGTGGCCTCATTGATACCCAACTCAATGAAGAGTTTAACCCCTCCGTAAGCACTCATGCCCAACCTCAAAGGAACAATACCTGCCCAACACAGGTGGTACCTACACCACAACCTCCCTCCACAACGCATTACAGACATGAGATTACTGGGCGTCGCCTCCTAAGGACACCCAATTCTCGTCTAGAACCTACAATAAATCCTTCTAGCACAAACAGGCCACACCCAACCCGTCCTATGACACAAAATACTAACCAACCCATTGATATGCCAGCTACACAGCAAATCTGCCCCCTTACACAGGAGGTGATACCTGCTATTGTGACTACCCCCATGGATGAGCCACCCAGTAAAAGAACACGCTCCCAGTGCAGATCCAGCCATCACTCCCCCGCTCACCCAGCTCACACCACCATTCCATCCAATATCCTGCCCCCCACGCAAAATCATATATATATATATATTATATGTCAATTTGGAGACCACTAATGCTGGCAGTTTCCCTATTGACAACGCTCCCACCGTTCAGGCTAGTCAGCCTAGTCCACACAATGAAGACCCTGGGGATGGGCCTCCCAGCAAACGCACGCGCTTAGCTAAGAAACAAGAATCTAGACATCCGCAACAACACTTGAGCCAGGGCACTCAGGGATCTAGTGTCAATCAACAAAATGGCGTGCCTTCCACTCCCCATACCCACCCCAACATGTTTCATGTACACCCTGAACAGCTTGAATACACAGAACAGTACCCAGAGTCCTAACAGAAAGAGGAAAACTTTGCTTCATGTAGAGGCAGAACTTCAGATCCCTACCATCAACCCTCTAGCTTCAAATTGGCAAGGAAACGACGTCTGGAGGTGCAAAGAAAACCTGGTGAAAAAGCTGGCTCAGGAAGCCACAGCCAACCACGCCATTAATGCTGTATACTATAATGACATTAACATCACACATATAGGCGCATGGAGAATCTATTCACCCAAGAAAAAGGACATGAGCAATGACCCCTCACCCCAACAGAAGCAGTACCACACACACTACGGGCCCATGATAATAGAGAAGTGGGCCCTGCCTTTCTTTAAGAATGCTGTCTTTCAACCAGCAAATATCTGCACTACTGCCCGCACTGACATTGAATGCGCATGCTGCCAAATCTGCAATTACCATTATGGCTATGAGTCTGTTAATTCTGAGGCACCATACCCCGATATGTATGTTTGCGATGTGTGCGAACGTACCTACCACTGGAAATGCATGAGAGAACTTGGTTGCTATAATGATGAGCAAAAGCAAGAGGTCATTGCAGCTGAAGCCTGGGCCTGTCCCGCCTGTGCTAGCCTCAGCTACGAAGACAAAATTAACAGAGCATATAAGTCTCAAGGAGAACTGCTTGAGGTTTTTTGGTTACCATCATGGGAGCCAGAAGGATTAAAAACCAGCTGGGCCATATTCGACCAGCGCATACAAGAATTTGAATCTCAGCTAAGCAAACCCAACTTTCTCCTGCCCACATTGGACTCTGCCCTCTCCAACCTCGAGAGGCAAGGGTTCAATAAGTCTGATACTAATAGCACCTGGAGCCAGAAATTAGACATCGAACTTCGCAACAAAATCACTTTTGATATACACCCTACCAATCCACAAACGGACATCAAGCCCACAGGCACCTGTGAGTTCTGGGAAAGAAAAGAAAAACTACGTAGGCAGAGGAAACTCTCCCTACATCAATTAAGGAAAAGGAGACACATTGGCTCAGGAGAGCCGTGAGTCTCCTCCACCACAAAGCTACAAAAGGAAGGGCTAATGGGGATCTGGAGGGTTATTGGAAACACCTGGCTCCAGAACCTGGCTGCGAGAAGCATGACTGTGTTCCATAGCACGTCTAGTGGTTACAAGTTTGTTTGCATACAGAACAGAATGTGCATGAAGTTTTTTAGCAAGTTTATTGGCTCGTTGATGGTCCAATCCAAGTTGTTTAAACTGATTCAAAGTATGATCAGTGTAGCAGGTCCCACCAACACCCAGAAGTATAGTGTGGAAAGTCACGACTTTAGCACTAACGAGCTTGCAGAGGTCAGCATGTTGCCGCTGTGCCGCCTCCAACTGTTGTCCAGGCCTTGTGTCTTCACAGTACTTGATTTCAATGAAGTGCACATGCCGCTGGTTAACATGGAGTTGGTGGGGCTGTCTCACGCGGTTGGCTGTTGAGGTCCTCTGTGTTGGGTTGTGTCTGCTGCGGAGCGCATGGTGTGAGTGAGTGGGAGGAGGAGATGAAAGAGCGGGCTTAGCTTTGTAGGGAGTAATCAGTATAGCATCAGGGCGACTGGATGTGAGTCTAGATCTCTTAGGAAAATTTCTTGGAAAGAGGCAAGGGGGTATAATTCTGTTTGAAGCGTGTGCAGGGATTTGGAGGCTGTGTTGCGCCAGCCTATCATCACTCCCTATGTCCATGTTAACCAAGCCTGCCCCCAAAGGGCTTTTGCTAAGAGCTTTGATGATCATTCTTCCAGCAACATTGGACGTTCAGTTTTCATGTTGGAGATGATGTGGTTTTGGCAGCCTGAAAGCATGTGGAGTGCGCTGTCTAATCGATGACAGCCTGGGAGAGGGCAAAATGGGTTAGTGGACCTTTTGAAGCGCACTGCATGTTTTTGGTTATAGAGGGTGCCCGTGCGATACTGAAAAATGGTGCGCTTCATAGGTGAGGATATACAAGGCATATTCCTAAAGGCATTGCTGATTTTCTTGTTAACATGAGGTAATAGGCTCTGATAATAAGAGTAGTAGCCTGTTTTGGGGTTGGCATATCCAAGTCTGTGTTTTATATGCATGTGAGACTTGAGAGCATTTTGAAGATTGGGGAGGTAGGTGACTTTAGGATTGGGAGCAGGAGCTGTGGGTGTGTCAGCACTGTGTTCATTTTTTCCCTCCTTGGCTAACCAAAATAAGTGAGAGAAAGGATTTCCGCCAGGGCCTGCGCAAGGGATCCCAGTATCAGCCACGCTATTATTGGCTTGGCTTGCTTGATATTTAGCAATAGCATCTGCACACTCGTTACCAGCAATGCCAGCATGAGATTTTACTTTGTAGACACAAATATTGGTTTGTGACTTGCTAATGAGAGAAGATATGATTTTAAGAACATCCCCTTGAATGTGTCGATTGTGCTTCTCAGGATATATAAGTTGTTTACGTATTTGATGAAGAGCAGTGAGACTGTCTGAAGCAATGTGTAAGTAAGAGTGCGTGATGGCAGCAGCAATTGCTGCTAATTCAGCTCGACATATGGTGTTGGTGATTCCAGCACCGTTAGGCTCAACAAATTTTTTGCTGTCTGTGAGAGGGCAATAAACGCCTGCTCCAATCTCTTGCTTGTCATTTTGGATATGACAGCTGCCATCAGTGTACGCCCATGTTCTCCAGTTGGGGACTTTGAGCATGAGGGTTGGACTAGATTGGTTAGGTACAAATAGTTCTTCCTGATTGCTTATTTGTGGATAGGTTGGGTTTCTATATGTTTGTTGTTTGTCAGAGGGGAGGCATTGGCACTTTTTGAATCCAGGCATGTCGGCATGCATTGTGTTGAGAGTAGAATGGTTGCCAACACTGCGCATTTTCCAGTTCACTTCTGGTATAGCCGAGGCCAGGCCCTGCAGCCAATCTGGGTTGTGGTTGTTTAAATGGATCCTTGCAGCTGTGTTCCAGACTGCAATAATTTGTAGATCCCAGGTGTGTTGGGAGAAAGGTATTTCCTGGTTGAGGCAGGATTGAGGGTCGTTATAGCAAAGATTGGTTCGTGCGATAGTTCCAAGTTCGCAACAGAGATGTGGATAGGCAGTGATGAGTTTGGAGTAGGGGTTCGTTATCATGTGTTTTCCCCAGACAGGGAGGAACATGAAAGTAGCAGTGGCCTCTGTGTTGAGAATCGCTGAGTAGATAGCATGACGCAAGGCTTGAGTCATGGCATTCTCTTCATAGATGGGATGGCAGACAGAGAAGCCTGAAAATCTGGATGAGAGGGAGTTATGATGGGCACCAAAGAGAGTGTCTCGGGGGTCGGTGCTCCAGTAGTGTTGGTATTGTGGGTTATGGTCCAGCGGGGAGGCCATTTTTTCTTGGGTTACCAGGGCCCATTTTTTAAGGGCAGTATGGACGTGGGTGGGCAGGGCCCGTGAGAAAGAGTCTTTAATCTTTTTGCTAGCGTACTTGTTTTCTAGCGTAATTTTGCGAACAAGGAGCCCCTGCAGCTCAGATGCCAGGCTAGTAGAAGCAGGTGTTATAGCTTCATGCAGGCCTGCAAGCTTGGTCCTATAAAAAGCCTTGTAGATGATTTGAAATCGGCTAGGGGTTATCATTCCAATACATTTACCTTGCGTGTTGTAGATGCAGGCCATGTACGATTTGTAAATTTCTGGAAGGATAAGGGGAGGTGGAGTTTGAGGGTGGGGGATTTGTGATTCAGTGTCTAGTGGTGTTTGATTAGAGTTTTGCTTTATTTTGTACTTGACAAGGTCAATTGCATGTAGCCAAAATTCACAACAACCAGTGGGTTTAATGTCTACTTGTGGATTGGTAGGATGTATATCAAAGGTAACTTGATTGCGTAGTTCTGTGTCAAGGTTTTGCCTCCAAATGTTAATATCATGAGGCTCTACAAAGCCTTGTCTTTCAAGGTTGGAAAGGGCAGAGTCTGCTGTGGGTCGGGAAAGGTCAGGTTCGCTTTGCCTGGCTTCAAATTTGAGCATGCGCTCTTTGAATTTAAGCCAGGTCTCTTTAATTTCCTCAGGCTCCCAGGAAGGCATTTGACTCTAATGAGCTCTTCTCTAGACTGACATTCTCTGTCAAGTCTCTGTGCATTGTTTAGGCCTGCACAGGCAGGACAGGCCCATGTGTTAGCTGCATCTATCTCTTGTCTTTGCCCATCAGTATAGCAACCAAGTTCTTTCATGCATTTCCAGTGGTACGTTCGTTGGCAAACATCACAGATATACATATCAGGGTATGGAGGTTCAGAGTTAACAGGTTCATAACCACCAGGGTAATTACATATTTGGCAGCAAGCACATTCTATATCAGTGCGAGCAGCAAGAGTGGTGATCGCAGGCTGAAGACCGGCTTTCATGAAGAGTGGCAGAGCCCATTTCTCAATAATCATGGGGGCAAAATGGGTGTGGTATTGTACTTGGTGGTGGATGAGGGTTCGCCTGTCGTCTTTTTTATTGACTGTGCAATTTCTCCAGCCATCTATATGGGTAATGTCAAAGTCATATTAAAAAATAGCGTTGATGGCATGGCTAGCTGTTTTTGCTTTTGCGAGCTTTTTAACTGATGTTTCCTTGTACTTCCAGACCTCAGAGGCTTGGCATAGCAAGCTGAGGGGGTCGATGGCAGGAGGGATAAGCTCTGCCTCAGTGTGGAGCATTTTTCTTTTTGTTTTTGTGGTTATTGATTTGTGTATCTAGGCTGTGCGGAGTGTTTGGGCGGGTAGGAGGGTTGCGGATTATACCTCTATGGTCAGTATCTGTTGTGCATGGGGAGTTGGGCTGTGTTGGGATGTAGTTAACAGTGCTTTGACAGGCGTTAGCTCCTGGATTGTTCTGGCTAAAAGATTGAGACGTGGGAGTGGGTGTGTGTTTTAATGTTGAGCGTGTGCGCTTGCTGGGTGGCCCTTCCATAGGTGAATCTTGTTGAGTGGGCATCAAAACATTAGGACTAGCATTATTTTGTGTTGAGGTATGAATTATTTGTGTAGGAGTGATGCTCAGCCTACAATTGGAGTGAGTTCTTTTATTGGGAGGCTCTTCTGTGGGTTGTGTTTCTTTGGCAGTCATTATTTCCTGAATAATAGGACAAATTTCTTGTGTAGGGGTGTTAGCTGTATGGGCGGACAAGGTGGCTTGGTCACGTCTGAGGCGGCGTCCAGTATGTTCGTGTCTGTAGTGAGATGTGGAGCGAGATTGTGGTGATGGCACAACTTGTGTGGAAGGGGTGCTGTTAGTTTGGGAGCTTGCAAGAGCGTAGGTATGAATCGGTGTGTTTGGTTCCACATTGAGGCCACTCACATGAGTGTTGTTGATAAGGCGGTAATGTGCAAGAGTGTTTGCTTCAGTGTTTTTGTAGGCAATAATTTTTTGGATAGAGGATGTACTTAATTCTTCTGCCTGGGGGAGGTTAACCAGTGCTGCCAGTCTGTTGAGCGCAATTTTACATTTAACGTTAACTTTGGAATATTTGGCTTGTAGCTGAGCTACTGTGATGATGTGGGTCTTGCACGGGGTTGCAAGTTCATGGATCCCGTTTATACCAAGGCCCATCAGGGGTTGCATTATGCATGTTATGAGGGAAGAGAGGTTGTGAGGAGGTGGTTTATGCAGGGATAGGGCTTTCTGGATGAGGTTTAAGTCTTCATTGAACACAACTTCCTCATGTTTCATGAGATGGAGCTCACTAGAGTGGATACTGATTAACTGGCGAGCGCGCATGCAAGAGTTGAGATGGCGTCTTATGTGCAGGTTAGCCCCTTCCCTTTTGGCAAGGTAAGCTGTAGATAAGATTTTAAGGTCCGCTATTTGCTTAGTGAGGAGATTGAGGCTTATGGTGCTGGGTTCAAGAAATAGATCTTGTCAAACACAAGCCTAACCCATCCTCCAATCATTCCCCAACAGATGAAACACATGAAAGCCCAACACCATCTATCCCACCTACCCTCACCCTCCCTGATATCTACAAATCAAGGGTGGCCTGTGTCTACAATACAGATGGCAAATGTGTCGGGATGATAACCCCTAAACGATTTGACGTCCTTTTTAAAGCTTTCCAGAGGTCCAAGCAGAAGGTCTACATGATGGCATCTGCCCACCACCAGCAAGCTTTGCATCTGAGATACTGGGGCTCCTTGCCCGCAAAAACAAATCAGAAGACAAATACCAAAGCAAGAAGATTAAATATTCCTTCTCACGAACCCTCCCACCTCACATTCATTCCGCTTTCCAAAAATGGGCACATGTCACCCAAGAGGAAATGGCCTCTCCCCTGGACTATAACGCTCACTACCATCACTACTGGAGCCCTGACCCCCGCGACATCTTGTTTGGTGCCCACTACATTTCTTTCTCCTCCAGGTTTTCTGGGATGTCTATCTGCCATCCCATCTATGATGAGAAGGCCATGAAACTAGCATTACGGCATGCTATCTACTCTGCCATCCTAAACACAGAGGCTACAGCCACCTTCATGCTTCTGCCAGCAAGTGGCAGGCGTATGATAACCAACCCCTACTCATAACTCCTCAATGCTTACCCACACCTTTGCTATAAGCTTGGGACCATTCCAAAAACCAGACTTACCTATGACAAAACCCAATCCTGGGCCAGCCAGGAAACTGTCCTCCCCCAGCATACCTGGGATTTACAAATAATTGCAGTCTGGAACACGGCTGCAAGAGTTCACTTGAATAATCAGAACCATACCTGGCTTCAGGATCTAGCCAAAGCCATCCCAGAGGCCAAATGGATTATCAGTAACGTTAGTAACTACCCCATCCAAAATACAAGACATAGAGTGATGCTCGGGATAAGGACGTCGGAAAGTTTGGGTTTCTCTGATTCTGGATATGATGGATCTGAAAGGGGGTCTGATTCAGATGGTGCCTCTGATTGGTGTCTGATTCAGAGACTAGGGTGTCTGAATCAGAGGTGACCGCAACAACACCACAACTGAGGGATTCTGAACTGCATCTGATTCAGAGGGCACCTAGTCTGAATCAGATTCAGACATATGAGTGTCAGCTTGCCTCCTCAGGCGCCCTCTGAGCTGCCTCTGATTCTGAGGGCACCTAGTCTGAATCAGATTTAGGCATCTGGGTGTCAGCTTGCCTCCTCAGACGCCCTCTGAACTGCCTATGATTCAGAGGGCACCTAGTCTGAATCAGATTTAGGCATCTGGTTGTCAGCTTGCCTCCTCAGACGCCCTCTGAACTGCCTATGATTCAGAGGGCACCTAGTCTGAATCAGATCTAGACGTCTGGTTGCCAGTCTGCCTCCTTAGACGCTCTCTGAACTGCCTCTGGTTCAGAGGGCACCTAGTCTGAATCAGATCTAGACATCTGGTTGCCAGTCTGCCTCCTCAGACGCCCTCTGAACTGCCTCTGATTCAGAGGGCACCTAGTCTAAACCAGATCTAGACACCTGGTTGCCAGTCTGCCTCCTCAGACGCCCTCTGAACTGCCTCTGGTTCAGAGGGCACCTAGTCTGAATCAGATCTAGACATCTGGTTGCCAGTCTGCCTCCTCAGACGCCCTCTGAACTGCCTCTGGTTCAGAGGGCACCTAGTCTGAATCAGATCTAGACATCTGGTTGCCAGTCTGCCTCCTCAGACGCCCTCTGAACTGCCTCTGGTTCAGAGGGCACCTAGTCTGAATCAGATCTAGACATCTGGTTGCCAGTCTGCCTCCTCAGACGCCCTCTGAACTGCCTCTGATTCAGAGTATTGCTGCACAACAGAAGTAGGTGGTGTTTAAAAACATCGTTTTTTTATTTATAGTTGTGGGGCACTCATTTATAGTTGTGGGGCCCCTGTACCTGCATGTGCTGAGTGAGGATCAAGTTGCTCTTATTCATGCATGTCCATGCTATCACCCTCGCTGTCATCCTCCCCCGTTGCTTGCTCTAGCACTTCACCTAAAGGGGTCCGAAAGGAACGCACGCATGTGCTGCAGCCGTACCTGCCTCCCATAATTCACACTTATTTCGACATAAAATGAGAATGAGAAACAGGCAACCACTAGCAATCCCTTCACTTCACTGGATGGGTTGACCGAACAATTCCTTCTCCTACCGTAATTCCCTTATGCATATTATACAAATTTTGTTAAATGAGTGGAAAAGGTAGATGTCAGAAATCATCGAGCACCATTGGCAAGACTGCTGGTCATCAAGGACCTGCTCCTCGCCCGGCAGCCGAGGACCTGCCCCTCACAGGCCTCGCCAGCCGGCGTCCACACACATACACACTCATGCAGCAAACATGGCTGGATTTAGAGAGCCCCACCGCAGGTGACAGGCCTGTGGAGGGTGAGCCAATGGCCAAGAAACCCAAGAAGGCTGCCAAGGGGGACAGGAACTCCCAGGCTGCACCCCCCTGACCCAATCATGCAGTCCATCGAGATAGGAAAGACGGTGAAGGAGCAAATGGGGGATGGGCCTACTGCTGCTTCCACCATCTCCGCGCTGGTGAGCACTTCCTTCCCACCTGTCCTACTTCACAGTGAATCTCCTTGTTCACAGTGCATCTTCTCACAGCCTCCCTGCGACTTAGAGCTTTGCTTGCACTGAAAACCTTCCGAGTCAATCGGACACTCATGCACATTGCAGCTGTTACTCAAGCACATTGCAGCTGGGCAATGCTGCAGGGGGGGGAGCTACCAGCAGTGGATCCAGACCTGCCCTGGGTGCCACCAACCCTTTCTTTGAGCCGTGCCACTTGGCCTTCATCGAGGTGGGAAGCACGGACAACATGCAAAGTGCATCAGGTACCGCCTGTATGGCTTTCCTCTAGCACACATGCCCAAACTGCGCATGCTCGCACGTGTGTGAGTAATACACAGGTACACCATGTGTGCATGTGTTATGAGTGCTTATGTGCACTTGCGCATGGATGTGTGTGCGTGTGCCATGTTCCTGGTGGATTAAACAGGCAGAGGTGAACACAGGTAAAATTATTGCATGCGCTGCACCAATAAGCTTCAACATTCTTTCATTGCCCACTTGAATGCATGTCCTCTTCACACAGAGCTGCTTCAAGGAGATGGTCACAACCGTCATCAAAGAGAAGCGCACAGGATTTTTGGGCATCAGGATAGCAGATCGTGCCCTCAACCTGGTTAGAAGCACGCAAAAGAGGGAGTGGACGAAGAAGGCAACTGTGCTGTCAACCCTCTGGTCTTCTCCTTGGAGCAGCTTGCCTTAGTGGGCTCTAAGGTAATGCACGTTTCACTTTTGGCCATGTGTATTTATTTCAGGTCAGCAGAGCTTGAGTGGTTTGCCCAAAATTTGGGTTTCTCTAATTTTACATATGCATGATGTTAGCATGATCTACGAGGGTTGTCAACAAAATTTTGGGAGTGAAAAGTACTCCCAGGGTGGAGCTGTGTGCCATTTTGGGGTGGTATAAAGCCAGGAGAGCGATTTCAGTATTAATTTTCTGGAATTGAAATGGTTGGCATGTTCAGATTTTACAGATAAATCCATAACATATCCAACACTGTAGGCCAGATACCCCCCTCTGCACATTTCCTCTTTTTTTATGCTGCCATACGCGAGTCAGGAAGCGTGTCTTGGCTTGCACAAATCTGTTCATCTTTGGACTGGCAATTGGCTTGCACAAATGTGTTCATGTTTGACTGTAAATCAGGCTTGCATGGGTGATGTTTACCACTTGCACTCATATACTCATGCTAATTGAGGTAATGTGCTAAATCGATGTTCTGTCGTGGCCTCTCAATTCAAGACTGCTCACTCTACTTGGCCGCAGATCCGCTCTCTCCTGCGGAGCAAGTCTGGGAATGTGCTGAGCAAAGAGGGAGACGACAGCTGCCAGGCAGAGTACGAGCAGATGCAAGCAGAGCTTGCCGCATGGCAGCAGAGGAACCCAGGAAAGAGCCTGAGCTCAGTGCAGCTGGCACAACCTATGCGAGATCAGGACCAGGCACGTGGGGAAGACTCTTCCTCTGGAACAGAGGGTGGATCCGAGGAAGATGAATGAATTGAAGCATGTTTTACAGAGTGTTCCTGCAACTTCTTCAATTGTGGTGCTTGAGTACGGCGTGGAACCCATGAAGTGCTTACCATCCGATAAATGAAAAGTCTCCAGTGATTGCTTGCTTCAGCTCTCAAGTATTCTCTTGCATGTTTGTGTGTAACGCTGGGCAATTTGCCTGTTAGGGACCAGCCTTTGGAAGACCTTTTCCACGCCTATTATTTGCCTAGCTACTAGCAGTAGTACAAGCTTTACTTTGAACGAGCGGCTGGTGTGATCATGGCTTGTTAGGAACCAGAGAGAGTCTGATTCAGAGAGTAAGTTGTCTGGAAGGGGGTCTGGCTATTAGTCTGAATCAGACGCTAGTTGAGAACTGAATCACACGAGGAAAGGTCTGATTAGGATCTGAATCAGGCAGGATTAGAAAGCTGAACAGCTTAGATTGGCTGGTGATCAGAGGGTTTGATTCAGAGCAAAAGGGGTCTGCTGGGGGGTCTGGCTATTAGTCTGAATCAGACCATGCCTGAGAACTGAATCACACGAGCAAGGGTCTGATTAGGGTCTGAATCAGACTGAATCAGAAAACTGAGCAGCCTAGACTGACTGGTGACCAGAGGGTCTGATTCAGAGCAAAAGGGGTCTGATGGGGGGTCTGGCTATTAGTCTGAATCAGACCATGCCTGAGAACTGAATCACACGAGCAAGGGTCTGACTAGGGTCTGAATCAGACTGGATCAGAAAACTGAGTAGCCTAGACTGGCTGGTGATCAGAGGGTCTGATTCAGAGCAAAAGGGGTCTGATGGGGGGTCTGGCTATTAGTCTGAATCAGATCCCTGCATTACTGTGGATCAGAAGCTATCAGATGGGGGTCCCTCTGATTCAGAGCAGGCTCAGAGAACCAAAACATTCCGACGGAAATGTGAAAAACTCCACCTAGACATGAAACAGATTTCCAAGCGCCCCCAAAGATCCGCCTCAGACATTACTGTCGAAGCTCCTTGTCAGTACCATCCCAACCTCCAGCTTAGAATTGCAGATTGGAGGTCTTGGGCCTACACAGACGGCATTTGCCAGGTCCAGAACGGCAAGACAGTTATAGGGGCAGGTGTGTACCATCTTGTGAGTGACTCACAAAATCTAGTTGAACCTAATGGCACTGGTATTACCAACACCATAGGAAGAGCTGAGCTGGCTGCCATTGCTGCTGCGCTCACTCATGATTACACACATATTGCCACAGATAGCCTCAGCTCACTTCACCAACTCAGGAAGCAAATCCTGTACCCAGAGAAGCATAGACATCACGTGCAAGGAGATGTTCTGAAGAAAATTTCAAACCTTGCCCGAGCCTCTCAAGATCACATCTTTTTCTACAAGGTCAAGTCTCATGCTGGAATAGCTGGGAATGAATGCGCAGACCAGGTTGCTAAATACCAGGCCTCCCTCAAAGATGGTGATCTGACTGATACTGGAATCCCTAGCGCTGGCCCAGGAGGAAACCCAATCCACAATACAACCTGGCTGGCTCGGGAAAAGAGATTCTAGGCCATCTCAATCCAACCCTTCTTCTCCTCGTCTAAGGCACCTCCCAGACCTTAAAAATGCTCTGAAATCCCATATGCATGCCCATCACAAGCTGGGCTATGCTGACCGGAAGACAGGCTACTACACTTATTACCAGAACTTGCTACCTCATGTAAACAAAAGCATCATCAATGCTTTTTGGAATATGCCCAGTCTCTCAACTTAAATGAAACGCACTGTCTTCCAATACCGCACAGGCACCCTATACAATCAGAAACATGCTGTCCGATATAAAAGATCCACTAGCCTTACATGCCCCTTACCTGATTGCCACCACATGGATAGCGCTCTCCACATCCTATCTGGCTGCCAATGCCCCGTCATGCGTAGCATGGTAACTGAGCGTCACAATATTGCTTGCAGGATGATTTTGAAACTGGTCAGGGAAGGCTCTTATGGGGCCAATCTTGTGCAGTTGGATGCGGGCAACACAAACCGTTTAGCCCAGCACGACCTGCAAATCCCTGAGCAAATCTCTAATCGTGCTGTGCCTTCCTACCTCTTCAAACCCATGATTCCTATTCAAACCAGATGCAACTCCAGCCGCCCTGATGCAATCTTGGTCACTCCTCATCCCACTAATCCAAACAGGCCACCCAATCCACCCTCACACAGAGTACTGCGCAGTATGGGGAGTAGCACAACTCCAGCCCGCCATATCCACTTGATAGAACTCAAATACTGTGAAGATACGAGGCCTAGTGCCCAGCTAGAAGCCTCACAACAACAACACAGCGAACTGTGCAAACAACTCCAAGGTGCAGAGATTACTATCCACCCAATCCTCCTGGGTGTGGGTGGGACTATTTACACTGCCCATACCCTTGATCAATTCAGAAAATTAGGGATTGACTCACAGAGATCTGAAACACTTGCAAGAAAACTCCATGCCCATTCTGTACGATCCGCGCATAAACTTACCTCTACCAGACGTAACATTGGAAATAAAAACAATCATCACAACACTGGTGCCCTGGAGCAGCGTGCTGCCAGAAACCCACCCGAAATCAATGCTTTAGAGAGCTTTAAAAAGCTCTGAAATCAATGCTTTCATAAACCAAGACTCATACAGACTTCTTAGATTTGTGTCAGACTTGGTCTCAATTTTTGATACTGGTTGAGCTTGTTTCACCAGCTGCCATCAGCCAGAGTCTCGGGCTGTAGGCCACCATTGTAAACCCCTTGTAAACCCCTTGGAGCAGCGTGCTGCCAGAAACCCACCCGATCCACATTAATTTCCCTCTCACTCTCTGGTTAGGGAGACTCACGGCTCTTTGAGCCAATGGGTCTCTTTTTCCTTAATTGATGTAGGGAGAGTTTTCTCTGCCTACGTAGCTTTTTCTTTTTCTTTTCTGCTGCAGTCACTTTTTAGGCGCAGGATGTATGCAGGTGGATAAGGGATCCAAAGAGAAGCACATTGACACCCTTTTCGTGCCTTCTATATGTTACCCAATACAACATAGCTGTTCAGATGCTCCAATCCCCAGGTCTGCTCTCTCCGTCAGAAGTATGCCTCACTTTTTGAACTTAACTTCTCTTTTCTACATTTCCATGTCTCCCACAGGATGCCCTGTCTAGGTACCATTCACCATGTGAATTCCCAGGATCTTATAATTTTTTCTAAACCAGGATAACAACAGACTTCCTTTTTTCCTTCATGATCTCATGTGTATTTATGAACAGGCTAGCAGTCAAACGTCTTGACTGAGGCCTTTTTCCCTTGTAACCCTTGTAAATTCTTCTCTATGCCTGCATTATTTGCAACATCGATACCCAAAATCAAGTCATTCAAGCAGAAATCTACTTGAAGTCAACTGAAGGGATGACCTACTGTAGGACCTAAATTTACATGAAGTCAACTGAGGGGATTTGAGCATATAATGGCGGACGGACCTACTGTAGTACAGAAAACTTGTTCACCCTGCCCAGGTGCGAAATGCTGACCCAAACGTTCTAAGCTTAATCTGTTGTCAAACAGCACTGAAGTGCAGAGCCTACACTTTGCCAGAAATAATTCACTGTGGAAAAACTCCCCCTCCAACCACCACTGAGCTTGCAACGGATGACTTAACAGCAACAGCCATGTGATATCACTGGTAACCGAATAACGCCCTACAAGTAGTGGTCCACCGTGAGCCTGTGCCTCCCTTTCCTCATCCGCCGTAGAAGTGTCAGACGCTGTGCAGGCATGCTCAGCCTGCCGGGGCACAAAGCATGGAGCAGTTTCATTAGTTAAATCACCTTCATCGTTTTGTCGCCCATATGCTAAAAGGTCCAGCATTATTTTGATAAAAAGGACTCTTAGGCTTTGCCTCCCCTCAAGGAGGGATTTGTTTCTGGGCTATCTTTTGCAGAGTGCCTTACACTTGCCATGCCTACCCTGGTATCTTATACTGCATAGATTGGGTGCATCTACAATCACACAAGACATGCATTCAGATAATGAGAGCAATGGCAGAGGCAAAATACTATAGCAGTTGTCGGGAAAGCCGCTGGCTTTCACCTCCAATATGCATTCTTCATTGCAGTTTCAAGCACTTCAGTTGTTAACATGGGAACAATTCGATGCAGGCCTTATTCTTGCATCTGTGGTATGTGCCAACCTCTTTTCTTGCAAGACTCTGCCAGGGGAGAGTGGCCTTGACATTGCGCACCTCACCTCTTCCCAAGCCCATGCTTGTTAATTCTCTTTCGCCTAGAGGGCTGGTATGTGTTCCCACGCGAGCAGTCCAAGGCGTCATCATCAGGTTCACATAGCTCCAATGGCATGGAGACCTGGATGCCTTCTTCAAGCTCAGTCTGCGACATCAGGGGTTGCTGTGCTGGGAATTGCAAAGGGCTTAGGATGGACTGCTGCAGAAGGGAGGGGCTGAAGAGAGCAGGGCTGGGCTGTAACAGGGAAGAGGGTTGCGCTGCTGTCTTTGACGAATCAGCCTTGCCTGTGCATGTAAGAGTTTGGAGCACAACATGCATAGAGTGGCTCAATAAAACCGCTTTGTAATAGGCTTTGCTGCAGCAGATTGTATACATGCTTGCAGGGGTAGCTAGACTTACCATGTCTTGGCTCATCTATAAAAAGGTGCACAGGCCAGGTCCCTTGAAAAGTACGGGAGCTTTCACATGCATGCAGCTGCTCAGTTCCGCTTGAGGGGAAGAAGCAGAATTGCCTGCCGAGTGCTAATTGCTCCTGAGGGGAAAGAAGCAGCTGCTTGCCCAGTAAGGACCGAGAGCAGGTGTTCAACATTTTTATCCAAAATTTATTTAGTTTACTCTGCACTGTGCGGAAATGCAGAAATTTTGTGTTGGGTTGAACGATTGTGCACAATCATTATCATAACTATCAAAGTGGTCCACATGCAGATGTTGGGTAGAGCCTTGAGCAGGACACCTTTCAAGACACCTTTCAAGAATCCAATTCAAAGAGCGAGTTTACATTCCCAGGGGTGCTTGCAGGTGAGTTTGTAGTCATCTGTTGAAGGTGTTGGAAAGTGTTATGCAGAAGGGCTTGCAGCAATGCAGGCAGAGGGTCATAAATGTCCAGCGCATGCCAGGTTTCAAACGCCCAGTGAAAGACCCCAATTGCGAGCGCAAGCAAACTCTCCATGTGCGCTTTTCCTCCAGGCGATGGGAAAAGTGAGAGTAGCTATTGGGCAGGTACGAGCTCTCTCCTTGGGTTCTGCACTTCTTGCTTCCTAGTGCACGCCTATTGCACGCCTATTTAGATTGTGCACCAGCTTTTCGGTCCAGATGACGGCCAAGAACGATACACAGCACAACTACAACACTTGCAAGCAGCTGTGCGAGGAGGCACGAGCCAAGGTGAGATTTGGGTAGTAGTGCGCGCATGCGGGCGCTCGGATTCACACTCACAAATACACACACACACATACACACACAGACGCGC
This sequence comes from Dunaliella primolecta, assembly GCA_914767535.2. Taxonomy (NCBI): domain Eukaryota; kingdom Viridiplantae; phylum Chlorophyta; class Chlorophyceae; order Chlamydomonadales; family Dunaliellaceae; genus Dunaliella; species Dunaliella primolecta. The sequence continues at coordinate 122,977 of OU611751.1, read as the reverse complement.
ACACATACACATACACACACGCACACACACACACACGCATGCACGCATGCATGCGCACACACACACACACACACACGCATACACACACGCACGCACGCACACGCATGCACGCGCAAACACACACACACACACGCATACACACACACCAGCTTTGCCCCCCATCTCGACAAGACATGCTGCACAACACCAGGGGTTTGATGTATCTGTTTTACAAACGGGAGGGTGTTCCATGTCTGTCCGTTCATGATTTACTGTCAAGCACAAGTGCTTTGTTGTCACATGCAAGATACTGCATTTCCTTTCAATGGCTGCACTAACACATGGCATTTTCATTCATGTCGTAAACCAAGCTTGCACGTTCCTTCACGCTTTGAGTCACCTGTGCATGCAGGGTGCTACAATGCTGTTCTTACCCGAGTGCTTCTCTTTTATAGGTGCTTCACAGAGTGAGGTGTGTGCCCCAAGGAGAGCTGTGATGATGAGCAGTGCATGCACGAGCAATGCTAAATCAGTGGCACCTCCTTGAGCTTTGCCCTGCTTGCGAGCCGCACATACCTTTTTTTTTGTTCGGGAATTTGCGGTCGTAAAGCTTAAACGCCTCTGGCAAGCCTTGCTCAAGAGGCTGTTGGTGGGACACGTGAATATGGTATTCAATGCACCAACAAACGTTTGACTAGGGTGTCCACACACATACAAATTCTCTCTCTCTCTTCCAGCAGTCTTTGATGGTGGCTGAACCCTTGGATGGTCCCATCATGCATAAGTATCAAGATCTTGCAAGGTGAGTGGATGCGATGTTAAGCCTCTGTCTGCTTAGGGCGAATGCAGTCTCCTCTTTCAAGCTAGAGTCTTTCCATTGTTTCCACAGGAGTTGCTGGTTTTGGATTCATGGTTTGTCTCATCTTTCACTTCGGCTTGTTTTCGCTCCTGACTGTCACCCACTTGATAAATAGTCAGGTATGGGGTTGGTTCACTCAAAAGTGTGTGTTTTTCTTGCTCCAAGAGACTCCAAGCAGGAGGGACACATCACACACACGTGTGCACATTTTTGTCTGAGCATGCGTAGAGTGCATGTTTGGAATATCGCTCACACGCTCTTTCAGGGCTGACTTGCAGGCAACACGGACTGTGGCTGTCCCTTGGAGGCTTCCAGGAGCAAGGCCCACCCTTGCCGCATGGTGGTGACCCAGCTGAAGATCAAGCACTGCCAATTTCTGGCTCAGCTCCTGTATCCTCTGACGGCACCTCCAACAATTATGCAGCAGCTGAGGCTTCGTTCCAGCCAGATCCTGCCCTAACACGGCGGCTGTACAATGCTCATGTAGTGGGTGGCTGGCCTGGCTTTATCGGTTTTGGCTATGCTTCAAGCAAAGCTGTGCTCAGATGCACAGATCAGCTCAGCCGGAGACGTGCGTGTACCTTTTTCAATGTCTGAGTAGCAGGAATAAAGAATGCTCCTGGTTGTCACTAGCATGTCACGTATACTCATCCGCAAGTGCTCCCTCATGTGTGCAGGTGCTGTCTGGCACAGGGGCGCTGGTTGCGCATTATCGAAAAATCCACCTATTTGACGTGGATGTACCAAATGGCCCCGTCCTGCTAGAGAGCCGCACCACACTTGCCGGGGACAAGGTGTGCTCAATAATCTTAAGGCTTCAGTGGCTGCAGTGGAAGGACTCAACAGCATTCATGCAACCCACACTGTATTCGTGTTGTTTATGACCCTGGCAGACCCTGTGCTTGGATTCTTCTGTGCATGGAATTGTGTAGGAGCAAAGCAGCTTGGCAATGTAATATATTTATGTAATTTCAGCTTGAGACTTGCCTAGAGGTTTGGGGATTTAGGGGGTTTAGGGTTTAGGTTTACTATACTATAAGTTTACTTACCTAAACCCTATCTATCTATCTATCTATCTATCTATCTATCTATCTATCTATCTATCTATCTATCTATCTATCTATGTAATTTCAGCTATATATATGTAATTTCAGCTTGAGACTCACACGCACAGCCAAGCACTTGGCGCATGCCATCGCAAATGACCCTTGTTGTGGTCACATTGCCCTGTGCTTCCAGCTCGTGGTCTGTGAGTCCCCAGTCGGGCGACTGGCGCTGACAGTGTGCTATGACCTGCGCTTTCCAGAAATGTGGCAGCGCCTGGCCTTTGACATGGTACGTTGCAGCGTCCCTGTATTTCTGCTGCAATTCACAACCTGGTTGCTTTACCTCAAATGCATAAAATGCCCCCCAGAAGAATTGCTCAGCTGAAGCAGCAAAAGCGTCTGTTTTTTCATAATGCTTGAAACAAGGCTGCATCGGCCATGCGTGCTGACAGCCCTTCAATTACTGGCTGGGAGGATGACCCCTCACAACATGCTTATTTGCAAAATTTTTGAACTGCATCCCCCTGTACTTAATTTTCATTGTCCTTTTTCACTGTTCATCACAGGGTGCCCAAGCTATTGCTGTGCCTTCTGCGTTTACCAAGACCACAGGTTTGCAGTTCAAGGCTTTCGGACACATGCTGGCAGAGTTCGGAATGTCAGCTTTCAACTTGCTCCGTCTTGTTTTCTGCTTTACTGCTTTGCTGGGTCAGCAAGGGCAACTCAGCGAAGAAACGCATCAGGGCATCTGTGCAGCATTTTTTTGGGGCAACTGAATGTTCTCAGCAGACTTCTTCACGAGCTTTTCTCCAGATTCAATCCTTTCACCAAGCCTCCATGCGTCATTCCAAAAGGCTCTGTTCCATCGGCTGTCCTGACTGAAGACAAGGGGAACTCACACCGCTCGCTACCAAGCATTGTCACCTTTGCCAGCCCATCTCTGCATTCTCTGTACCTCTGAAATGCTCCAGGGTCCACAAGATGATTGTTGATCACAAGCTAGTGTAAAGAAAAAGCATGTTTGGTTTCAGTAATTGTAGCTGCTGTTGGGATGGATGCAATAGCCCTTATTGATTCATCTAGAGCCTGCCGCACTCCAGGAATGCTTAAAGCTCTGCAGGCTTTGCACTTTGCAGGTGAAGCACATTGGGAACTGTTGTGCAGAGCTAGGGCTGTGGAATGCCAGGTAAGGCAATGGTGCGTCTCGATGCTTGAAGGTGTGTTTCTCCTTTTTTTGCAAGGGCATAGCATCTTTGTGGCTTTTACGTGCTCTTGCTATCGTCAACATGGTGTGAGTATTTCAGGCCAAGATTATCATTTTGCTTGCAATGGAGCCTGAATTTCTGCCTAGAGTTTGTCCTCACAGCATTGCGCGTGCTGAGGCACAGGGCAGGAACTTATTAGGAGCATTTGGTCAAGTTCTGCTGGCAACAGGGCTTCCTTCTAATGCAGCTTATCAACATGGCCTATCAGATGGTCAATCTGTCATGTGATTTTGAACAAAGTTTTCCTTTCTTGCTTGATAGGATTGAAAAGAAAACCAATAGCCTGATTGTCCTCTTCTTCAGGCTTGGGCCGCACGCACCCGTGGGCTTGTGCACGCAAGCGCGTGTGCACTTGGTGTGTGTGTGTGTGTGTGTGTGTGTGTGTGTGTGTGTGTGTGTGTGTGTGTGTGTGTGATTCCTTTTACACACCATGTCAAATGCAACACTGATCACCAGGCGGGTTGAATATGGAATTCAATGGTTAAAGATCTAAGTCTGCAAAAATTTCGAATAAAAGAAATGCTTTATTTTAAAGGTCTCCTTATTCCTCCGGAATCTGCATTTTAAGATTCTGGTGTATGAGCCTTCCTTGCACTGCACTGCACCTAACTCATTGTGTTTAAAGCTGACAGTCATGCTTCTTTGCTTGGTGCCCTCAGGCGTTTGTGATCGCTGCAGCTCAGGTATGGCCCAGGCTGATGGGTTGTATTAACTCTATTTTGATGCAAGTTTTGTATCAAGGCCACCGACAACGGTCATCGTACGCTCTATTCCTTTTGAGAAGTGCTGTGCACAGTCCCTTTTTGCAGGCAGGGAAGCACTCAGAGAAGAGAGAGAGTTACGGACATTCGTTGATTGTAGATCCATGGGGGACTGTTTTAACCAGATTAAATGGATCTGAAACAGGTGCGTCAGACTGTGTGGCAACAGGCTGAACTTGTGCCCAATAAAAGGGGTTGATGCTGTGTCTAAGGAAACATGCCTCTATCTTGGCTACAGCAAGGTTGGCTTCCAAGATTAGCATTTTTGTTGGAACCCCAGCTGCTCGTCTTCAATTTGATATCTGCTTTCACCAGTTTTATCAAAATTTTCAGTGTCTTCTTTGACCTGGTTAACTACTAGCCTGTAACAGGCCCACTGCCAGCAGCTGCTGTACATTGAGGCACGATGGTCCCTTCCAACCTCGTCCCCTTTCCCTCTTCTGCAAGCATTCCTTTGTCTCGTTACTGCGTAGATCTTTGTATTTGTATCTGCTGGCAGGTGTCAGCTATGCTTCAACAGGCTTGTGCTTTTCAGCATTATCTGCATGTAAGCCTGAAAATGACCTTACCCGTTTTTGGCTGTAATAATAGGAAGGATGCATGTAAGCCTGAAAATGTCCTTACCCGTTTTTTTGTGTATTGGTAGCATTGATGCCCCTCTTAAGAAGAATTAATCAACCAGAAGACTAGCCAATGCTTATGTCATTTTTGCAGGTATTGCTGTGGCTGATTTAGACTTTGAAAGGTTAGAAGCTGTGCGCCAAAAGATGCCAATCGCGCATCACAGGTAGGAAGCACTGCGTCTATGGGTTCAAGGCAGTTTTACAGGAACATGCTTGTAACTGGGTCACATTTACTTTCTAGTTGCCGCTGTTCCTAGCTGTCTAGGCCAGTTCTGATTGGTTCTCACGGTACAGGGTGCTGCCTGTCTGGGTATCCTCATGAACCCAACCTTTCATACTTGCTTGTATTCCTCCATTTTCAAGCTTCATACTTGCTCACACAAAGAGATAAATCAGCAACGGTGATGCATGATGAAGCTCTTTCACCATATCCCTTAGCATTTGCCAGGCCACTGCAAAATAATTGCCCCCTGTTTTGAACCAAAATACACTATGCACCAAACAAGGCCCCTCATCAAAGACGCAATCGAACCATCAATGGCAGTAAGCCTATCTGAATATGGCATGAGAAAATCAGAGCAGTCCACCTCAGGCATGTCTGTTACAGGCATAGAAAAAAAGGGCCACTTGCCAGTTTTTCCAGATAGTACAAGGTAACCTTGCAACAGTCAAGCAAGGTAAGCAAAGGGTGTCTAGTCAGTTTACAACCCTTTGATGTTCAGAACCTTGAGTGTTGGCATGCCATGCACGAATTAATCTGTCGGGTTTTAAAAGTGCACCCTTACTCACACTCTTTAGCTTTCTCACTTGCTGATGTCAATTTTCTAGCTTCATCTGGGCTTATGAAATGTAGATGCATTGCCAGAGCTTTCTGGTTTAATTTCTGAATTTTCTCCCTCGATTTTGCCAAAGCTGGCCCCAATAGAGAGTTTGATGAAAACCAAGTGTTGGAGAGTATGGTCTGTGTGGACTACCTTTTGGTTATCTGAGATGAAAAGACCCAGGTTTGTTGCGCTGCACATGTCACGTTGCTTTTTTGATGCTCTGACATCCTCTCTTTTTGGAATGTTTATGGGGTCGTATAAAAGGTGTTCTGGCGATTCTGAGATTTTTGTGGAGCGCATACACGTGCGCGCTCACACACACATACACACACACGCACGCACGCACACACACAAACGCACACATGCTTGCATGTGCATATATGTGCAGGCAAAAGGGCCACAAAGCTTACCTCGCATGACATCTGGAGGCTTCCCCAATGTCATACTTATGGTGGGCATGTCTGCATATGCTCAAATGGCAGCTACAGCATGCCCGCTCTGAACTTGCTTGGCTCGGTTGCAGAGGCAGCCTACAATACATTAATGTCCCCATTCGCTTACATCATCCCATCACAATGCTATACAATTTCTTTTTCCAGTCTCACTCATTCCCCCTTTTTCCTCAAGGGTAGTTCAATGTGTTGTCAATCGTTGTTTGCATCTCCAGTTTCAGGATTTCCCCCCTTGACTCCATGCTATTTTGGCGATGCCACTCAAACTCCAGAAATGCATTTTCAGCCTTTTGATGAATAGATGGTCATGCGCACCCACTCATGAAGTGCCAATCTTGGGCAGCCTCTGCTTGTGTTTGCATGGTGCCTCAGAAGCTGCAGTGCAAGGACAGAGCACTCTAAGAATTGAACATTGTATCTAGGATAGAATGAGGAGCAGGGCAGTCTTTTCGCCTCTGCCTTCCTTGTAACTCCTCCATAGGATTCATTTCTTGTGATCTTGGAATGTTGCAAGGCCAACTGACAATATATATATAAGTTTGTTTTGAATCACTTTTTTATACATTGCAAAGTTTTGACTCAAATTTCTATTTAGAAAATGCAATTGTTTCCATTCTCACAGCTAGGACCACCAGCAACATGAGCAGTTGTCCACCAAAACTCAGGGATCCAGTCTGCCAAGTCATTAAGACCCCTCCCAGCATGTAGGTGTCCTCCTGTGCATCCCTCCCCCTGCCTCCTCTGAGGGTTCCTCAGTGGACATGACCTCCTCACTGTCCTCACTGTCTGGCAGTTTTCTCTCAATCCTGGCAGACTTGCCCACTGGCCTGGTAGCTGGGGCTGCTGTTGCAGCCCACTTTACGCATTCGACAGGACCGCTTTGCTCGCCCCATCTGCTCTCTCATCCCTGCCTCCACCGCAGCATTGAACCTTGAACCTTGCCAGAGCAACATTGTGAATAGGGGCATCCTCCTGGGTATGCGATATGCAGGCTTATGCGCAATTCAACCTATGTCGTAGTGCTCTGGTCTGTGCAGGAGAGAGGGTTTGTGTTCCTGCTATAATTTCATGCCCCCCAAAACACTCATTTTAACTCTAGGTTTGAACCGCAAGGGCCCTCCATTATTTGATCAAATAGGCTATGATCTCGATTGAGGAGGTGGCAGTTAAATGAGACTTGGAGGCTGTAAGACTTCCTGGCACACCGCTGCCTGGTACTCACAGCATAAATCTTACTTTTACCCATTTCTTACCTTTAAAGTTCTTTGGGTGCCACGCAGCGCAAATCCAGTGCATGCTTCACCAGGAAAGTAGGTGTTAAGCTGTTTTCAAGGATGGTTGGCGTGGAAAGAGGCCAAACATGTACACAGCATTTTTGGTAGAAGGGTGCAGAGCAGGTGACAAAGGAGTGTCCAGACCAGCCAATGCCAGCTGGCAATGCCTGCCTGGCATGCTTGATCCTTTAACATGGGGGCAAGCAACTTGAGGCATGCCGTGAGCTGGATTATTGTTAACATATCTGCTGGTTCCTGATGCCTCTCTACCTAGGTATACAGAAATGAAAATCTTGCTGCCTATCCTTTACCATGCTGGCTGAGTGGCTGTCAACATGCCATCTCAGCCCTGAATCTCAGCCCCGGAAGTGGTGGCATTCCTGCATGGCAAATTAGGTAGGGACTGACTGAAGGTGTCAGCCTCATGTCACCTTGCACAGTTGTTCTGGTGGGGTAATTCTTTTTTGGGAAGCCATCATATTGCTTTGCCATTCTATAAGGGCCAGAACAACTTGCTTCTGTTTCACTGCATGCATGTTTAATTTCATGCTCCTTTAAAACAAACAAAAGAGGACCTGAGGCAGATTGTCCTGTGTGCAGATTTAGATTTACACAGGGGGACCTTCAGCCAGACTGTTTGGCTGATCGGCCTGTGACTGGTCCTCGCCAGTCAACATAATGTCCACAAGCTCAGAAACAAACGAAAAAAGCTTGTTGTTGTGTTGCAAAAGGAAATCATAAACATCCTGGACACTGGCTTGTTGTAAAAATGGTTGCCCCATTGAAAAATCACTAGAGAAACAGTTGAACAGGTAAGCATACTTTCTCCTCAGAGCACAAACATTTGCGTCTCTGCACACCAGAAAGGCATGAGCCGCATCTTGAATCTCATCACAAGGACAGCGATCACACAAAAGAGCGTTCCGAGTATCCCAGACCGCTGTCTCCACCTTCAGTGTGTGTGCCCTAAGTCTGAAACGGCTAACATTCTTCATGACATGTTGAGACAGATCCAAATGCATGTGCCTTGGTAAACGGGCGGGGGCACACACATTGTGATCAAAAGGCACTGCAAAGAGACTGATAAGTTGCCAGCTTACTGTATGTGTCCCGCGGGTTCACTCCCTCAACATCCCTCCACACCGCCCGTAACCTGTGCCTGAGGTCACCAGTAAACTCTTGAATAGGGATAGGATAGGATAGGGTTACATAGCTGTACCTGCCTACAAGGGCAGCTTAGCTGAAGCAAAAGGTGCCTGTAACCAAACCAAACTAAACTAGTAGGGAATAGGGATAGGAGTGCCCTGCCGCACAGCTTGCACAAAGGAATCACAGCGCCGTAGGCCTTGGAAAGGTTCAAAGTTTACAATGGAGTTCAGCCTTGAGCCAGTAAGTTTGGCTGCTCAGCCTATTGAGCGAATACAACTGAATAAGGAATAAAGATGTGTCTCACTTGTGCAGGAATAGGCAGAGAATACACGGCAAACAGGTGAAACAAAGAAAAGAAAAGTCTACGCCAGCCAAGAGGCCGCGTGCATTAAGGGAAGGTTCCCTGACTAGCAAGCTAGAAAGGGTCTCACCAAAGGGCCCTCAAGCCTAAACTAGACTAAGCTAGCCTAGGAGAAAGCCAGAAACAGAGCTAATGAGGATCTGGAGGGTTGGCTGCCATGCTCCTGGATGCCCGGACTCTTCTTCTCCTGCTCTCCTCTGCCGCGCGACCAGTAAACCCTCCCCCAGAAGTCCCCTGGAAATTAAGTGCATGTCTGATGTTAATAATAGTTGTTAATCTTTGGATAGCATGGCAACTCAGTTTGGATGCTAATGATTTAGCCTTCTGCCTGGTTAAACCCGAGTCGATAAGAGGTTGAATGGAGTAGTCGTTATAAATAGTGCCTGCCACACCAACTAAGATGATGTGCAAGGTCACTTTGTTGTTCCTGTTAGGGTTTTTTTAGCTGCGGGTTTTGAGCCTTATTAAAGTATTGGCATGCTGGGTAGTTGCAGCTTCCAGAGTGGATAAAGGGTTGGTATCAAACAAACAAAGAAGTCAAACGTTTCCAGTTAAAGCAGCGAAAAGAAGGGGTTTGGCACGTCTCTGTTTGGGGCGGAAAAGTTCAACGTCCAGGAAACATTGATGCACCGTGTGTGAACAGCAATTCGGCTCTGAGAGTGGCACCAAGAAAGCAACATGTTCAGCACCATGGGCCATAGGCCTCGGAAAGCATCTACGACTTGAGCAGTCCGGCAGGAAGGCTCACGCGAATGAACATTCAAATCTGCTTTCAGCACTCTTCTCAACGTCTCACTGTTAGACCTCAGCATGCTATTATAGATTTTGACAACAGACCTAAACCAGTAAAACTGAAGCGGCTCATGACCACACTCCCTCAGGACAGCCCAGTTTGTAGTGGTACGCTTAACACCCAGCGTGCTCTTAAGATAACTCATGTGCCGCACTTGCAGATCACTTGCAAATTCCTTGCCCGCTTCAATGTGCTACATTGAATAGTATTCAGTGCCCCACACTTGGCCTGCATACATTCCAGCTGGAGCCACATACGTCTTCCCAAGCCACAGAGACATTTACGGCCTATTTGCCAGAAAATTCCCACGAACAAATTGACGAACCCGAAAAGCAGACGCCATGAAGGGGCCAGCAGCATGCTCAGAGGACTTGGCCATGCTCATGCACTTGTGAAACATCATGCCAAGATATTTGAAAGACTCCTTGTGTGCCAGTGGCACCCCCCCCAATACGAAACACAGGCAGATCTGACCCAGAGGAATTGAAATGCACCACTTCAGACTTAGCTGTGTTGATGACTAAGTGCTTCCTCTGAGAATACGCATACAAGCGGTTCAGCATGGTCTGCAACACAACAGGATCATTGGCCATCAGAGTCAGGTCATCAGCATATAACATGTGCGTCACATAAAATTCAGCTGTACCCGTGACAGCACCTTGCACCCCCTCCACAATTTTATCAACGTCATTAATATACAGAGAGAAAAGCAGAGGGGACAAAGGGCAGCCCTGTTTCACACCTGTGTTAGGGTTCACCCGAGCATTCTTCTCTCCATCCTTCAAAATATACTCATCAGCATCGTACATGTTTTTAAGGATGGACAAGAAAGAAGTGGGCATGCGTGTGCGCTGCAGGTGCTACCAGAGTGCCTGCCTAGGGATGGTGTCATATGCTTGCTTGAAGTCAAAGAATGCAGTGTGCAGCCGGCTAGATCGCCCAGGCGTGCAGCATGCTATAGGTGCCTTAAAATGTAGATAGGCTGGAGGGTGTTCCTTCCAGGATAAAAACCAAATTGTGTATCTGGAATCCTGTTTGAGGCCACACACCAGTCAGTGACAAGAGAACGAATCACATTAGCATACAAGCGGTACATTGTGCCACTGACAGCCAGCATGCGGTAGCTTTTAGGTTCAATGAGGGGCCCCTTTTTGTGCGCGCAGAGGTGGATACAAGGAGAAGGAGATTCCGGGCGTCTCGGGGCATGGCCGACAACCTGCCCGATCCTCATTAGTTCAGTCTCTTTCCCTCTCCTAGGCTAGCTGTAGCTAGTGTAGTTTGGAGGGACCTCTGCTAGTTAAGGGACCTTTCCTTTATGCACGCGGCCTGTGGCCTGCGTAGACTTCTCTTTTTTTTCTTTTTTGTGCAAGGGGGTAAACTTGGCCTGCTTCCAACATTTAGGAATGCAAGTCTTGTCATAGAACAGCTTGAAAAGCCGGGCAATGTAAGGCACCAGCACATTTACCCGCTCAGTGCCCCGGCCATTGACCCGCGGGCGCACCACAGCAGCATATTTGATAAAAGGAGCAGCCACACAGTCAAAACCAGGGGAAGCACGCCCATTCATCTTCCCAATCTGCTTGGCTACCAGCCCTTGCATCTCCTCCTCTGAAGGCACAGCAACTGTATCCGGCTCAGGCATCCAATTGTTTTGAGTACCCTGTCTCAAAAGATCCTCAACGTCGCGCCCACGACCCAAAGGAACAGCCATATCCCTTGCAGACAAAGCCACACCCCCACGAACCAATTGAGCCGCCTCACGGGGCTGAAAGTGCGCTTTTAAATACCTATCCCACACAGACTGTGCCACAGGTGTGGTCTGAGTACGCTTAGACCGCCTCAGCATTGCATGCACATCAGGGTCTTTACTGTAAAGCCTCCCTAGGAACACATCCCTCTGTCTCTGCGTGTATGCACGCTTCGACCACCGAATTTGGATCTTGTATCGCCTCCGCACAAACTCACGCGCATGCAGAGGCTGACCAGTTCGAAGAGCCTCCATGAACATACGACGCTCCTCTCTACAAGCTGCATCAAACCAGGGAGGGCTGTGAGTGCCCCTCCGGCTGGCATGCAAAGGCCCACACACACTGACCAGCCCAGTCATGCCCGCATCCTCAGCAGCTTGTAAAATCATTGAACGCAAGCAAAAACAGGCCGTCTCACAAGCAGACATAGGGTCCTGCTTTGCCATGGCTTGCTCAAACTGAGTTTCCATCTCACTGTTCCCCACAAGTGCTTCCGCATAAACCTCAGCAAGCTCAGGCCGCCACTTCATGGACAACCTGCTACCACAGCCCCCAGGCTTACACACATGCTCAGACTGCATTCCCCAGTCTGCATCCTCTAAACTAGAATCAGGCACTCAAAACGTCATGCTTATAGGATAGTGGTCACTTATGGCGCGATCCTCAGCAATGTGCACACAGTCAGCAATCCCAAAAACCTTGTCAGACATCAGAATATGGTCAGGTCTGCTCCCTCCAACACCAGCATCATGCCCCAAACAAGTATGCTGCCCATCATCCCCACGCACCCTGCCCGTGCCCAGCACCAATTCACAGATGCTTGCAAGCTCTACCAACAGTCTGCCAGCGGCATTCACACCAGGAAATCACTGAGTTCTTTGCTTGCATAAGAGCTCAGGTTCTTGGAGGTTGCAGGAAGTGCGATGTGTGACATGGGTATTTTCCTGCATCTCAGTATTTCTTCTCCATCTTTTTGTATTTCCAGTTTCTCTCTTCAACTTGCCTCAGGCTAATTTTTAGCCTGAGGCTCACTTCCTGCCCTCTTCTTATCTATTCTCTTCCCTCTTTGTTTTTCTTTCCCCCCTTCTATGCCTGGCAAGTTGTTGAGTTTGCTGTGTAATACATCATTCCTCACGCATCTCACGATGCAACCGGAAGAGAACTTACATCTACGGGCATGGTGCAGGGCAGGGTGCGCCATCAAAAGACCACCATGAACGTCCGTGACCTCTCTCATCCTGCCAATTTTGGTGTTCAGATCGCCACACAGCAGCACATGAGGGGAGACCTGAGTCTTGCGCGCAACCTCATCAAGGAGAGAAGAAAGAGTCAGTCACTGCTCGCACAGGAAAACGCTGACTAATTGGGTTGATATACAACGCCCCTAGTATGACATCCTCCAGAATCCCAAACAGCCGTTTATCGCAGCGCACCCAAATGCATTGCAAGCACTGTGAGTCCAGATGCACATGCAAGAAATCAGCACACTGAACTGCTGCAAGCTCAAAGCCTGGTTTCCCAACATCTCCTGTTGCAATGTGCGTGGCATATATGAGCCGATGCGTGTCATGCAAACCAGACACGAGCCTGTCCATAGCGTTTGTCCAAGTTTCCGTGAGAACAACAATGGCATGATTTCTAAATGAGCTCCTGTAGTGCCATGGTTTTGCTCAATGCAATCTCTGGTTCAGCGTCTGTGTGCAGAGAAGATTGTATGTGCAGTGTGGACTTTGTTTGCAGAAAGAGTGCTTACAATGCAGCTGCTATTGCTACATTGGCCTACAAAGGCAGCTGAACAAACAAACTGAGGCCCATGGCCAAATCTGACCAAGACAATGATACTCGGAACTAGAAGCAAGTACGAGTAAAACTTGGTGCTTTAGACAGTACCCAGTACCGCTTCGTTCCCGGAGGCATTTCTGGCCTCTTCGTGCATGTGTGGCTTCTTATTTCCCCCTGCCCCAATATCAATGTGCATGTCTGGTGGGCTGTCTGCCTGTGTGCCCTCAACTCCATGTTCAAACTCAGAGTTTCCCGCCTTAATTGGGGGCACAGTGACCTGAAGGACCAGGCACTAGACCTTATCTGTGAGGGGCTCCAGGACTTCACAGCTTGCCAAGGGCGGCAGCCCCCCTTGGCCAACTTGATTTCTTGGGACCACCTGTTCAATGCTACAGACTGTAGCAGAAACTTGTTTCTTAGAGTCTGTGCTTGAGGTTGCTTTGATCTGGGATCTTTTGTGCGATAGAGAAAAACCAGTCTGGAATAGTTTGTGAGGTATTATCAGAGAATTGGATGCCCTGATCCAGGAGTCCCTCAGTACGGCAAACATCCATACCAATAAGGGATGAGCCAAATCTGCCTTTACTAAGGGCTTCTACACAGAAGCTAAGGCCCTCATGTTGCCTGTCGGTGTGCATACCACTCATAGTTGGGTTAGGACATCTGAGGACAATATGATTAATCCCGTCCAGACCATCACACAGCAGGCATCTTCCATCGGTGGAAGACCTATTGAATCTAATGGCATGCTTTTGTGTGTAGACTGTGCCTGTGCGGTATTTGATTACACTTATCTGTTGTTTAGGGGTAATGTTTGGATTTTTCCAGAAGGAGTTGCGGACCTCTTTGTTAGCAAGTTGACAGTTTGGGTTGTGAGCTTGAATGTTGGCGGTGGTGACTGGGGAAGTGGTTGTATGGCATAGTTGAGCCTTTGCCAGCTATAGTAATGGAAGCCAGAGGTATCAGCAGAGCCAAGCTTGTGCTTTTTGAGCATTTTGTCAGGCTGAGAAAAAATGAAAGAAAAGAAAAGAAAAACTACGTAGGCAGACAAAACTTTCCCTACATCAATTTAGGAAAAGGAGACACATTGACTTTGAAGAGCCGTGAGTCCCCTCCACCACAGAACTTTAGAACAAAAGAGTTAGTGGGGGGCTGGAGGGTCACTGGAAGCACTTGGATCCAGAACCTGGCTGTGAGGTGTTTTTGTTCTCAATAGCACGCCTAGTGGTAACAAGTTTGTGGGCATATCCAACAGAATGGGCATGCATAGGCGAGCAAGGTTTATGGCATGTTGGTGGTCAAGTCCTACTTGCTCAAACTGGTCAGGCTGAGAAACTGACGCAGCCAAAACAGCGTCTTAGTTGGCCATGCTTCAAGGCTGGCCTCAGCTGTGTAAAACGCAAGGTCAATCACAACTGCATAACCGTCAACGAACCTGCAGCAGATTCTTGTTGCAGCACACTCTAGGTGTGACAATGTTTACTTTAAGTTTCAGGTCGGTGAGGTATCAGATGTAAAAAGCGTGGGGAGCGGTGCATGCCATTATTTTGTGCATGAGAGGTCTTCGATGAGAGCCAGTAGGAATTGTGTAAAGTGTCCCTGGCATCAGGAAGTGCAATGTCTGTGGTGTCTGTGAGGGCTGCGGTGCGAGCGCAGGCGTCAGCCTCCACATTGCCTATTATGCCAGAGTGGGCTTTGATTTTGTAGAAATGAATAGGGTAGCCAGAGGTATCAGCAGAGCCAAGCTTGTGTCTTTTTTGCATGTGCTTTTTAAGTTTGTCTGTCAGGATGGTGAGGTTGTCAGTATGAGCAGAAGGGGAATGATGTGGGTCACTGTTGCATCCGTGCATGGGTTTCAATGAGACCCAGTAGAGGTTGTGAAAGGGGTCTCTGGCACCTGGAAAAGCAATGTCCGTGGTGTCCGTGAGTGCTGCAGGGTTTACAAGAGAAGCCATCAGTGCATGCATGCATCCATTCTAACAATAAGATTTCTGACTCTTCTTTCAGCTCTTCTTTGCTGATATCTTTGAAGCACATTCTATGATAGGGCTTGGCAAGGACAATCAAGGACGCATTGCACCTTAATTTATCTAGGGAGTCTTTGACTGCGTGCCAAATTCTACCTTTCTATTCACTTAGCAAGGATGCAAGTAAGCAGGAAAGAAAGATTGAATGAAAGAAGAACTACGTAGGCAAAGAAAATTCCCCACATCAATTCAGGTAGAGGGGCCAACTTGGTTTGAAAGCTGTACGGACCCCCACCATAGTCAGACTGAGAGAAGCATGGCAGGCAGAGAAAGAGGACAGGGTTTTCCAGCAACAAGAAAGAGAGCAAGATTAAAGCTGAAATACTTAGCATTGATTCAAAATCTTTATCATAACCAGGGTCACGACTTGTCCAAGATAAGGAAAGAAACACAGGCATTATTATAAGGCAAGCGCATACATGCGCTTGTATAAGAAGCGCTTATATAAGAAGAAAAATGGCTTCACCACTAGATCACAACCCATACCACCTCCACTACTGGAGTGAGCACCCCCGAGACAGGGTCTTTGGAGCATCCATAATGCCCTCTCATCCAAATTCTCAGGATTCTCAAAATGTCATCCGATTCATGACGGCCATGTCATGTACCTTACCCTCAAACATGCCATTTACTCTGCAATACTACAAACTGATGCAACAGCAACTTTCATGTTCCTACCAAGCTGGGGAGGTCCAATGAGCACACATCCGTACTCAAAACTTCTTAATGCCTACCCTCACCTCTGTTGCACACTGGGAACCATATTCTCAACGACCCTCAAATATAATACTCCCCCCTTCTGGGTGAGCAAGGAAATTATGCTCCCCCGCCACTCCTGGAAACTACAAATTATCGCTGTCTGGAATACTGCAGCAAGAGTTCACCTAAATGAAACCAACCCAACTTGGCTCACTAATCTAGCACGAGACATCCCTGAAGCGCGCTGGTGGAAAACAGCCATCAGAAACGACCCAATTCTCAACCCCAGACACGTAGGCATTGAGACTAATTTTAATGTTACAAGATTGTTACAATGTTACAATGGGATCTAAGCCTTCAGCCATAAGGTTGGCTGCTCGGCATGAAGTCCTTAGTTGAGCACACACGGGCAACTCAAGCACTGAAAAACTGAAAGTCACAAGAAGACAAGATGAAGTCTAGAAGGATAGCGTATGAGTTCACAGAGGGAGCAGTGAAACAAGGAAGTAAGGGAGGAGAAATGGACAGCTCTATTTGAAACCAGAAGGGCTGGCCAGGTTCTGACCAGTATCACGAGAAGACCCAAGAGCTGCATGAACATATGATTGGAGTTTCACAATATGCACTCCTCCTTACAACAGTAGCTAGCTAGCCAGGCACACACCTCAGTCATGTATTTGCTCTCTGTTTCAGATTCCTGGCCGCATCACGCTCCCTCTTCCTGGGCGTGGGTGTATGAGGTAGCGCCCCCTCAAATACAAGGAATGACACCAGCTCCACTGCGTACTTCTGCTGCTCTTCCTCAGAGGCGAAATTGGCAGCGGAGCGCCTGCAGAGCGTCGTCCGAATGTCGTCCACTCCGCGGTGCTGCTTGAAGACTTCCCATTGGCCCGGCTCCATGACAAACGACGGAACCACGACAGGGACTATCTCGCGGGGCGGCCGAGCAGAGGCCAGGCGCTGTGACTGGTGCTCTTGTGGAGCTGGTGCAACAGCATGTACTGGCTGGTGCTCAGGTACCTCGCGAGATGTGCTCCCCTGGGGCTCTCTCTTCCTCTTATTGTCTCCAGAACCCGTCTGAGCTGGTGCCTGAGGCTGGTGCTCCTGAGGAGCAGGTGCCTTGGGCTGATGCTCAGGGTGTGCTCTGCTGCTGCTGTTTGGCATGGGTTGGCCTGTCTGAGCTGGTGCCTGAGGCTGGTGCTCCTGAGGAGCAGGTGCCTTGGGCTGGTGCTCAGGGTGTGTTCTGCTGCTGCTGCTTGGGTTGGGGAAGACACTGCTGAAGATTTGCCGTGCAAGGTCGGGAGTGGGCTCCGCGAGCAGGGGCTTCCTTAGCTTTCTCTGTTCGCGAACTGTCACATCCAAAGGTTGATTGACACGACGCCGCGTCTCTGACGACACAGAGGAGAGGGACCCACGCATCCTGGACATGTAGCACTCGGGGTCTGTGTTTATGAACGACATAGCGCCCGGTGTTCCCTGACAGGTGCTCCCAAAGGAGCTGGTGTCAGGGCACTCCAGGGCAAAATTATACTTTATCAGAGACTAATTTTAAAAAGTTTGAAAATCTACCCTTTGACCATCAACAAACCCCTAAAAATACAGTTCATAGCCAACAATTCCTCCCACAACTCACCTCATCTAGCCCTAACCTGATCCGGAAAGTCCAAAACTGGAAAGAGTGGGCATATACAGATGGCAGCTGCCATATCCACCTAGGAAAGCAAGTGATAGGAGCAGGCAGTCTACCACCCTGAAAAGGAGAGGCCCAGCTATGATTAACCAAACGGAGCAGGAATCACTAATACCATCGTAAAAGCTGAAATAGCAGCAATAGCAGCTGTTATTCTCCAGGGCCACTCACACATCGCCACCGATAGCCTTTCTTCACTCCAACAAATCAGAAAGCAAATACTGTACCCAGAGCTTCACCGTCAGCATGTCCAAGGCCATATCATCAAAATTATAATACAGCTTGTGCGCAACTCACCTACTACCATTATTTTTACAAGGTTAAATCTCATGTTGGTATTGCAGGCAACGAATGTGCAGATGCCATTGCCAAACATCAGGCTATTTAGGGTGATGACACCCCTGCAGACACAATTTTCCCCTGCGTAAACCTTGAAGGCAACCCTTTCCATGACACCACCTGGCTTGCCTTTGAAAAAGCTGCCCGCTCCCACGCAAGCACATCAGAATGCCCCGACTCGCCTGCCCCAAAGTTTAAACACTTTTCCAACCTTTGTGATGCTCTGAGGACGCACATGCACTCAAAACACAGACTTGGAAATGCTAACACAGAGACAGGATACTACTCTTATTGCCAAAGCCTACTTCCTACAGTCCATAAAAAGGTTAGCAATGCCTTCTGGACCATGCCAAAACTTCCTTTTAAAATGAAACGGATCGTGTTCAATTACCGCACAGGTACCCTCTTCAATCAAAAGCATGCAGTGCACTTTAAAATGTCCACCAGCCTACAATGTCCCCTCTGTGGGGAGCCAGACAGTGCCCTTCACATTCTTTCAGGATGTAAACATTCCACCATGTCAATTATGGTAACCGAGCGCCACAACATTGCCAGCAGAATCCTCGTTAAAGATGTCAGCAAAGACCCTCTTGGGGCAGGCCTTGCCTCCATGGACATTGGCAGCGCAGGTCGTCTTGCTTTACAGAACCTGCAGATCCCTGAACACTCAACAAATAGAACCCTTCCCAAATACATTTTCCCTCGTCGTTTCCCTGACAAACAAAGGCTCACTTCCAGTCGCCCCGATGCCATTTTAGTTGTTCCAACGAAAAGAGTGCGAAGGACCAATTCCCGGTATCCATTGAGAAGTAGAGGGGGGCGCGGGGGGAACAGGGAGCACTAAGCGCCAGCCACAGCCACTCCACCTACTTCCAAGGTCCGTCACCCTAGTCAGCTCCTTTCAGAACAGAGGCACGTCCATCTCGTGGAGGTCAAATACCATGAAGACACCAGGCCCAAGAACCAACTGGAGGCCTCCAAGCAACAGCACCACGACCTCTGTCACGATCTTTCAGGGGCCTCAGCTCAAGTCACCCTCCATACCATTCTGTTAGGTGTGGGAGGGGTCATCTACACCCCCCACACTCTGGAGCCTCTTAAAGAGCTTGGCCTTGACACCCATACAGCCACCAAGCTTGCTTTGAAGCTTCATGCCCATTCTGTCCAGTACGCTTATAAACTTGCTAGCACCAGATGCGCTCTTGAGAAGACTTCTCTCAACTCTCGTCACCAAGATCAGGCATGGGCTACTGCTAGTAACCCTCCTGATTCCCATTGACTTCTTTGTTTTGTTCCTCTTGGTGGAGGGGCTACACGGTGCCTCAGCCCTAGGTATCCTCTTCTCCTTAATTGATGTGGGGAGTTTTTTCGCTGCCTGCGTGGTGTTTCTTTTTCCTTTCTTTTTCTTTTCTTTAAGAAGCAAGGAAAAGGATTAGCTACGCAAGCAGTAAGCACCCCAAGCATTGGTTAAGGAAAGGGGTCATCCTGGTGCGAACACTTTGATAGACCACCTCACCGCCAAGAGGGCTCGATCCCGGGACCACCTCCGTCTCCGGAGGCTCCCAGGGAGGCACCGTCTACTTAACCATGCAGAATCCTGAATCTCATGTATTTTCGGGGACCCCTGGTCAAGGTGTTAGCAGTCCATTCCCAAAACCAATGTTTAACGTTTAGAGATCTATTACAGTGTGTGTTCAGTATGTTGCAGTGTGTTACAGAGTGTGTGTTACAGAGAGTGTGTGTGTGTGTGTGTGTGTGTGTGTGTGTGTGTGTGTGTGTGTGTGTGTGTGTGTGTGTGTGTGTGTGTGTGTGTGTGTGTGTGTGTGTGTGTGTGTGTGTGTGTGTGTGTGTGTGTGTGTGTGTGTGTGTGTGTGTGTGTGTGTGTGTGTGTGTGTGTGTGTGTGTGTGTGTGTGTGTGTGTGTGTGTGTGTGTGTGTGTGTGTGTGTGTGTGTGTGTGTGTGTGTGTGTGTGTGTGTGTGTGTGTGTGTGTGTGTGTGTGTGTGTGTGTGTGTGTGTGTGTGTGTGTGTGTGTGTGTGTGTGTGTGTGTGTGTGTGTGTGTGTGTGTGTGTGTGTGTGTGTGTGTGTGTGTGTGTGTGTGTGTGTGTGTGTGTGTGTGTGTGTGTGTGTGTGTGTGTGTGTGTGTGTGTGTGTGTGTGTGTGTGTGTGTGTGTGTGTGTGTGTGTGTGTGTGTGTGTGTGTGTGTGTGTGTGTGTGTGTGTGTGTGTGTGTGTGTGTGTGTGTGTGTGTGTGTGTGTGTGTGTGTGTGTGTGTGTGTGTGTGTGTGTGTGTGTGTGTGTGTGTGTGTGTGTGTGTGTGTGTGTGTGTGTGTGTGTGTGTGTGTGTGTGTGTGTGTGTGTGTGTGTGTGTGTGTGTGTGTGTGTGTGTGTGTGTGTGTGTGTGTGTGTGTGTGTGTGTGTGTGTGTGTGTGTGTGTGTGTGTGTGTGTGTGAGCGTGCGTGTGCGTGTGTGTGTGTGTGTGTGTGTGTGCGCGCGCGAGCGCGTTAACGCTACC
Source organism: Dunaliella primolecta (assembly GCA_914767535.2). Taxonomy (NCBI): domain Eukaryota; kingdom Viridiplantae; phylum Chlorophyta; class Chlorophyceae; order Chlamydomonadales; family Dunaliellaceae; genus Dunaliella; species Dunaliella primolecta. Next base: position 102,793 of record OU611751.1, on the reverse strand, counting down.
TTCCGGAAATAAACAAACAAAACCGTTTGATTCCTGGTTTTCAGGTTCCATCGATCAACGTCCAAAAAGTGGTAATTGCCTGAGGTGGTAAACCGGTCCGGGATATAGCGTTTCAAAAATTCTTTGCCATCCTACAATTCTTGGGTTAATTTCATGGAATATTTCCATTCCCACCAAACGTGCTGACCCTGCCACTTGTGCGCGGGAAAACCCTCGTACATATACATCTTTCCGCACTCGACAAGCATGACTGTCTCATCGGGATTTTCGTGCGTTGGGGGAGCAGTGCGGGACAGCGCGGGAGAGTACTCACAACAAGACAACGTGAGTTCCGGACAAGCAGCATCCTGATGATTTGTGCTGTGGCCGCTATGCGATTGCATAGCATTGTATGGCAGCTTTACCTGCCAGCATTTGCATTTAGTGTTGCAAGCACACATGCTTGCGAGGGTTTGCCTCACATGCCTCGCTCTTGTTGAGGAACACTGCACTCAACTGCACTCACATGGGAGTGTACTTTGTCATCGATTGCTTCCAATCGCAGCAGTTGTAATGTCTCTTTCTGTGAGTTGAGCGTAGGACACGACAGAGCATCTGATACTGCTTTGCATCTGCCTCGATGCAGCAATTGCATATTCCGTTCCGAAACCTGCAGCGATTGCAGCGTTGTTTGTTTGAACAGTAAACAAATGAGCATGCTGCTGTCCCTGTATTGCGCTCCGTAGATGCTCAGGCAGCGCCTTCAGCGTGCCTCCACGGCTGAGGGAGAGACACAGGAAAGCAGCATCGGGATGCAGGTGTCCCTCCCACCCCATCACCACCAGCAGCAGCAAGCAAAAGCTGCGGAGCGCCTCTCGGCGGAAGAGCTGACCACAGTGTTGCGCGGATTGCCAGCGGATTGCCCGGACCAGTCCTGTTACAGCCTGCCTAACCTGTCCTCTCCCCCAAACTCCAGCAACAGCTGCCAGGCTCAGCCCATTTCCTTCTCTAAAGCCAGCTGCCCACCCCCTGGAGGGAGCAGCCCCATTGGTGGTGCGTGTGTGGAGCCTCAGGGCATTTTGAGACGTGACGAGACAGAGAGCCTACGGGCCATCCTGTGCTGCCAGCACTGCCACTGCTTAGCAGCTGAAGGCTGGTGCTCCAGATCAGGATGCTCCACAGGATGCGGTGTCCATTTCACTGCGTTGCAAAACTCTGCGCTGAGTGCACTCGGCACCATCCTGTTTGTGACATCCTGTTGTTCTCCTCTCAGGTATATGGTCCCACTCTCCTGACCACACCAATTCTCCGTGTACTTGCTCCTCCAGGGTCTCCATCTGAGGCGCCCTTCCTGCTCGCGTGCAAATCCACCCAGCTCAAGCTAGCCCCCCACCACTCCTCCCTGAGTGCTTCTTGCCCCCATTCTTCGGTCCTAGCCCCTGGGTCTTTCAAGGAGGAGCAAGGCAGCAGAGAACGGAAGGCCAGCATGGGGCGCAGCATCAGTGCCATGTGAGTGTCAATTATAATTGGAGTGTGGCTTTCCGCTAGCCCCTAACGGCGCAATGGCGCTTTGAAGCGGCCCCCCCCTTTCCTTGCTTGCAGTTTCAAGGGCGCCTTTAAGTCAAGCCTTTTCAGTCCCAGCAGCAACAGCATCAGCCTCAACCACATCAGCGGGCCTGCTGCTGTCCCCAGCCCGCCTAGCATAACCAGTGCAGGTTCTCTCTCACAAAAACGGAAGTCCCTGTCTGTTGACACTCAGCCCATGCAGCCCTGCTCTCCGACGAAGGGCACATCCCCTATTCAAAAAGGGCTGCCCAAAAATGGCAGCTTCTCCTTCAAGGCCATGTTGAACAGCCTCCAGAGCCCTGGCTCCTCTCAGCCCCCAAGCCCTGCTGCACCTGCCCCTCCCACTACCCAAGCGCTATCTCCTCCTCCTCCTGCCCAACCCCTTGGCCTGAACACTCCACCCAAGGAAGTGGCTCCCATCAGCAATGCAGGCCCAGAGAGGGCGCAGGGTGCCAGCTCCAAGAGCTTGGATGTCACTGTTGCTCGGGAGGCAGAGGCCAAGGCAGCAGCGGTGAGTGCTTGTGGATGATTTCAGGAGGGCGTGCGACTGCCAGCATACTTGTTTAAGACGGTTGGCACCCACGTGCTGTCCTCTTTGCCGAACCTTTTGCAATTCCACCTTGCCTCTTTCCTTTTGTAAGATTACAACCGTTCCATTCATGCTCCTTGGTCTAAGTTGGTATGGAACCAACTTAGAAAGAGGGAGGAAGGTGGGTTTGCAAAAAAATTGGCAGAAAAGACAGTGTGGCTAATCTGTTTGCTGTAGCCCCTGTGAGCAAAAGACGCCTGCTTTCCGTGTCGATATTTACCTCAAGAAATTGAACATCCTAAAAGCAAGCTGGAAACGTCCCGTTCCTACAGTGAAGGCAGTGACAGTGTCTTGCGTATTGGCATGATTTGTAATGGTTGTCTGCTGTGGGTTATGCGGAGCCATGAACACGTCTGTGGTGTCTAAACTGTTGCTCATCCAAAAGTAGATTTCGAATAAGTTTGTGTGCATCTGTGTGAACTCTCAAGTGAATGCCTCCCCTGCTTCATGGCGCTCTTCTGAGGGCAATCATCATGTGCATGGTTTTTACGCTATCTGTTTCAACCCTGCAGTTTGCATGTGAATTGTGTCTGCTGCCTCTCTAATTCCCCTTTTCTCTGCAGTTCCGTCGAGCAATTTCTGTCTCTGGCCGAGTTGGCGCTCCCTCAATGCTGCTGGTCGTGACCAAGGACTTGCCACCCCGCATGTCTCGCCCCTGCTGGTGTCTGAAGGACTACGTGGTGCTGGAGAAGATGTATACAGGTGCTCACGGGTTTTGCATGCCAAGAAGAAACAGGTGAAATGTTTTGATGCTGAGTCTGGTGTTGGTCAGGGAAGTTTTATTATAAGTGCCCAAAAAATGAATGGGCGCAGGATTAGCACTGCCAGCCTAGATGGGCCGACACAGTGCATTGTTTCACAGTAGCTGTTTGCTCTAGTGTCAGAGCACTGAGTGCATGGAACACTGCCTATTTATTTGCCTTGAGCTGGAATTTTACATAGGCGTGCAGGAGATTCACCTTGATCCATGCATAAGTACAAAACAGCAGGCAGCCACAAATAGTATGCGCTTCTGCGCAACTGTTGCCAGCAAAAATTGCCACTTCAAACCCGTTCATTTCTACAAGATTTTTCTTGGGGCAGAAGCCTGTGAAGACTGTGTTGGCCCGAAGGAGCAGCTGCTGCTCCTGATTTGATTTTGGCAACAGACAGTGGTGAATCAGTGTTTTTCACGATGCATGCCTGTGCTATTTCCTTGTAGGTTATGCATCTAACGTGTTCAAGGCCAGGTGCAAGCACTCTGGGGTGCTGGTGTGCTTAAAATCCTACAACCTGGGCAACCTGTGTGAATTGAACCGCTTCCAGGTGTGTAAAGCACATTTACTGCTGTGTGTTTCTTGTGCTTTCTTCAACAAAGCTGTTTACAGGAAAATAAAGATTGTGCTGAGTGCAAAGCTATGCTCAAAGCACTTGCCCTGCTGGTTCTTCTTCACCTGTGCTGCAATTTGGAAAGGAAAAACTAAGGAGATGATTAAGCTTAGTTCCTGATGCAAGCCTCACCCTAGAAAGGCACGTTGCATGCCGTAGTTTCCTTCTCACGCTCTGTTTGAATTGGTGACTTTTGACTTGCAGCTACTATTGTTTGCGTAGGCATAGGGGTTGCTGAGCCAGCTAACTGACATCCATGTGGCCTTGCTAGCGGACCTCACATATTTGCCTGCACACTTATCCATGCAATGGCAACCAAAATAAATTTGTGCAATACCTCTGCGCCGCTGCCTGCTCCAGATTTTCCGCGAGGTCAAGCTGCACAGCTCCCTGAGCCACGAGCATGTCATCAAGCTTTACGGCGCATTCCAGCAGGCAGACCAGGTGGTGCTAGTGCAGGAGTTTGCGAACATGGGCGACTTGTTCACTCTACTCCACAGGTGTGTGTTTTGGGGGTGGGGGATTGGGGGGGCGATTTGGCGCTTGTGAGTTGTGTTTTCTCACAACTTTTGAGCTTAAATGCATTGTTTTCTCTGTGTTAGGTGCATTTTTAAGAGCAATGTATCTCGGGCAAATTTTGTAGGAGGACCTGCTCCTTGGGTTTGCTGCGCGTGTACTTCTGGGTCATGCAAACCTTCCCTCCACTGCCTGCCATGCCTCGGCTCAGGCCCTGCTTGATGCCTCTGACCCTGCTCTCAATACCCATGCTCTTCCCTGGTATGCAGTCACCTGTCACGCTGCTTGCGTTCTTGTTGTGACTGCACATTCCCTTCCCACCTCTGCCTCACCGTGGCTGACTGTCCACAATGTGCTCGTCACTGTGCACAGGTACGGAGGGCGTCTACCTGAGCGCACCGCCGTGGAGCTTGTGTTACAGCCCTTCCTGTCTGTCCTGAACTACCTGCATGCCAATGGCATCGCTCACAGGTGTGTTTGGGGCACTGGCCACAAAAGGATGGTGGTCCAGTGCCTGGCGCCTCTTTTCCTGAAAGGGCTTCTGCTCCATAAATGTACCACTCTTTAGCTGATGCGTATTGCTATCAGTTGCACAGGTTGCCCACACAAAGGCATGCTTAGAAGCTGCATGCTGTGAAGTAGAACTCTGCATCATAAGCTTGTTGCTGAGGTGATGCAAGGCGATCCAGCTTTGAAAGTGCTCGGCTCTGAGCACAAGTGCATTATGCCTTGCTCTATGTGGCTTGCACTGGGCAATGCACTGCAGCAGGCTATGGGTAAGTATGTGAAAAGGTTGGGAAGAGAAAACCTGCATTAGGTGATTTCTTCCCCGTGAAATACAAGCCCTCCTACCTTGCAATGTGTGTGTGTGTGTGTGTGTGTGTGTGTGTGCAGGGACATCAAGCCAGAGAACATCCTGTACACCAGTGACATGCGCTTGAAATTGGCAGATTTTGGTAAGTATGGCTTGATTACTTCCATGCAAATGCTGTATGTGTGTGTGTGCATGTGCGTGCTGTGTCAATGTCTAGTTTAGATCAATCCTCAGCAAAAAACACGCATTGCTCTCCCATGGCTTGGGTCAAATGCCAAATGCAAGCCTGAGCGCGCATGCATGATGTGAATTCCTGTTATGAGAGAATGTCAAGATGAATAATACTCCTGTTGTGAATAAATGTCAAGATGCACCCTCAAAGCAGACGAGGTGATTGCCAGTGATCTTTTGGGCCGTAAGTGTCCCAGGGCTTGTGAATGGTTACCATGGGCCACTCAAATGCACCACCTGTATGTGTATGTGCAGGGCTAGCAATCAATATGCGTGAGGAGCGAGCTGTGACACGTGCTGGCACTCTGTGAGTTGGGCAAGGGTATTCACCAGCTCTGGCAAGTGTGTAGACACAAAGTGTCTACACGCAACAATCATGCATCTTACACTGCCACTACAGGATGAAGTGCTCTTCGGTCTCAGGCTTCGTATGGCTTTTTTTGGTCGGGATCATGGCAGGGTACTTGCAATGCAAATAGAGAGAAGAGAGGTGATTTAAATGGAATGTTCAGTCAAATAGATAATGACGTGCAAGATGCTGGTTTAAAGTATTAGTCATAAAACGAGTTAGTGCCCACTGTGCTGTACATCTTACACACCCAAAAGCCAGGTTTAAAGACAGTTTGGTAGCCAGCCAACATCTGCATGCATGGAACATTTAAAGGAGGTCAAAATGCGACTGCACATGCACACACAGTTGCACACAGGTGCGTGCGCATTTGATATTTGTTCGTGATAAGAAAATAGAATAAAAGGAACATTCGGAAGTGCAATGCAAGATGCAATCCATTATGCTATAGAGTAGGTTTTTCTCATAAGGAATGAATCGTTGTAAAAAGTGATGTTTGTCGTTTGCCGAACAGATGAGGTTTGAGCACATGAGCACATGCCTAGCTTCAAAGCGTAGAGCAGTTTCCTTCCTTTCTTGCCTGTTGCCCGCATTCCTGCAGGGAATACATGGCCCCAGAGGTCCTTGACTGCCCCTTCAAGGTATGTCCCCAAGCTCCATTATGCAACAGGATCAGTCGTGTCAGACGCTGTGCGCTCACGTACCAGTCAGTCATGGTTGGCCATACAATTGCAGAACTTGCATGGCCACGTTGCTGATGTGCATGTGCAGGTGCCTCTGAAAGAATGGTTTTTTCAATTGTGCGGAATGTACCCGTCACCTGTCTGCATTCATGCTTCCTGTTACCATTGACCTGTGCAGAACAAGCCTGAGGAGAACAAGGGCAACCGCATGCTGCACTACTCATACCACGTTGACACAGTGAGTAACTGCACAGTCGATTGGTGGAACTTTGCCTGGACAGTTTCAAACATAGATATTCAGACAATCACTACCATGCTTGTTGGTTGTCACCCTCTGCACTGGAGCACCTGTGATTTTGCTCAGTGCATGTGTGAGCCACTTTGGCGGCAAGAGTCGTGCATTGCATTGTCTCCGCGGGCAGAGATCTTATTGCTGGCTCAGGTACGTAAGAGCTTCATGCAAAGCAGGGCCATACTCCTTACTTTATGCCCTCACTCTCTCTTCCCCACCTGTGCACCCTCATGTAGTGGGCAGTGGGCGTGCTAGCCTATGAGCTCCTGGTGGGCCTGCCCCCCTTCAATGACAAGCAGCGCAATGCCGTGGAGGACAAGATCAGGCTGGCCCCTCCCAGGTGTGCGCCTGATCATTTGCTCTTCACCTCTTCACCAGAGTGGATGAGAAAACATGGAAGTGGTATTGAATTATGCTTTTGGGGGGGACAGACTGCCATATGACGTAGCTCATGGTGGCGATGTGCTCCTTCTACTCATGGTACATACCGTAGTGGACCTTGATCATTACGCAATATTTAAAGTTTTTCGAGTAGTGCGTGATGCTTTACTAATTATTTTGGAGGGGTGCGTACTGGGTGCGCAATGGTGAAAATAAATGGCCGAGATGGGGTGCGTAATGGGTGCGTAATGGTGAAAATAATTCGAATTTCTGATGGATAAGCACATGAGATAGGTGCAGGGGAGAGGGAGAGGGACAAGGGTGAGGAGGAGAAACGTGGCAAAGAGGGCATTGTGAAGCAGTCTGAGGATGCGAAAAAGCAGAAAAGGAAGTGATAGGAGCAGCATGATAAGTTGCTTGAATGGATTTGAATTCTTTTGCCAGGACTGTGTGATGTGGAACGGGCATGCATGCGCATGCATGTGCATCTAGATCTGTTCCATTGACATTCTTTGCAGAGGTGCTTCTTGAGGTGCATGAAGAATGGTGCGTAATAAGGAGTGTTCAGAGTGAAAACGCTGCTCGTGGAGTGCGTAGTGGGGGTACCCAAAGGAAAATAAAGGGCTTTGGTTGAAAGGCAGATTGCATAATGGGGGTGTGCAAAATGAAAATAAAATCTGCTTGGCTGCCAACGTGGTTGCGTATTGGGGGTGCGCAAAGCAAAATTAAATCTGCTTGGCTGCCAAAAAGGTTGCGTAATGGAAATATTCAACTCAAATAATTTGGGGGTGCGTCGTGGTCACAGTCCACTACGGTTTACACTTCCCTTAAGCTCATGTTTGCCTGCTGTACCTGCAGGTTCCCTTCGAAGATGAGTGAGGAGTGCCGTGGCTTCATAACGATGGCCCTGGAGAAAAACCCACTGGAACGCCCCACAGTCATGGAGCTGCTGACTCACCCATGGATGAAGGTGAGCGGCCTAGTCTCACAGGCAGAGAGCACGCCTAACATGCATTGATTTACCGAAGGAATGATACTCGTTGGCCTGTGCTACACTGGTCTTCAAGAAGCGAAGCTCAGTTGCTCGATATGCCTCCTTTGGTGCCAAAGTAAAGCCTTCATTCCCTTCTCGTTTTGCTGCTTTGCAGATGCACAAGCGCAGCAGCAGCATTCAGCACTTATCCAGCATGGAGAAGCAGGGCACTCATGGGATGAACCACAGCGCTAGCCAGGTCTTAAACTTGCCAACCATGGAGGGCCCAGAGTACTCTGAATGCGGTGCGTCTGTATACCAGGCTTGTGCCTTCGAGAAGCAAGGTCCCTGCAGGATAGGGTTGACAAGTCCTCCAGTGAAAGGCCATGCCTTGCAAGAGGGGAGATTTGCAGTCATGCTACGAGCAGTGCAGGCCTTCCTGCGCCTTTCATGCCTGTCCACAGTGTGTGCACTGGTGCCGTGCACTCCGTATTTTCAACCCCCTATCCCCTTTCTTGCTCCACATTGTTCTCATTTGATCTTGTTTCCTTCCTTATGTTGCCTGCCACACAGGTGCCCAGCAGGCCCCTCCCCAGCAACCTATCCCTCAACCTCCTCGCCAAGGGGCAGCTGCTGCCAGCCTCGGCAATGTGAAGGCACCTGCGGGCAACAGGGGCACCCCCAATGTGCTCAGCAGCTCCCTCACTGCAGGCGCGCTGCCCCCCGCCGCCTCTCCCAAGGCGGGGGCAGTTGAGGTAGATGTTCGTGCAAGTCAGGTCGCCAAAGCAACTGCCAGTGCTGTCTTGGACAGCCACACAGGGCAACAACAGCAGCAGCAACAGCATTGGCATGGTAGCACCGACAACAGCCCCTCCAAACCCCATACTTCCGCCATAGCCCCCGTGGCTGACACCCTTTCCCCCTTGCCCCGCCCCCCCACATGCTTCCTGTCCTTCAGCAATCCCAACGGGCCCCCAAATATCTCTAAGGCCTCCCCGCCCCTGAATGCTTCCTCTCAGCCGCTGCCCTGTCTGTAGCACTCCCAGCAGGCCACCACCCCATCCCTCACTCAAGACCTCCACCTGCCCTTCAGTGCTGCCCCCAGCAGCAAGTCTGCAGGCTGTGCAAGGGCCTAGCTGCACTTGTGCAGTCCTGTACGGGTAGGGCATGCCACAGGATGGAATGGTGTGTGTGTGTGTGTGTGTGTGTGTGTGTGTGTGTGTGCGCGTGTGCGTGTGTGCGTGCGCGCATCAAACTGCAGGCCCAAACCACAAACAGCATCAGCAGCATGTTTTTCCTTGAATAAGGTGATGCGCGTCTGCATTACAGGGTGGTGCCATGTGCTTACGTGGGGGTCCGTGAGCATGCGCACCTGTTTTAAGGAAAATGCAAAGCCAGGATCAGGCAGGATGTGGCTGCACTGTTGTGCAAAAAGGTCTCAAGCATTAGCTGTATAACTGTCCAGTGAGGAAGTGTGCGGACGGGGTGGGCTGAACTCTTTTCAAACTCATCTGCAATTGTTGCAAAGCTTGGCATGGTGTGCAAACTCCAGTCTGTTTCCTATCAAGGGTGCTAGCGGTGTGCAATGCAGCCTCACCATCAATTGGATTGCAACATGGTCTCACTGCTGGTGGCCAGGGGCTTCTAGCCTGTGTTGTTAGCCTGTGCTTATGAATTCCTGCCTGTTTTTCCTCTTATGATGAGGCTGAAGCAGCTTGCATTGTGGCTGGCGCCGTGGAGGTCCGTTCTGCTTGCCTCCAATGTTGGTGTGAGTGGTCAGGATTGGGGACGCAATGGGCGAGCAGAGCGTAGTATAATGTTGCCGCTTTGTAGAGGGAGATGGATGGGGTGGAATGAAATCTTTGCAGAGACATTGGAGGAACTTGATTTTTTGATTGGAAAAATTGCAGCTTGTTGCAGCATATAGTGTATATGTGTGTGAACACAGGCGTCCAGCTTGGCTTGACAGAGTCTGTTGATGATTACACGGCAGCTCAGACCTGCAGTGTTGAAGGCCTCAGCATGGGCTTGCATGTAAAGGTCAAAGCACTGGTTTTGATTCATCACTCATGCCTTGTCTGGTATGAGTGGAAGGTAATTCAGTTTAAACCAACCTTCATGCTCATGCTGGCGCGAATTGATGGCTGCCTTCCGCGTGGCTTGGTTTGTTGTCTCATCCTGCTTGTTGGTTCTGTCGCCAAGCACAGCTCAAGCCCCTGATGCTAGTGGGTCCATCCATTTATCCTCTATTGATTCATTCCGTGTTAAGTCCACAATTGTGTGATAGCATGGCCTCCAGGTGTGTGCCTGATAGGGCATACTACTACGACAGTTCTTGCTCATACTGCTGGGGAAGGGGATATGCAGGGTTGTCGGCGGGCACCCTAAATATGATAATTTTTTTAATAAGTGTGCTGATACCAACATCATCCTGCTGCGTCCAGTGCTGCCTGACTGGGCATTCATGCACAGTTTCTTGGTGTAAGGTCAGGTTGCTTGTTTAAACTTTCAACTTATTGAAGGGCATCACAGTGGCCCACGAGCTGTTGGCAGACTGACTTGGCTCCAATTTGCTGATATCGCCTCAGCTGCCGCTCAGACTAGTTTGTGGATGGAAGCTTTAACATGCATGGGTGAAGCCAGGGCCTGCATTCGTGGATTGTATGAACACTGAGAATCGCACGGGCATAAACATGGTCGAAACAAGCACCATGTGGGCGCATCATTTTTTCTAGAGTGTCTGGTTGCACCTAAGTTGCCTCTAATAATCTCCATGCCGGCCCTGTTGGAGCCTTCTAGCTCCCTTGTCATCGCTGCTAATTCTGTAACCCTTTACCGATGGTAGTGAAAAAACACTTGCATGCTTGCGTGCCTTGGATGATGAACAAGGGTGAGCAATGTCTCATAGGCTGTGACTGGTTGTTGAGGTAACATCACACTTGTGCCTTTAGCCAATTGATTTATGGTGATTGCTTTAAGCTTGGCAGCTCCCGCCTGTGTTTGCCTGGTAGCACTTGCTTTTTGCAGAGCCCAGACAGGCTCTTCTGGCAAGCACTGCTGTGTAAGGCCATAACCAGAATCTGATCTTTCTGCAAACAATGACTGAGCTTAATCACGCCTAACATGGGAATGCATGAGAGCCTGTATATTTTAAACTCTGCTTTGTGTAAGCTTTAGCGGTGCTTTTTGAAAATTTAAAGCTGCAGCAGGTCAGGGGTCGCTTAAAATGTTGCTTGCTTTGGCAAATTTGTCTCAAATTTCTGCCGAATGACATTTTCTTCTTATACAAAGAATACATGGTGATTTTTATGATGTGTTTTAACAGAAACATTTGTGGAAAGCCTAAGCGACCATCTGAGCATAGAGATGTGTGCACATTGAGATTGAAGGCCCTTTCTTTCCTGTTGCCAAATGAATGCATCTGAGTCACACAGAGCTGTCAATAAGGTTGTCACGGTTGGGACTAGACTTTTTTTCTGGACTGTTCGCTGTTGTAAAGTTGTCAATCACAGTGTGTGATCAGTTGTCAAACCTGCAACTTGTGTAACACACTGGTGTAGCACCGGAGTCTCTCATGACGTGTTCTTCGACATCACACAGACCATGAGAAAGAGCAAGCACAGAAGTCTACTCCAGCAAGTTGGCCCCCTCCATGAGACCTACGACAAATTTACAGATTTAAGTGGGGGGACCTTCAGCCAGACTGTTCAAGGGTTGACAAGGGTTGACAATGGTGGCCTACAGCCCGAGACTCTGGCTGATCGGTCGCTGGTGAAACATGCTCAACCAGCATCAGATTTGAGACCTAGTTTGAAACCAATTGACATGTTTGAAATCAGATGTGAAACACCAAAATCAAGACAAGAGAGAGCGCCTGAAACTCCGAGTTTGAGCACCAAGTTTAATCTGTGACAGGAGATACAAGAGGCAATGAGACGTTCAGGACGCAGTTCCACGGAAGCTCTGGCACACACTCAAGTGGAGGTTCACCCCAACAGAAGGCTGGACAGCACACTCAACGGAAAGGCCACAGGCTGCTGTCAATGTCCCAGCCTGTCTGCTCAGAGCTCTGGCACACCCAAAATGCGGCACAGACAGAGGGGCCTTGTAAGCACACACATGCGGGCCTCACCATAAAGACTTCTGAGGCAGACACAGCAAGGACTGAGGCATGGACTGCCAGCGACGGTGATGCACATGCAAAAACGCATGCCTGGCCCTAGCACACGTCTGCGAAAGACCACAGGCCACAGCACAGCATGCCCAGACAGGCGGTGACCACACGCGAGCACACACTGAGCCATACCCTTGCAGGGTCTGACCTTGGTGCACTGAGTCCACCAAAAGCTTGCATGGGCCTACACTCCTCCCATCAAACTGCCCCCATGCATCAACAGCACAGCCACAAGAGGTCACGCTCCCGAACCCACCAATCTAATCGAAGTGCAAAGGCCGCACCGATTCGTTTGAGGGGCGGCGAGGGGGGACATTCATTTTCTGGTCCTCTGGAGTCACTTCTAAATCGCGTCCCATTGCCCCCTCCACCGCCTCGCCGCCTGCGTCTGCTACTCTCTGCAGCTGCTTCTTGGCCCAGGCCTTCGCACGCTTCTGTTGCCGAGGAGTTGGGGCGGGGTCCTGCTGTTGGTCCTGCTGCCAGCGTGAGGGTTTGCCGCTGCATGCAAGCGCATGCAAGCGTTGCCCGGGGGAGCGACCACGAGGAGGTACCCCACGCTGGACTTTCGTGCCCCCCCAGCCAGACTGTTCAGTTGATCGGCCTGTGACTGGTCCTCGCCAGTCAACATAATGTCCATAAGCTCAGAAACAAACAAAAAAGTTTGTTGTTGTGTTGCAAGAGGAAATCATATACAGCCTGGACACTGACTTGTTGTAAATAAGGTTGCTCCATCGAAAAATCACTAGAGAAACAATTAAACAGGTAAGCATGCTTTCTTCTCAAAGCACAACCATCTGCGTCTCTGCACACCAAAAGGGCATGAGCCTCATCTTGAATCTCATCACAATAGCAGTGATCATGCAAGAGAGCGTTCCAAGTATCAAGGTTTTACAAGGTTTACAAGTATCCCAAGCCGCTGTCTCCACCTTCAAGGGGTTACAAGGGGGTTGGCCTACAGCCCGAAAATCTGGCTGATCGGCTGCTGGTGATACATTCTCATCCAGCATCAAAAATTGAAACCAGTTCAGACAAAAATTTTGAAAATCTGTGCGAGTCTTGATTTAGAAAAACATTGACCTCAAGATTAGTCACAACGTGAAAGCTCGCCAAGAAAGGAACAAAATCAGTGTTTGGAAGCTGGGCAAAAGTGTGTAACGGTTTAAAAAGATCAATGAACTGGTCCTTGTATTTTCTGCGCAGCTCACACAACTCATAGTAATTGCAGTAGAAAAGAACATGTTTTTCTCGTCCTGGACTTCAGCACATCCACACTTATCACAAATATTTGAACCACCCAACCATTTACAGGACTCGACCTTCAAGCAGTGGGCACGAAGCCTAAACCTACTCACATTCCTCATGACTCCTTTATCCAGATCCTTAAACAAATATGATGGGATACAAGGTTTACAAATTAAGCCATCAGTCAAGAAGTGCGACTGCTAGGCTGCTCATGTGAAAAACTGTATTATAAAATGTTCAGGAGTGTTTGTGTAGCCCGTGCATGTAAGTGTACAAAAAAAAACCTTGCCAAGAACAAGGGAAAAAATTTCCACTGGTGTTTGTATGACAAAGCAACGGCGAATAAAGATCAGGAGTTTGCCAGGACCAACCGACTGCAACAAAAAAAGGGAGGAGAGTAACATATGTGTGTTCATGTGGTAATTGAAGGAAGAAGCACGGTCTGTCACACTGAGCATGCCAAGAACGAGGGGGGCAAATAAGTACAAATAAAATTGACGTAAGGAGGAGCAGCACATGCACAATGAGAGGGTCAGGAACATCAAACATGGTCTGGTTCATCACCCTCTTGCTGCGGGCCCTGCTGCTAGAAAAGCTTTGAACCAGCACTTGCCTGGCTTAGACTGTAAGTTGTTGATTAAAACACCTTGAAAAGAAGATTGTAAAAACATGCAGGCGCTCCCCTTTCATAGTTGTTTCAACACCCCAGCAGCAAGCACAGCTAGAAACAAGGACTTGTTCTCGAAAGTGTATTTTGACTCTTTTTTTTTTCTTGCCTTGGAACCAGAGCACCGTGCAGCCAAGGTAGAATAATGTTTGTTCTTCACACAGGGGAAGCACTGCTGTATGTGAGTAAAAGCATTCTCTGTATACAGGCAAGCGTCAACATGATTGTTACCTCTCTCATCCATGCACACACCACGTCCTCTGTTCTGTTAACCATCCCATTCATTGTATCATCTAGCGTAAGTTCAGCACTGGCACCTCACGTGTGTTGGAGGTCTTCAGTTGTAGGTTCTGTGTGTGCTCCTTCCTTCCTCCCCCTCTCATTGTGTGTGTGACGCCAGTGCTTGCATCCCGACTCTTGCATTGCGTGACTGGGAGGGCACTGCAAGTGGGATTGCCCGGACCTCATGAGTTGTGGTGTTCAAGTCAGGTTCATTGGTGTGTGTCTGGTCCAGGACATTCCAGCAAAGTTGAGAACAGCAGAGGAGCTCAAAGAGCCCTCTGAGTTGGCTACTTCCCGGTCATGAAGCTGTGTGGGGCGGATGCAAGCCTGGTCCGTTGCTTGCTTCGGTGGCCCTGGATTCTGCAGTGTCCGCTGCAACGTCGAGCTATTTTACGAGCTACATTTTTTTTTTCTGCCTCTGGGATGGGATACAGAAGGGTTTGCGTCCTGTTTGATTCAAAGGTACTCCACACCAATGATGGTAAGTCACTGCTTTTCTGTTCACCTCTCGGGGACTTAGGGCGTCTGCTTCCCTCCAAACCTTCTGCTGTCTGTACCTCAAATCCCCTAAAAAATCCTGCATGGGTATCTTGGAAGCACTCAGTAATTTCCGTTTAAACACCTCCTCATTGCGCATGCCATTAAATGACTTAGATACATGAGCAGACCAACAAGACTCATCCATATCAGCAAGGTGTAAATCTGCCTTCAGCACTTGGCATAATGTTTTACTGTTAGAATTGAGCATATTGTTGAAAAATTTAACAGTAGCCCTAAACCAATAAAACTGTAAGGGCTCTTGACCACACTCTCTCAATACTGGCCAGTTCGTGGCAGTACTTTTCACACCTAGAAAATGCCTTAGAGAGCATAGTTGCCTTTTTTGCAAATGGCTTTTGAATTCACTGCCTTCTCGTAAGTACTCTGTACCCCACACTTGGCACGCGTACATCCCAGCCGGAATGCCATACACCTTAGAGAGCCAAATCAGAGCATGCGGCCTATTCTTTAGATCATGTTCATGCACAAATTCCTTGATCCTTCGCTGGGCAGCCATGTAAGGTCGCACTGCATGCTCCTCAGACACCTTCAGATTCATGTGCTTGTCCACAAGCATACCGAGGTATCTAAACTGCTCTTTCTCTGGAAGAGCCACGTCTCCATACATGAAAGTAGGCAGAGAAGAACACGACCTACTATTAAAATGCATGACCTCTGACTTTGATGTATTGACAGTCAGCCCCTTTCAAGGTTTTACAAATTAAGCCATCAGTCAAAAAGTGCGACTGCTAGGCTGCTCATGTGAAAAACTGTATTATAAAATGTTCAGGAGTGTTTGTGTAGCCCGTGCATGTAAGTGTACAAAAAAAAACCCTTTCTCATTGCATAAGCTCTTAATCTATTCAGCATAACTTGCATTTCACCTGGGTCATTGGTAGTTAAACTCAAGTCGTCTGCATATAGCATGTATGAAACGCCATTCACTCCATCCCCTGTCACAGCACCTCTGATACCTTCACTAATATCTCTGCCCATATCATTGATGTATAGAGAAAACAGGAGAGGGGACAGGGGACAACCTTGCTTGACTCCATTTGTTGGACGCACACTTGCCCTTTTATCCCCATCAATCAGAATATATTCATCATCCTGGTACATTTCCTTAATTGCCTGGAGAAGTAATGCAGGCATGGCAATGCGTTGTAGATGGTCCCAAAGTTGCAAACGGGGCACAGTGTCGTAGGCTTGAGAGAAGTCAATGAAGGCAGCATGCAGCCTAGGTGATTGCCGTGGCTTGAGCTTTCTTGCAGCATGTCTTAAGTGCCTCAGGATGAAGAGTGGATGCAGAGTGCTCCTACCGGGGTAAAAACCAAATTGGGTGTCTGGGACCTTATTTTTTTGGATACACCAATCCGTCACCAAGTCTTTTAGCACGTTGGCATAAATACGGTACATCACCCCACTGACAGCAATCATCCTGTAGTTCCCAGGATTTGATAAAGCTTCCTTCTTGTGAAGGGGACTCAGTTTTGCCACTTTCCAACATGCAGGGATCCTAGCTTTACTCAGGAAAACCCTGAACATGCGTGCTATCAGAGGCACCAGCACGTTAACATGATCCACTCTCCGACCACGCTCAATGGGCAAACAGGCATGTTTAAGGAAGGGTATAGGAATACCGTCTAATCCAGATGAAGCACTCGCATTTAATTTCTTGATGTGGGACCCGACCATTCCTTCCAAAACTGTTGTACTAGGAGTCTCCAAGCAGTCAGGTTGAGGAACCCACCCAGATTCAGCACCTTGTCTCAAGAGCACCTCTGGGGGTGCGTGGTTCCTACCTAAAGGCACAGCCATATCTCTTCCTGACAAGCAAGTTAATCTAGCAGTCCTTGTTGAACAACCATGCCCTCCTTCTTGCGGCACAACTGTTGGTTGTACTCAAAAGTGGCTTTGCAAGTGCTGGTTCCATGCTGTTGTTGCGACTGGAGTAATGTGTGAGGTCTGCCTCTTCCGTAACATGGCATGGACTTGGAGGTCCTTCTTAAACAATCTATCCAGGAAAACAGCACACTGCTGCCTCTTATAACTGCGCTTTGTCGCACGGTTGCACCTTCTGCTTTCCTTCCTCAGGAATTGGCATGCATGCTTTGCTTCACCGCGCTTCACTGCCTCAATAAACATCTTCCGTTTCATTCTGCATTCTTCATTAAACCAGACAGGGCTCAGAGGCCCTTTCTGCTTCCTCGCACGCACAAAAGCACACTTGGCCAAGGATGTCATGCCAACTGCCCTATCGCTTGCAGCTTGCACAATTAAAGAACGCACACAAAAAGCAAGTTTGTCAACATCACCAGCGGACTCTGCTTCTTGGAACTGATTCAAGAGTTCCACATTGTTGACTATATGCTCTGTAAATGCAAGAGCCTTCTCCTGACTCCATCGCAAAATCAGCTTGTTGCCACACAACCCTGCCTTACAAACATGGTCCCTCTCAGGTGTTGCATCCATGCTTCCTGTTCTGCCACCCACTTTAAAAAGCATGCTTAAGCCACAGTGATCAGATGCAAGATTGTCTATCATGTCAAAGCCTTTCATTGATTTATATACAGCAGGTGACAGCAAGATATGATCAGGCCTGCTGCTTCTGTCCTTATGATAACCGACATAAGACTGCTGTCCATAATCCCCTTCCACACGCCCTGTAGTGATAGCCATGCTTGATGCTGCCGCTAAGTCCACCAGTAATCTGCCTGCCTTGTTCACATTAGGGCACTTGCACCTTCTAGCATCTAAAAATTCAGGGCAGTCAGCCACAAAGTTGTAGTGTGCATCACTCACTTCACTCAGCACTCCCACATGAGCGTTGAAGTCACCACAAAGCACAAGGTTAGGGGACACCTGGAGCGCATCGAGCACGTCCTCAAACAGGTGAGTGAAGTGGTTTTCTACGTCTTTAGCCGTAAAATCATTACTCTGGGGATTGATATATGAGGCTCCCAGCACAACGTCTTCATCAAACCCGAACATGCATTTGTCACACAATAACCAAATGCTCTGGAGGTGCTCACTGAGGCAGAGAAAGTGCACATGATCCGCACAGCTAGGGGCAGTTAAAACAGCTATGCCATGGCCTTTCCTGCCCTCGTGCACATCTGAAAAATTTATGTTATGTACAGCATAGCCAGGCAAGTATTGCATCATTCTGTCCAACTTCTTCGTTCTCGTTTCTACGAGCACAGCTACATCATGCCTTTGCACCATGTGGCAAACATCTCTAATCTTCAATTCAGCATTAGCGTCAGAACTTGGGTTGCCTATCCCATCTATATTTAAGACAAGCAACTTCAGCTCTTTCTCAGGCCGGCCATCTTCCTAGTGTCCCTTGCCACTCTTTTTCTTCCCTGCCCTACCACCCTTCCTTCCCGCCTCAAACCACACCCCCTCAGCCCTCCCATCTCCATAGTCATACTCATCATCATGACTCCCGTAGTCAGGCGCAGGAGGGGGCGGTCCAGCATTGGTGCCGCGGTGCCGTCCAGCACCCTGAGGCCTCAAAGCTTTGGGCTCCGGGGTAAAGCCAGAGGGGACAGCATCCCGCGCACGCGTTATCCCCCTCCTGTTGGGTTTCCACCGTGTTCCCACCGCGTTTCCTGTTGGGTTTCCCACCTTCAAGGGTTACAGATTACAGATTTAGAGAGGGACCGGCAGCCACACTGTTGGGCTGATAGGCCTGGTATGGTACTTTCCAGCACATTAAAAACAAACTGTCGACGAAAAAAGCAAAGACAGCGGGTAGGTCCACAGGATGCAAAACATATGTTTAAGCAAAGGAGGGAGGTGCAAAGGAACCAATGCTCAGAAGCAACATGGAAAGTCTCTGGCTTTCACTCTGAAGAGTCTGAGCACCACCATCTATAGGTCTGTCAGGGTTTACAAGGGTTTACAATGGTGGCCTACAGCCCGAGACTCTGGCTGATCGGTCGCTGGTGAAACATGCTCAACCAGCATCAGAGTTGAGACCTAGTTTGAAACCAATTGAAATGTTTGAACTCAGATGTGAAACACCAAAATCAAGACAAGAGAGAGCGCCTGAAACTCCGAGTTTGAGCACCAAGTTTCATCTCTGACAGGAGATACAAGAGGCAATGAGACGGTCAGGACGCAGTTCCACGGAAGCTCTGGCACACACTCAAGTGGAGGTTCACCCCAACAGAAGGCCGGACAGCACACTCAACGGAAAGGTCACAGGCTGCTGTCAATGTCCCAGCCTGTCTGCCCAGAGCTCTGGCACACCCAAAATGCGGCACAGACAGAGGGGCCTTGCAAGCACACACACACGGGCCTCACCATAAAGGCTTCTGAGGCAGACACAGCAAGGACTGAGGCATGGACTGCCAGTGACGGATGGATATAGGTCTGTCACACCAGGTGAGTTAGACCACAGGCCACTGTCCAGGCAGAAATCTGTCCGATGTGTGCAGGGTACCAACACAAGCACAGCAGTGGAAACGAAACAGCACTTCCTTGGCACATACCAATTGATAAGCAACGTACTCTACCTCCCCTTACTTTCCCAGAAATCTATATATCGCACATGGCATTTATAACAAGGGTTACAAGGGTTACAAAGGGGTTGGCCTACAGTCCGAGAATCTGGCTGATCGGCATGCATTTATAACACACAAGGCAAATGTGCTGGCATGATATCCCCCAACCGCTTCCAATCATCTATAGGGCATTTTGTGGAGCCAAGCTTGCTGGCATGCACGAGAAAATAACACCTGCTCCAACAACCTTTGCATCTGAGCTGCAAGGGCTCCTTTCTCGCAAAACCATGCATGAAAACAAGTACTCTAGCATGAAAATCAAAGACTCCTTTTCACGAGCCCTACCAACCCATATCCATAATGCCCTCCAAAAATGGGCCCTGGTGTCGCAAGAAAACATGACCTCCCCTGAGGGAGTCCCCTCTACAGCGCAACCCACAATACCAGCACTACTGGAGTGCCGATCTTCGAGACACTTTTTTTGGTGCCCTGCATAATTCCCTTTCATCCAGATTCTCAGGTTTCTCAGTATGCCATCCCATTTATGATGATGAGGCTATGATCCATGCCCTATGACATGCCATCTACTCTGTCATTCTCAATACAGAGGCCACTTCTACTTTTACGTCACGACGGTTCCTCCCTGTCACAGTACGGTATGGGGTAAGCACATGATAATTAACCCCTACTCCAAACTTGTCACTGCCTATCCACATCTCTGCTGCGAACTTGGAACCATTTTGCGCACCAACCTTAGTCACAACGCCCCTCAATCCTACCTTAGTCAAGAAATAAAGAAAAAGAAAAAGAAAAAGCTACGTAGGCAGAGAAAACTCTCCCTACATCAATTAAGGGAAAGGAGACACATTGGCTCAAAGAGCCATGAGTCTCCCTCACCAGAAGATGGGAGGGGAGTTAATGTGGATCGGGTGGGTCTCTGGCAGCACGCTGCTCCAGGGCACCAGTGTTATGATGAGTGTTTTTAGTTTCAATGGCACGTCTGTTAGAGGTAAGTTTGTGCGCAAATTGTACAGAATGGACATGGAGTTTTCTTGCAAGTGTTTCAGATCTTTGTGATTAAATCCCTAATTTTGTAAATTGATCAACTTGAAGGGTATGGGCAGTGTAGTTAGTCCCCCCCACACCCAGGAGGATTGGGTGGATAGTAATCTCTGCACCTTGGAGTTGTTTGCACAGTTCGCTGTGTTGTTGCTGTGAGTCTTCTAGCTGGGCACTAGGCCTCGTATCTTCACAGCATTTGATTTCTATCAAGTGGATATGGCTGGCTGGAGTTGTGCTACTCCCCATACTGCGCAGTACTCTGTGTGAGGGTGGATTGGGTGGCCTGTTTGGATTAGTGGGATGAGGAGTGACCAAGATCGCATCAGGGCGGCTGGAGTTACGTCTGGTTTGAATAGGAGTCACGGGTTTGAAGATGTAGGAAGGCACAGCACGATTAGAGATTCGCTCAGGGATTTGCAGGTCGTGCTGGGCTAAACGGTTTGTGTTGCCCGCATCCAACTGCACAAGATTGGCCCCATAAGAGCCTTCACTGACCAGTTTCAAAATCATCCTGCAAGCAATATTGTGACGCTCAGTTACCATGTTACGCATGATGGGGCATTGGCAGCCAGATAGGATGTGGAGAGCGCTATCCATGTGGTGGCAATCAGGTAAGGGGCATGTAAGGCTAGTGGGTCTTTTATATCGGACAGCATGTTTCTGATTGTATAGGGTGCCTGTGCGGTATTGGAAGACAGTGTGTTTCATTTGAGTTGAGAGACTGGGTATGTTCCAAAAGGCATTGCTTATGCTTTTGTTCACAAGAGGTAGCAAGCTCTGGTAATAGGTGTAGTAGCCTGTCTTCCGATCATCACTACAAAAAACTATTCAAAACATACAAGGCCTCTGGATCAAATGTGACAAAAGACTCTTTGACTTGGAGGAAGATGTCCTGATGTGTGCCACCTACCTAAACCCTCAAAGCAGCAGTAGGCCTGCTCAGGATATTTACAATCTTTTTTACACGCTGGGTGAGGATATTTTGTTAGCCAAAACAGAAACACCACATATCATCATTTGTGGGGACTTAAATGCCCGCATAGGGTGCTTAAATGAAATTACGGACGCGCACTATGATTTGCTTGCGACTTACCCACAACTTACTGGAAACAGATCAACACAATGCCCACACATTAATAGGGCTGGAAAATACCTTGTGGATGTGGCATCTAACCTGAACTGCATCATCACCACTGGGAGGGCGCCTGGAGATTTGGGACAACCTTCCTATATAGGCTACAACAAAACACACAGAAGCAGACCAGACCACCTTATAGTTTCCAAATGCCTGTACTCGTTCATAGAGCAAGTGACACTCACCGAGCCTATCTATCTAGACCACTGCTTTCATACAATCACCTCTAGCACCCCAGACACACATACAATGCACATTGACAAACGATTCCACTCCACTGACAGTGAGACGTCACAGAACTTTCCTGAGAGGTACCTATTTCGATGGAGGGCTGATAAAGCACAAGCTTATGCTGCACACATTGAAGGGGATGACAGTAGCAGGGAGGCTTTTGAATCCGCTGTCACAGACCAGGATGCTGAAAGAGCATGTACCTGCCTGAAGTCTTGGATTTTTAATGCTGCCCGGGTGCCTGGCAGCATTAAAAAACCCGTATGTTGGTATGATTGCCCTTAAACCTTGCTCTCAGCAAATGGTGCGCAACAGAAATCACAAACGGCCTGAGTGGTTCAATGATATGTGTGCAGCCAGAAAGAAGGCCTTTTCAATTGCATTGAAGACTGGGCAAGCCAGGCACGCTTGTGAGCAACTACACAGAGAGTACAGAGCTGTTCTGCAGCGTGCTAAGCGACGATATACCCGCATTTGAGCTGTAGATTTCATGCGCAAGCTATTCCAAAAAGATCCGGCTGTACGCAAACTTTTGAAGAAGCCTGTGAGCTCCTGTACCACTCTTATTTCTGAGCAGGCCTGGCAGGAACATATCAACAACCTATTTAACCATCCTTCTCCTTCCAACAATGACACTCATGGCTTGCATGATGAAGCATTAGGGGGCACAGGACCGCACCCTTTCAATCCGCCTGGGGAAGCTGAGCTAACCCCCCTTGTCTCTAAGCACATTGCCAACATGAGCTGTTCCTCTTCACCTGGCTTTGACACAGTCCTACCTCCTTTCATAACACAAACTTGTCCCTAGACGTTATGGCAGAGGTCTTGAACATCACAATGTGCTGGCTCCATACATTTCACAACTCTTCACGCTTATGCTCAAAACTGCTCGCATCCCCTCATTCTGGAAAGCTGCCAAACTTGCTCCAATATTCAAAAAGGGCGCTGTGACACATCCTTCAAACTACCGGATGCTTGCAGTCAGTAACACACTATACCGCCTGTACACCCTAAACCCTAACCCTAACCCTAAACCCTAAACCCTAACCTAAAACCCTAACCTAAACCCTAAACCCACAAATGTCCTCCGCTCCATGGTTCAAGACTGGTGTGCAAAATACAACATTATTCCTGACAGCCAATTTGGCTTTTTTTTCCAGGCCGCAACACCTTACAGCCACTTTTTATTTTGAGGCACCTAAGGCATGCAGCTCAGATACTTCAACCTCAAGGCTCCCCACGTTTATATGCCACCTTTATTGATTTCAAACAGGCATATGGCTCAATACCCAGAGACAGATTGTGGGAACACTTACACAAATACCAGATGCCCAGCCAGCTTATCTCCATCATTAAAGACCTCTACCGAGACGACAAATACATCCTTATTGACGGAGATAAACGGGCAAGTGTCCAGCCAACGCACGGAGTTAAACAAGGGTGCCCACTGTCACCACTCCTATTCTCGTTAATGACATCATGTCAATGATTGGCTGCATCACAAATGGGGAAACAGGCGCGGTGACAGGCTTACCAAATTTTCATGTTTCTCATATGCTTTATGCAGATGACCTCGCTTTGACTGCAAACAACCACACCCACATGCAAGCCATGTTCAACAAGTTGCAGGGTTATGCAACCAGGAAATGCCTGACGGTCAACACAAAAGAATCTGAGGTCGTCTGCTTCAATTCCAGAGTTGACACTCTTCCCCAACTGTTGTATGATGGTGAAAACCTGCCCTACACTGATTATTTTAAATATCTGGGTATGGTCTGCGACAAACGCCTCAACCTTTCCACTGCTGCTGAGGCTGCTCTGAAACCATGCATGGCGGGGACTTATCGTGTCAAAACCTTTGCTCACGACCACAACCTTACAAATCAGCTGCATGCGCTCATCTGGCTCCTGAAAACGTATGCTATCCCAGCAGGAATGTATGCTAGCCAGATATGGGCCACTCCTTACTTACGGCAGGGCGCAGAAATGGACAACCTGTTGCAGAAGTGGATCCTGAACGTTTTGCGAAATCTTCTTGGAGTGAAATCCACAACACCATCTTGGAGCATTTTACGAGAATGTGGCATTGAAGCTTTTCAGTTCAATTGGTTTCGTGCCACTGTGCGCTTCTACAACTCGCTTACTAAGTGCAACAGTCTCCTTCTCAAAAAGGTTCTCCATGCTGACATCAGCCTTAGCTTCGTGACTGACTCTTGTTGGACGTCCCACGTCTTATCTGTGCTGGATGGTCTGGCACACTCGAACCTGATGAAACGTCAAATTATGGCTTGTGCCCCTGTTAACCTCAGTCAATTTGTGGTGGACCTGAGATCTAGACACCTGAGCTATTGGAACCAATTCACAGCCCCTGATTTAAGAGTAATCAACAGTAAGCGGCTGACTTACCATCAATGGTGTGCTCTCCCTGTCAGAAATGCACATGCCACTCACCCACCTTATACAATGCCTAAACACATGTACTTGGATCTTCCCCATCATGTCCTTCGCAACACTGCCAGATTCAGGCTGCGGGTACACGCTCTCCGAGTTGAACGGGCTACTTGGTCCAATAGTACTTCTCCGGTCTGTGATATCTGTGATTCTGATGACATACAAGATTAAAAACATGTGTTGTTCAGATGCTCCAATCCCCAGGTCTGCTCTCTCCGTCAGAAGTATGCCTCACTTTTTGAGCACAAGTTCTCTTTCCTACACCTCCACGTCTCCCACAGGATGCCCTGTCCAGGCACCATTCACCATGTGAATTCCCAGGATATCAATCTTTTCTAAACCAGGATAACAACAAACTTCCTTTTTTTCTTCATGACCTCATGTGTATTTATGAACAGGCTAGCAGTCAAACGTCTTGACGGAGGCCTTTTTTTTCCCTTGTAACCCTTGTAACCCTTGTAGCCTGCCTTCCGATCAGCATAACCCAGCTTTTGCTGGGCATGCATATGGGAATTCAAAGCATTTTTAAGGTCTGGGAGGTACCTCAGACGAGGAGAGGAAGGGTGGGATTGAGGTGGCCTAGGATCTGCCTCTTCACTAGCCAGCCAAGTTGTATTTTGGAAGGGATTTCCTCCTGGGCCAGCGCTAGGGAGACCAGTATCAGTTAGGTTACCATCTTTGAGGGAGGCTTGGTATTTAGCAACCTGATCTGCGCATTCATTCCCAGCTATTCCAGCATGAGACTTGACCTTGTAGAAAAAGATGTGATATTGAGAGGCTCGGGCAAGGTTTGAAATTTTCTTCAGAACATCTCCTTGCACGTGATGTCTATGCTTCCCCCTCATGATGATGAAATTATGTTCAGACTCCTGCGCCACGCAGTAAACTCCTCCCTCCAAGCCACCGAGCCAGTTGCCACCTTCATGCTTCTGCCCCACTGAAGAGGCTTCAGCTGCAATGCCTACATGAGTTGGCTTGACCATTACCCAGATCTTGCAAAAGTGCTTGCCAAATTCCCTGCAGGAAACATCCAATTCCAGACACCCCAACACTGGTTCGATGCCATGCCCAACCCCACCCTACCTTCTTATCCTATGCAACTCATTGTTGTCTGGAATCGTAATGCTAGAGAAGCACTTGACAGTGCAAACAAAGACTGGTTCCAACTCCTTAAGCAAGATGTGTCAGAAGCTCACTGGATACCCCTGGATCGTCCTAACCCTGCCACGCCACTGAGCACCCACCAACACCTCGCATCAAACACTTGGAACAAGAAATTCCAATCATTTCCCCCTGACACACATAACTGTTCACACAAGTACCCTCAGGCTAGGGCAGCTTTCATACCTGCCAACTACAGAAAGATGTTCACACCTAAGATCAAAGACTGGAAAGAAATCACCTACACTGATGGCAGTGTAATCAAACGCAGAGATGATGAATCCCCACCACTTTCTGGTTCAGGTGTTTACAAACCGGGAAGGGACACTTGTCCACCCTCCCAACACTTGCAGCTGCAAATAAAACCCAATGGCCGTGGACCTACAAATACCATCAACAGAGCAGAACTTGCAGGTATTCTTGTGGCACTCCAACAAGGGCAAACTGACATTGCCTCTGATAGTGCATCCTGCCTTTCCCAGATTTCTAAACAAACTCTCAATCCAATGCGCATGAGGTATCACCTACATTAGAGCTCATTCGTGCTATATCAACCATATTAGAGCACTCCCCTCATCCTATTCATTTTTACAAAGTCAAAGCCCACTCTGGCATCATTGGCAATGAGGGGGCTGACGCCTGCGCATGGTCTGCAGCTCTCACGGCCACCACAGACATTGAACTCCCACATGCCTGGGACCCATTCCACAATTTT
Source organism: Dunaliella primolecta (assembly GCA_914767535.2). NCBI lineage: Eukaryota > Viridiplantae > Chlorophyta > Chlorophyceae > Chlamydomonadales > Dunaliellaceae > Dunaliella > Dunaliella primolecta. The sequence continues at coordinate 76,881 of OU611751.1, read as the reverse complement.
TACTGGCTCTCATTGAAGACCTCACACGGACGAAATGATAGCCTGCACCGCTCCCACGCTTTTCCAACCCACTACCTCAACCACCTGACCGACAAACTTAAATTACACATGCATACAAAGCACAAGCTAGGCTCTGCTGATATCTCTGGCTACCATTACAATAGCTGGCAGAGGCTCAACCATGCCATACAACCCACTTCCCCAATCACCACTGCCAATATAGAAGCTCACAACCCAACCTGTCAACTTGCTGACAAGAAAATCAGCAACTCCTTCTGGTCTACTCCTAAGATTACTCTTAAACAACAGATAAACGTAGTAAAATACCGCACAGGGACAGTCTACACACAAAAGCATGCCATCAGGTTCAATAGGTCTTCCACCGATGGAAGATGCCCGCTGTGTGATGATATGGACAGCATTAATCATGTTGTCCTCAGATGTCCAAATCCAACTATGAGCGGTATGCACACCAACAGACACCATGTTGGCCTTAGCTTCTGTGTTAAAGCCCTTAGCAAAGGCAGGTTTGGCTCATCCCTTATTGGTATGGATGCCTGCCGTAATGAGAGACTCTTGAATCAGGGGATACAAGTCCCAGAAAACATCTCACGAACCATCCCAGACTGGGTTTTTCCTAATGGTACTGGCTCCTCTGCCCGGCACCAGAGCCGCCCTGATGTTATCTTTGTGAGATCTATCCCAGGTAGACAAGCTCGCTTTGATCCTTCTAAGATCCCTCCTCAAGACAGAGACATTCACCTTGTTGAACTGAAATTTTGTCCAGACACCAACCCTTTCATCACTTTAAAAACTGCAGCAACTCAACATGCCCACACTATAGCCAGACTTAAAACCCGCAGCTCAAGGAATCCAAACAGGAACAACAAAGTGACTCTACACATCATCCTGATTGGTGTGGCTGGCACTATTTACAATGAGTACAGGATCAAACCTCTTGTCAATTTGGGCCTATCCAAACACAAAGCAAAATCCCTAGCTTCCAAGCTGAGCTGTCATGCCATACAGAGACTAACCACTATCATTAACACCAGACATGCTCTTTGCTTACTGAGGGCTTCGGGGGGGGGGGGGGGGTCGCTGGGCGCGCGGAGATGGATACAAGGAGAAGGAGAGTCCGGGCGTCTCGGGGCATGGCCGACAACCCGCCCGACCCTCATTAGTTCAGTCTCTTTCCCTCTCCTAGGCTAGCTGTAGCTAGTGTAGTTTTGAGGGACCTCTGGTGGGGCCCTTGCTAGCTTGCTAGTTAAGGGACCTTTCCTTAATGCACGCGGCCTGTGGCCTGCATAAACTTTTCTTCTCTTCTCTTTTCTTCTTTTCTTTTCTTTTTTCACATGCCTCAAACAGAACAACACCTTCCTATCTCTTCCCTCGTAGCCTTTCTATGAGAGCAAGATCAGCCTCCAGCCGGCCAGATGCTATATTGATTACACCCTACAATGCCAAACACACTTTTAACAATGTTTCTCCTTCTTGCTCACATCATGCTTTATGCAACAGGCACAGCACCACACAGAGGACAAGCACGGCTAGCCGCGTGAGACAACCTCATCAATTAAACGCTTGCCAACGCCATGCGCACTTGATTGAAATCAAATATTGTGAGGACACTCGGCCTCAGCATCAGTTGGACGCGGCACTACAGCAGCATGCAGACCTCTGCAAACATATTAGTGCTAAAGCTGTTACTATCCATCCTATCCTCCTAGGCGTCGGGGGAACGTTTTATATTGAGCATCCCCTGAACCAATTTAAAAAACTAGGTCTGGACCATCAACGTGCCATCAAGCTTGCTAAAACACTTCATGCCCATTCTGTTCAATATGCCCACAAACTTGTTGCCACTAGACGCGCTATCCAAAACAAGAGTACTTCTAATAGCCAGGTTCTAGAGCCAAGTGCTTCTAGAAACCCTCCAGATCCCCATTAGCTATTTCTGTTTCACTTCTTGCGGTGGAGGGGACTCACGGCTCTTTTGAGCCAATGTATCTCCTTTTCCTTAATTGATGTAGGGAGAGTTTTTCTGCCTACGTAGTTTTTCTTTTCACTCTTTTCTTGATAAGCAAGCAGGCAAAGAGCGGCACACCTTCAACTCAGACAGAGCCTGCCATACAATCTCATGGTCACTGCAGCAGAAGCCTCAGTGAACCTGGAAGGCAGCTCATTGGCAGAAAACAAATGTCACGCAAGGAGTGTTTGTGTGGCGCAAGTCCGCAATTGTTGCTTGTGCGAGGATTGTAGCAGAAAGAAAGATGGTCAGAGAAATGTTGGACATATTCTAACTTTGTCCTCATAGATTTGATAATATTTCAAAGGTACAAGGGTTACAAGGGATGCAAGGGGGGTTGGCCTACAGCCCGAGACTCTGGCTGATCGGCTGCTGGTGAAATAGTCTTATCCGGCATCAAAAACGAAACCAATTCTGACAGAAATTTTGAAAATCTCTACGAGTCTTGATTTAGAGAAGCATTGACCTCAAGATCAGTCAAAATGTGGAAGCTCGCCAAGAAAGGAATAAAGTCAGCATTCGGAAGCTGGGCAAAAGTATGCAATGGTTTAAAAAGATCAATGAACATGTCCTTGTATTTTCTGCGCAGCTCACACAACTCAAAGCAATTGCAATAGCAAACATGTTTCTCGTCCTGGACTTCAGCACACCCACACTTATCACAAATATTTGAACCACCCAACCATTTACAGGACTAAACCTTCAAGCAGTGGGCATGAAGCCTAAACCTACGCACATTCCTCATGACTCCTTTATTGAGATCCTTAAATAAATATGATGGGATACAGAAGGGTGTGCGTGCTCTTTGATTTAAAGTTTTTCCGCACCAATGATGGTAAGTCGCTGCTTTCCTGTACACCTCTTGGGGACTGAGGGCACCCGCTTCCCTCCAAACCTTCTGCTGTCTGTACCTCAAATCCCCTAAAAAAGCCTGCATGGGAATCTTCATGGGAAGCACTCAGCATTTTCTGTTTAACTTAAGGTGTTTGAAACACCTCCTCATTGTGCATGCCACTAAATGACTTATGACACATGTGCAGACCAACAGGACTCACCCCTATCCGCAAGGTGTAATCTGCCTCCAGCACTTGACGTAGTGTCTCACTGTTAGAAACAAGCATCTTGTTGAAAATTGCAGATTGGAGGTCTTGGGCCTACACAGACGGCAGTTGTCAGGTCCAGAACGGCAAGACAGTTATAGGGGCAAGTGTGTCCCATCCTATGAGTGACTCACAAAATCTAGTTGAAACTAATGGTGCTGGTATTACCAATACCATAGGAAGAGCTGAGCTGGCTGCCATTGCTGCTGCGCTCACTCATGATTACACACATATTGCCACAGATAGCCTCAGCTCACTTCACCAACTCAGAAAGCAAATCCTGTACCCAGAGAAGCATAGACATCACGTGCAAGGAGATGTCCTGAAGAAAATTTCAAACCTTGCCCGAGCCTCTCAAGATCACATCTTTTTCTACAAGGTCAAGTCTCATGCTGGAATAGCTGGGAATGAATGCGCAGATCAGGTTGCTAAATACCAGGCCTCCCTCAAAGATGGTAACCTGACTGATACTGGACTCCCTAGCGCTGGCCCAGGAGGAAATCCCTTCCACAATACAACTTGGCTGGCTCGGGAAAAGACAGATTCTAGGCCACCTCAATCCCACCCTTCCTCTCCTCGTCTGGGGTAACTCCCAGACCTTAAAAATGCTTTGAAATCCCATATGCATGCCCAGCACAAGCTGGGCTATGCTGACCGGAAGACAGGCTACTACACCTATTACCAGAGCTTGCTACCTCTTGTGAACAAAAGCATAAGCAATGCCTTTTGGAACATACCCAGTCTCTCAACTCGAATGAAACACACTGTCTTCCAATACCGCACAGGCACCCTATACAATCAGAAACATGCTGTCCGATATAAAAGACCCACTAGCCTTACATGCCCCTTACCTGATTGCCACCACATGGATAGCGCTCTCCACATCCTATCTGGCTGCCAATGCCCCGTCATGCGTAGCATGGTAACTGAGCGTCACAATATTGCTTGCAGGATGATTTTGAAACTGGTCAGTGAAGGCTCTTATGGGGCCAATCTTGTGCAGTTGGATGCGGGCAACACAAACCGTTTAGCCCAGCACGACCTGCAAATCCCTGAGCAAATCTCTAATCGTGCTGTGCCTTCCTACCTCTTCAAACCCATGATTCCTATTCAAACCAGATGCAACTCCAGCCGCCCTGATGCAACCTTGGTCACTCCTCACCCAACTAACCCAAACAGACCACCCACTCCACCCTCACACCGAGTACTGCGCAGTATGGGGAGAAGCACAACTCCAGCCCGCCATATCCACTTGATAGAAATCAAATACTGTGAAGATACGAGGCTTGGTGCCCAGCTAGAAGCCTCACAGCAACAACACAGCGAACTGTGCAAACAACTCCAAGGTGCAGAGATTACTATCCACCCAATCCTCCTGGGTGTGTGGGGGACCAACTACACTGCCCATACCCTTGATCAATTAAAAAGATTAGGGATTGACTCACAGAGATCTGAAACACTTGCAAGAAAACTCCATGTCCATTCTGTACAATTTGCGCACAAGCTTACCTCTAACAGACGTGCCATTGAAACTAAACACACTCATCATAACACTGGTGCCCTGGAGCAGCGTGCTGCCAGAGACCCACCCGATCCACATTAACTCCCCTCCCATCTTCTGGTGAGGGAGACTCATGGCTCTTTGAGCCAATGTGTCTCCTTTCCCTTAATTGATGTAGGGAGAGTTTTCTCTGCCTACGTAGCCTTTTCTTTTCTTTTCTTTTTTGTTGTTGAAAAACTTGACAGTAGCCCTAAACCAATAAAACTGTAAGGGATCTTGGCCACACTCTCTCAATACTGGCCAGTTCGTGGCACTACTCTTCACACCTAGAAAACGCCTTAAAGAGCATAATTGCCTTTTTTGCAATTGATTTTTGGACTCACTGCCTTCTTGTAAGTAATCTGTACCCCACACTTGGCACGCGTACATCCCAGCCGGAGTGTCATACACCTGAGAGAGCCAAATTAGAGCATGTAGCCTATTGCTTAGATCATGTTCATGCACAAACTCCTTAATCCTTTGCTGGGCAGCCATGTAAGGCCGCACAGCATTCTCTTCAGACACCTTCAAATTCATGCGCTTGTCCACAAGCATGCCGAGGTATTTAAACTGCTTTTTTCTTTTTTTTCTTTTCTGCTCTTTTTCTGGAATATCCACGTCTTCAACATGAAAGTAGGCAGAGAAGAACACGACCTACTGTTTAAATGCATGACCTCTGACTTCGATGTATTGACTGTCAGCCCCTTTCTTATTGCATAAGCCAGTACCCTATTCAGCACAACTTGCATCCCACCTGGGTCATTGAAAGTTGAACTCAGGTCGTCTGCATATAGCATGTTTGAAACGCCATTCACCCCATCCCCTGTCACAGCACCTCTTATACCTTCACTAATACCTCTGCCCATGTCATTGATGTACAAAGAAAACAGGAGAGGGGACAGAGGACAACCTTGCTAAACTCCATTTGTTGGATGCACACGTGCCCTTTTATCCCCATCCACCAGGATATATTCATCATCCTGGTACATTTCCTTGATTGCCCGGAGAAGTAGTGCAGGCATGGCATTGCGCTGCAGATTGTCCCAAATTTGCAGGCGAGGTAAAGTATCATGTCATGTTACGGAGCCCTGGTCAAGCGCGAGGAGGGCGACAGAAAGGAAGAGGTCCCCGGATCGGATCCTTGTGGCCAGGGTGGAGATAGAGATGCCCTCTATCGGTGGGAGTCTATGGGAGACTCTTTCTTTAATGCACGCGGCCGAACGGCAAGCGTAGATCTTTCTTTTCTTTCATAAGCTTGGGAGAAGTCAATGAAGGCAGCATGCAGCCTAGGTGATTGCTGTGGGTTGAGTTTTTTTGCAGCATTTTTCAAGTGCCTAAAAATGAAGAGTGATGCAGAGTGCTCCTACCGGGGTAAAAACCAAATTGGGTGTCCGTGACCTTATTTTTTTGAACACACCAATCTGTCACCAAGTCTTTCAGCACGTTGGCATAAATGCGGTACATCACCCCACTGATAGCAATCATCCTGTAGCTCCCCACCTTGAGTGTGTGTGCCCTAAGTCTGAAACGGCTAACATTCCTCGTGACATGTTGAGACAAATCCAAATGCATGTGCCTTGGTAAACGGGCGGGGGCACGCACATTGTGATCAAAAGGCACTGCAAAAAGAGACTGATAAGTGGCCAGTTTACTATAAGTGTCCTCCCTCAACACCTCTCCACACTGCTCGCAATCTGTGCCTGAGGTCATCAGTAAATTCTTGAATAGGAATAGGAATGCCCTGCCGCACAGCTTGCACAAAGGAATCATAGCGCCGTAGGCCTTGGAAACATCTAAAACTTGAGCAGTCCAGCAGGCAGGCTCTCGTGAATGAATGTTCCAATCTGCTTTCAGAACTCTTCTCAACGTCTCACTGTTAGACCTCAGCATGCTGTTACACATTTTGACAACAGACCTGAACCAGTAAAACTGAAGCGGCTCATGACCACATTCCCTCAAAACAGCCCAGTTTGTAGTGGTACGCTTAACACTCAGCGTGCTCTTAAGATAACTCATGTGCCGCACTTTCAGATCACTTGCAAAATCCTTGCCCGCTTTAATGTACTCAGAGTCCCACACTTGGCCTGCATACATTCCAGCTGGAAGCACATACGTCTTCCCAAGCCACAGACACGTACGGCCTATTTGCCAGAAAATTCTCACAAACAAATTAACGTACCTGAAAAGCAGGTGCCATGAAGGGGCCAGCAGCATGCTCATGCACTTGTGAAACATTATGTCAAGATACCTAAAAGAGTCCTTGTGTGCCAGTGGCACCCCCCCAATACGAAACATAGGCAGATTTGACCCAGAGGAATTAAAGTGCACCACCTCAGACTTGGCAGTGTTGATGATCAAGTGCTTCCTCTGAGCATACGCATGCAAGCGGTTCAACATGGTCTGCAACGCAACAGGATCGGTGGCCATCAGAGTTAAGTAACCAGCATATAACATGTGCGTCACCTAAATTTCAGCTGTACCCGTGACAGCACCTTGCACCCCCCCCCCCTGCAAATTCATCAATGTCATTGATATACAGAGAGAAAAGCAGAGGGGACAAAGGGCAGCCCTGTTTAACACCTGTGTTAGGATTCACCCGAGCAGTCTTCTCTCCATCCTTTAAAATATACTCATCAGCATCATACATGTTTTTAATAATGGACAAGAAAGAAGTGGCCATGCGTGTGCACTGCCCAAGAAAAGAAAAGAAAAACTACGTAGGCAGAGGAAACTCTCCCTACATCAATTGAGGAAAAGGAGACACATTGGCTCAAAAGAGCCGTGAGTCCCCTCCACCACGAAGACTACAAATAGATTATCCTAATGGGGATCTGGAGGGTTATTGGAAGCACCCGGCTCCATAACCTGGCTGCAAGGAGTATTATTGTTTTCAATAGCACGCCTAGTGGTAACAAGCTTGTTGGCATACATGACAGAATGGGTATGAAGTTTGCGAGCAAGTTAATTGGCGCGTTGGTGGTCAAGTCCCAGTTGTTTAAACTGGTTGAGGGTGTGCTCAGTGTAGCAGGTCCCACCGACACCCAAAAGGATGGTGTGGAGTGTCACAACTTTTGCATTAATGAGTTTGCAGAGGTCTGCATGCTGCCGCTGTGCCGCCTCCAACTGCTGTCCAGGCCTCGTGTCTTCACAGTACTTGATTTCAATCAAGTGCACATGCCGCTGGTTTACAATCAGTTGGTGGGGTTGCCTCACGCGGTTGGCTTTTGTGGCCCTCAGTGTGGGGTTGTGTCTGCTGCGTAATGCATGATGGTGTGGGCAGGAGGTAGAAGGAGAAGAAGGAGTGGGTTTGGCTTTATAGGGAGTAATCAGTATAGCATCAGGACGGCTGGAGGTGAGTCTAGATCTCTTAGAACATTTTCTTGGAAAGAGGTAAGGGGGTATAATTCTGTTTGATGTATGTGCAGGGATTTGAAGGTTGTGCTGCGCCAACCTATCACCACTCCCTATGTCCATGTTAACCAAACCTGCTCCCCAAGGGCTTCTGCTAAAAGCTTTGATGATCATTCTTCCAGCAACATTGTGGCGTTCGGTTTTCATGCTGGAGATGATATGATTTTGGCAGCCTGAAAGCATGTGGAGTGCGCTGTCTAATTGATGACAGCCTGGGAGAGGGCATAGTGGGTTAGTGGACCTTTTGGAGCGAACCGCATGTTTTTGGTTATAGAGGGTGCCAGTGTGATATTGTAAGATGGTGCGCTTCATGGGTGTGGATATACAAGACATGTTCCTAAAGGCATTGCTGATTTTCTTATCTTCATGTGGTAACAAACTCTGATAATATGAGTAGTAGCCTGTCTTGGATTTGGCATATCCAAGTCTGTGTTTTGTATGCATATGAGATTTGAGAGCGTTTTGAAGATTGAGGAGGTAGGTGATTTTAGGATTGGGTGTAGGAGCTGTGGATGTGCCAGCAATGTGTTCTCTTTTTTCCTCCTTGGCTAACCAGAATAAATGAGAAAAAGGACTTCCGCCGGGGCCTGCGCTAGGGATCCCAGTATCAGCCATATTATTATTGGCTTGGCTTGCTTGATATTTTGCATTAGCATCTGCACATTCGTTACCAACAATGCCAGCATGTGATTTTACTTTGTAGAAACAAATATTGCTTTGCGAGTTGCTTATGAGGGTAGATAGCCCAACTTTTGAAACAAATGAAAAAAGCTTGTTGTGGTGTTGCAAGAGGAAAACATACACAGCCTAGACACTGACTTGTTGTAAGGGGTTACAAGGGGGCTGGCCTACAGCCCAAGACTCTGGCTGATCGGCTGCTGGTGTTTGCATTGATTCTGAATTTAGGATTTATGGGTGTACATTGCTTTATTCTGGGGTAGGGGAGAATGAGAAGCCACACATGCACGGGGAGGACAGAAAATGCATTCAGACAAGTTCTTCACTACAAAATATATATGTCTAAGGCAGCTTGGACGTTGGGGCACGTCCAAAGGACATGCTTTTGCTGCTGGAGCGCCCACACGGAGGAGCTGGCTGCATCTGCAGTATGCCACCCGCAAACACAGGCCAAGCTACTGGCCCAGGCGATCATGGTCCCCAGCCCCAGGGACCCCATGCAAAAGCAGGCGCCTCCAAATCTCCTTCCACCTATTGCTCCACCAAGGCCTCCACATTTAATGGATCCTGTTGGAGAGGTCATTGAGCAGTGGACGGCTTGAGGGGTTGGTCAGGAGCAGGCAGGGAGGCCCAGGCAAGGGTGATGGCGGAACGGGCGCATTGCAGCCAAGCTGCTTGCCAAACTGTGCGTGTCATGGAGAGCTGGAGGGCCGTCACCCGCCGGATCGTGAAATGCTTTTAGGAGAAGCTGAGGTGGCATTGGGTGGTGCGCCAAGGGAGAGGCCCCAGGCTCCGCACCTGTCGCGCTTGGCCCCCTTGCCAACGTATGTCTTGTTGCCACTCCACCTCCTCCTCCTTCTGCTCCGGATGTTGCTACTCCTGTTGCCCCTGCTGGGCTTGCAACGGCCCTTGGGCTGGCTCATGCTGCTCCTGTTGCTGCCGGGGGGTTGGCCTAACGTGGGCCACCCACGCTGTGTCAGCAGGGTGGGCTCGGACGGCCTGACTTTCTTTTTCCTTGCCATCTTGATCTCTGCCGCTGCCACACCTGCAGTGGTGCAGCTGCTTGGTTGCTGCTTGTGCTGTCAGGGCTGTCTTGCTGCTGGGCCCAGTTTTTCAGAAGATGGTCCTCTGACGCCAGTGGCAGTTCCTCGACTGCTGTTTGCACTTCCAGGGCTGCCAGTGGCGTGCCGTGGGGCAAAGGCCCAGTTCCACCTTTGGAGGGGTGAGTGGGAAGGGAGGGCTTTCAAGCCTGGATTCCTCTGGTGGCCTGTTTTGCAGGCTTTCTGCAGCACTAGAGTTTAAGAGGTGCCAGTTGAGGCACACCTGCCAAATTAGCCGCGGCACGAGCCCTAGTTTTCACCACCAAAACTCCATATTTGACCACCCACTGCACCAAATTGGGTGGTTTTTAATGATTTAGAGACCTTGTAACAAAAGAACATCATTGCAAAAAAATGGAGTGATATTTACCCAGTGGTTGGTGTTGTGTTGCGATTTCAGCCAATTTCCCATAAAAAGCACCAAAATAGGGTTTACGTGCCCCATGTGAGCTTTAGCAAAGTCTATCTAAGCACACAGGGCGACTCACACAAATCTGAGCATATGCTCTGGTAGCTTGTAATGTCAACTACACTTTAGAGCTAGATCGTCCCAATCAGATGAAGTGGCTGTGAGTGGGCGCACTTTAAATGCAACAAAGGAGCATATTTGGGCACATGCTCAGATAGCCCTCTCTGAGGTTTTTATGTGGAGATTTGATACATTTGATATCAATAAAGAGTCCAAAATCAAGATGAAAGGCAAGGTTCACTCTTTCTCACAAAGACACTGTACCAGCAAGTTTAACAGCAAGTGCTGAAGGTTCCAGAGGCACAGCAGGCTAGTTCCTCATACCTCTTCAACATGTAGCAGGACCTGAGGAACGCAGAGCCTGCATCCCACAATCTTCAACGTGTACTGCACTACCTGCTCTGAAACAGATTCGAACAAGCATTGAACATCAATCTGGATTGCATCAGCAACATGAAAATGCAAGCAAGTCCTCAAGAGCACCAGCGTGCACTCTGAACTTTTTGAGTTCACGAATACAAGTGTGCTACACAACCCAAGTTGTAGACCAGTTTAATAGCAAAGGCAATGAACGCGAACATCTGGCGCCTTAGCAAGCAAAGTTTCACAAAAGGAGTGTATTTTGAGCGTTAGAGTGGATCCTGATTCTTTTGCTAGCCATCTGGATGGCATAGCCGACCGTCTTTAATTGATGTTGGGAGGGATATCCCTCATTGATGGGGTGTTGGGAAAGTTTTCGCTGCCTTTGTAGTTTTTCTTGGCATGGCTGACAACCCGCCGGAGCCGCATTGATTTAGTTGCTTCTCTTAGCTCTGTCTTTTAGTTGATGGGACTCACTGGTGCTGTCCTGTACCGTAAATGTCTGCGCTGACAGAAAGAAAGAAAAAGAAAAACTACGTAGGCAGAGGAAACTCTCCCTACATCAATTAAGGAAAAGGAGACACATTGGCTCAGAAGAGCCGTGAGCCTCCTCCACCACAAAGCTACAAAGAAAAAAGCTAATGAGGATCTTTAGGGTTACTGGAAGCACCCGGCTCCAGAACCTGGCTGTGAGAAGCATCATTTTCCATAGCACGTCTAGTGGTAACAAGCTTATGGGCATACTGAACCGAATGGGCATGGAGTTTTTGAGCAAGTTTATGGGCCCGTTGATGGTCCAGTCCAAGTTGTTTAAACTGGTTCAAGGTATGATCAGTATAGCAGGTCCCACCAACACCCAGAAGGATGGTGTGGAGAGTCACAACTTTAGCACTAATGAGTTTGCTGAGGTCTGTATGCTGCCGCTGTGCCGCCTCTAACTGTTGTCCAGGCCTCGTGTCTTCACAGTACTTAATTTCAATCAAGTGCACATGTCACTGGTTTACATGAAGTTGGTGGGGCTGTCTCACGCGGTTGGCTCGTGTGTTCCTCTGTGTTGGGTTGTGTCTGCTGCGTAACGCATGGTGTGAGCGAGTGGAAGAAGGAGAAGAAGGAGTGGGTTTGGCTTTATAGGGAGTAATCAGTATAGCATCAGGACGACTGGATGTGAGTCTAGATCTCTTAGGAAAATTTCTAGGAAAAAGGTAAGGGGGTAAAATTCTGTTTGATGCATGTGCAGGGATTTGGAGGCTGTGTTGCGCCAGCCTATCATCACTCCCTGTGTCCATGTTAACCCAAGCCTGCCCCCAAAGGGCTTTTGCTAAGAGCTTTGATGATCATTCTTCCAGCAACATTGGACGTTCAGTTTTCATGTTGGAGATGATGTGGTTTTGGCAGCCTGAAAGCATGTGGAGTGCGCTGTCTAATCGATGACAGCCTGGGAGAGGGCAAAATGGGTTAGTGGACCTTTTGAAGCGCACTGCATGTTTTTGGTTATAGAGGGTGCCCGTGCGATACTGAAAAATGGTGCGCTTCATAGGTGAGGATATACAAGGCATATTCCTAAAGGCATTGCTGATTTTCTTGTTAACATGAGGTAATAGGCTCTGATAATAAGAGTAGTAGCCTGTTTTGGGGTTGGCATATCCAAGTCTGTGTTTTATATGCATGTGAGACTTGAGAGCATTTTGAAGATTGGGGAGGTAGGTGACTTTAGGATTGGGAGCAGGAGCTGTGGATGTGTCAGCACTGTGTTCATTTTTTTCCTCCTTGGCTAACCAAAATAAGTGAGAGAAAGGATTTTCGCCAGGGCCTGCGCAAGGGATCCCAGTATCAGCCACGCTATTATTGGCTTGGCTTGCTTGATATTTAGCAATAGCATCTGCACACTCGTTACCAGCAATGCCAGCATGAGATTTTACTTTGTAAACACAAATATTGGTTTGTGACTTGCTAATGAGAGAAGATATGATTTTAAGAACATCCCCTTGAATATGTTGTTTGTGCTTCTCAGGGTAAATAAGCTGTTTACGTATTTGATGAAGAGAGGTAAGACTGTCTGAAGCAATGTGTGAATAAGAGTGCGTGATGGCAGCAGCGATTGCTGCTAATTCAGCTCGACATATGGTGTTGGTAATTCCAGCACCATTGGGCTCGACAAAACTTCTGCTGTCAGTGAGAGGGCAGTAGACGCCTGCTCCAATTTCTTGTTTGCTATTCTGGATTTGACAACTACCATCAGTGTAGGCCCATGTCCTCCAGTCAGGGACTTTGAGCTTGAGGGTTGGACTAGATTGGTTAGGTACAAAAAGTTTTTCCTGATTACCTTTGTGTGAATAGGTTGGGTTTCTAGATGTTTGTTGTTTGTCAGAGGGGAGGCGTTGGCATTTATTGAATCCAGGCATATCAGCATGCATTGTATTGAGAGTAGAATGGTTGCTTATATTGCGCAGCTTCCAGTTAACTTCTGGTACAGCCGAAGCCAGGCCCTGCAGCCAAGCTGGGTTGTGATTGTTTAGATGGATCCTTGCAGATGTGTTCCAGACAGCAACAATTTGTAGATCCCATGTGTGCTGAGGAAGAGGTATTTCCTGGTTGAGGCAAGATTGTGGATCATTGTAGCAGAGGTTATTACGTGTGATTGTTCCAAGTTCACAACAGAGATGTGGATAAGCAGTGATGAGCTTAGAGTAGGGGTTAGTTATCATTTATTTTCCCCAGATAGGGAGGAACATGAAAGTTGCAGTGGCTTCTGTATTGAGAATAGCTGAGTAAATAGAATGACGCAAGGCCTGAGTCATAACATTCTCATCGTAAATGGGATGGCAGACGGAGAAACCTGAAAATTTGGATGAGAAGGAGTTATGATAGGCACCGAAGAGAGTGTCTCGGGGGTCGTAGCTCCAGTAGTGTTGGTATTGTGGGTTGTGGTCCAGCGGGGAGGCCATTTTTTCTTGAGTTACCAGGGCCCACTCTTTAAGGGCAGTGTGGATGTGGGTTGGCAGAGCTCGCGAAAAGGAGTCTTTAATCTTTTTGCTAGCATACTTGGTTTCTAGCATAGTCTTGCGAGTAAGGAGCCCCTGCAGCTCAGATGCAAAGCTAGTAGGAGGAGGTGTTATGGTTTCATGCGAGCCGGCAAGTTTCGCCTTATAGAATGCCTTGTAAAGAATTTGAAATCGGCCAGGGGTTATCATCCCCACACATTTACCTTGTGTGTTGTACGCTTAAAGTACCTTCCAGACCTTAAAAATGCTCTGAAATCCCATATGCATGCCAAGCACAAGCTGGGCTATGCTAACCAAAAGACAGGTTATTACACCTATTACCAGAAACTGCTTCCCCATGTAAACAAGAAAATTAGCAATGCCTTTTGGAGCATGCCTCATATCTCAACCAGAATGAAACGCACTGCCTTCCAGTACCGCACAGGCACCCTTTACAATCAGAAACATGCAGTAAGATTTAAACGATCCACTAGCCTTACGTGCCCACTCCCTGGTTGCCATCACATGGACAGCGGTCTCCACACCCTTTCTGGGTGCCAATGCCCCGTTATGCGTAACATGGTGACTGAACGTCACAATATTGCTTGCAGGATGATTTTGAAAGAGATCAGTGAAGGCTCTTATGGGGCCAACCTCGTGCAGGTGGATGCAGGAAACCCTAACCGTTTGGCTCAACATAACCTGCACGTCCCTGAGCATGTCTCTAACCGTATCGTACCCTCCTATCTTTTCAAGCAAAATATTCCTGAGCAGGCTAGACGCAGCTCCAGCCGCCCTGATGCTATCTTGGTCACACCCCAACCCACGAACACAAACAGGCCAAACACTCCACCCTCACACCGGGTACTGCGCAGTATGAGGAGTAGCACAACTCCAGCCCGCCACATTCACTTAATAGAAATTAAATACTGTGAAGATACAAGGCCTAATGCCCAGCTAGAAGCCGCTAAGCAACAACACAGTGAACTGTGCAAACAACTCCAAGGTGCAGAGATTACTATTCACCCAATCCTCCTGGGTGTAGGTGGGACTATCTACACTGCACATACACTTGAACAATTCAGGAAACTAGGAATGGACTCACAGAGATCTGAGACTTTGGCAAGGAAACTCCATGCCCATTCTATCCAATATGCGCACAAGCTTACCTCTACTAGGCGTGCCATTGAAAACAAGCAAGCCCATCACAACACTGGTACCTTGGTTCCGCGCGCTGCCAGAAACCCACCTGATCCACACTAAATTCCTTTAAAAACTTTGGTAAGGGAGACTCACGGCTCTTTGGAGCCAATGTGTCGCCCTTTCCTTAACTGATGTAGGGAGAGTTTCCTCTGCCTACGTAGATTTTTCTTTTTTTCTTTTCTTTTTTGTAAATGCAGGCCATGCATGATTTGTAAATTTCTGGAAGGATAAGGGGAGGTGGGGCACGAGGCTGGGGGCTGTTTGATTTAGTGTCTAACGGTTTTTCATTAGGGTTTTGTTAAGCTTTGTACTTAACAAGGTCAACATCATGCAGCCAAAATTCACAACAACCAGTGGGTTTAATGTCAACTTGTGGATTGGTGGGGTGAATTTCAAAGGTGATTTTGTTGCGTAGGCCTGTGTCAAGTTTCTGCTGCCAGGTGTTAATAGCATAAGGCTTTTCAAAACCTTGTCTTTCAAGGTTAGAGAGGGCAGAGTCTGCTGCGGGTCGGGAGAGGTCTGGTTCGCTTTGCCTGGCTTCAAATTCAAGCAGGCGCTGTTGGAATTCAGGCCAAATTTCTTTGGTTTCCTCAGGCTCCCAGGAGGGCAACCAAGTGACCCTTATGAGCTCTTCCTTAGACTGACATTCTCTGTCAATCTTCTGTGCAATGTCTAGACCTGCACAGGCGGGACAAGCCCACGTGTCACCTTCATCTATCTCTTGTCTTTGCCCATCAGTGTAGCAACCTAGTTCTTTCATGCATTTCCAGTGGTACGTTCTTTGGCAGACATCACAAATATACATATCGAGGTAAGGAGGTTCAGAGTTAATAGGTTCATAACCACCATGGTAATTGCATATTTGGCAGCATGCACATTCAATATCAGTGCGAGCAGCAGTTGAGGTAGTCGCAGGCTGAAGGCCAGCTTTCTTGAAATAAGGCAGGGCCCACTTCTCTATAATCATTGGGGCAAAATGGGTGTGGTATTGCACTTGATGGTGGATTAGGATTCTCCTTCCGTCTTTTTTATTAACCATGCAGTTTCTCCAACCATCTATATGGGTTATGTCAAAATCATGGTTATATATAGCATTGATAGCATGGCTAGCTGTTTTTGCTTTTGTAAGCTTGTGGACTGAGGTTTTCTTATAATTCCAGACCTCAGAGGCTTGGCATAGTGAGCTGAGGGGGTTGATGACAGGAGGGGTGAGCTCTGTCTCTATGTGAAGTAATTTTTTCTTCTTGTTTTTGTAGTTATTGATTTGTGTATCTAGGCTGTGTGGAGTGTTTGGACAGGTAGGAGGGTTGCGGATTTTACCTGTCTGGCCAGTATCTGCCGTGTATGGGGAGTTGAGCTGTGTTGGGATGTAGTTAGCAGTGTTTTGGCTGGCATTTGCTCTTTGATATTTCTGGCTAAGGGGTTGAGTGATGGGTGTGGAAATGTGTTTCGTTATTGAGCGTGTGCGTTTGCTGGGTGGCCCTTCTGCAGGTGAATCCTGTTGAGTGGGCGTCAAAACATTAAAGGTAGCAGTATTTTGTGTTGACGCATGGATTATTTGTGTAGGAGTGATGCTCATCCTATAATTGGAGCGAGTTCTTTTATTGGGTGGCCCTTCTGTGGGTTTTGTTTCTTTGGCGGTCATTACTTCCTGAGTAAGAGGACATATTTCTTGTGTAGGAATGTTAGCTGTAGGGGCAGACAAGGTGGCTTGGTTACGTCTGAGGCGGCGTCCAGTATGTTCGTGCCTGTAGTGGGATGTGGAGCGAGATTGTGGTGATGGCACTACTTGTGTGGAAGGGGTGCTGTTTGGTTGGGAGCCTGTAAGAGGGTAGGTATGAATCGTGGTACCTGGTTCCACATTGAGGCCACTCACGTGTGTGTTGTTGATAAGGCGGTAATGTGCAAGAATATTTGCTTCAGTGTTTTTGTAGGCAATGATTTTTTGGATGGAGGATGTATTCAACTCTTCTGTCTGGGGGAGGTTAACCAGTGCTGCCAGTCTGTTGAGTGCTATTTTACATTTAATATTAACCTTGGAGTATTTGGCTTGTAGCTGAGCTACTGTGATGATGTGAGTTTTACACGAGGATGTGAGTTTATGGACTCCATTATTTCCAAGGCCCATTAAGGGTTGCATTATGCAGGTTATAAGGGAGGAGAGATTGTGGGGAGGTGCTTTATGCAGGGAGAGGGCTTTATGGATGAGGTTCAAGTCCTCATTGAACAAAATTTCCTCGTGTTTCATGAGGTGGAGCTTACTAGAGTGGGTACTGATTAATTGGCGGGCACGCATGCAGAAGTTGAGCTGGCGTCGTATGTGCAGATCGGTTCCTTCTCGTTTGGTAAAATAAGCTGTAGATAAGAGCTTAAGGTCCGCTATTTGCTTAGTGAGGAGATTGAGGCTTACGGTGCGGTGTCTAGTTGAGGGATCCTCTAGGCTAGATGTGAGTGCGAAAGCCAGGCGTCTGTGGTATTCTACACAAATTGAGGTGTGCCCTAGTCCAAAGTTATCAGAATCTTTGCGAATCATTGCTGCTGCTGTGCTGCTCCAGAGTTTGTATTTATGTTTGGTAATCCTGTCTTTCATGGTGTCCCAAATGATGAGGTCTGCTGGTGTGCAAGGAGTAACTGCAAAAGCATAGGCAAGGCTAGGGATAATTTTATTTTTCCTTAATGTACGCTGGTTAGCCTAGCCCAGCGTGACATTGTGTATGCATAGAACCAAACGACATTCCATTAGTCAAGCTTGCCTAAGTTTTTTTCTTTTTCACCTGTCAAAGCTCTCGATGAGGAAATTTTTAAAGTGATCTGTTTCTTTAGATTTGTGAGGTCACATCTGTACAGCACCATTCTGGTGAGGGAATTTGCAGCTTTCCAACCAACTTGTCTCCTTTTTCTTAACGAAAGTGAGGGGTTATAACCCCTTGAACAATCATCCATTCGCCGCGATGCAGTTTTATTTCGTTATGTTTTCAAGCTCAAACTTAAAAAGTCTTGTAGTTAGGCTGTTACAATATTCATGCCTCCATAAATGATTCTGTAATTTCCTGGGCTATTAACCCCCCTATTAGCCCTCTGTTCCGTTACCGTATCCCTGCTTTGAAAATGTCCAAACCAACACAGCAAGCAATCCATGGGTGGACATGATGTATTCCCCCATATATTCCTTACAAAAAAGACTAAGAGGTATTGCAATGCAAGATTGAGACAGATTTCAATACTGCTTCCCAAGCCTGACAACATGATGATGTGCCTGGGAGCGACAGAGGATCAGATTGAATATGAAAAAAAATTTAATTTTTCCTGTGCAGGTTAGGCATAACCGTGGAAGACGGACGGCTTCAGCGTTCACTGTTCTTCATCCTCGAAACACATTTGCCCACAAATAACATAAATCAGACATATCCGATGCAGGCTTTAAACATGAGGTGTCCTGCGGGAATGCAGGCGCAATCCTTGAAAAGCAGGCGCCCTGTGTGGGCTCGGCCTGGACGCAGGGGCATGCTGAAGGTAGTGGTGTTAGTAGTGTGGCTGTGAGTCTGCCTGCGCATCCTGCATCTCGGTGTTAACCTTGGCAGCCCGGCTCCCTCTGCACAATGTGCGCGTAGGTCAATGCCCAGCAAGCTGTGGCCCCTCCCCCCATCGACCTGGATGCTAAGTATTGCGAGACTGTGCACGCCACCAAGCGGCGCCCCACCCGGACGGTGATGGTGGGTGAAAGCTTGGAACAGGTTGTTGGGTTGGTGTGTACTCACTCCATCCTGGCACTCTCCCGTATCCACGCCCCTGCGCCCTGTGTCCCACAAACACACACAAATACACACACAGGCGGGCAAGGTGCCTATCGGCAGCGACCACCGCGTGGCCCTGCAGACCATGACTACAACGGATACAAAGGACGTTGAGGCCACTGTGGCACAGGTAAGCTCCGCTGCTTCTGGCATGCAGGTGTTGAACAAGAGTACCGTGTTTTGTGTTGTGAAGAGCAATTTGTTAAAAACGCCCTTGCCCCCTCTTGTCTCCCTTGCCAGGTCAAAAAGTGTGCAGATGCTGGAGCAGACCTGGTGCGCATCACCGTTCAGGGCAGGAGGGAGGCCAAAGCATGCCAGGAGATCCGTCAGCGTTTGTTCCAGGACGGGTGAGCAAATGTGCTGTGGATGGGAGGGAGCAACAGTGCAGACAAGGCGAAAGCAACATGCACGCGCACACACACACACACACACACACACACACACACACACACACACACACACACACACACAGACACGCATACGCATACACACACGCACACACACGCACGCACATACACACATACGCACGCACGCACGCACGTGCGCACACACAATCGCACACATACACAACACACACGCTCGCACGTGCATACACACACACACACGCTCGCACGTGCACACACACACACACACGCTCGCACGTGCACACACACACACACACACGCACGCACGCACGCACGCACGCGCATGCGCGCGGATGCATGCACGCACACTCATGCACGCACGCATGCCAGTGTTTTTTTTCCTTTCTTGTTTTGGCGAAACCTAGATTTCATTACTTTGAGGGAAATTTCCTTGATTGAGAAGTGCCATTTTATTACTTTGCCCCCACCAAACCGAGAGTTTTTTACTTTAAGTGCTTTATTGTGTCGCGGTTTTGCGTGTGAAGTACTTCATTGCATGCACAACTAAAGTTTGTCATCATGTCATATGCATTGCTTCTTTGCGGTATCCAACCACTCGCCAATTGCATCTGGGTAGGGGAAGGAACTCAAATTGCACTCCGTGCTCTTAAACCCTCGAGCACACACATTGATGTGCATCTCCTTCAACTTGTTGCGCTGTGGGCTTTTCAGGTATCTCAAAGCAGAAAACATACGCTCATCCTCCACAGATCCAGGCACCATGACAAGCACAATCTCAGCCAGCTGCATCCACTCAGGGCATCTAAAGCAACCCCCATTGGTCTCTAGCTGTGCCCAGAATTCAGCAGCTCTGCTTGCCACTGTTGCAGGCTCTGAAGCTTGCTTCTTTCGTGCTGGCTCCTGCTCGTCTGCACTGCTGCACCCACTATCGCTACTGCTGCTGTCACTGCCACTGCTTGGTCTGGGAGCAGGAGCAGGGGCATCGCTACAGCGCTGCAAGAAGTCCAGCATCTCGTGCATAAACAGTCCCACACCACTTGCAGCCTACCTTGTACACACCATCAACATCCTTGCCATGATCCTCAAGCCACAAGTGCCTCTCATTCTCCTGCAGCCAGCTAGCCTGGAACTTGTTGCTCACTCCATGCTTCAGAAAGACTTGCATTCACCAGCACTGTGACCTTTCTTTGTTTTCATTTGCAAACTTTTACTTCCTGCCCGAGTCCAGGCCCTTCAGCGGCCTGAGTGGGGGTCAAAATGGTAGATGCGCCCCGGAGGGCGCATCGCCCATTTTATTACGAACCCCAGCCTCCTAAATCCCGGATTTCATTACAATCACAATAGTATTACGAGAAAAAAACACTGACGCACACGCACACTCACTATTACACTTACATGCACATACCGTAGGTTCACGACCAGTTCGAAGATTAATTAATTCTGGGGCCAAAATTCGAAAATTTTTATTAATTCTTGCCAAGCGTTCGAACCCATTCAAATTGAAAAATTAATTAATTTTGGGGCTGAAAATGGCTTTTGCTGAAAATGGCCTCCCAGGCCCCCAGCTCAAGCTCCCACCCTTAGCTAGGTGGCTCAAGCCTGTAAAATCCACCCAGCACCTCTTGGCAGACTGTGTCAGGCAGGCAAACGCCAAGGCAGCTAGGAAAGGGAAGCCAGCATGCGCAGGAAAGGGAAGCCAGCATGCGCAGAAGAGGGAAGCCAGCAGCGCAACACAGAAGAACCCAGTGGGGCGTCCTCCAGGTGGCAGCTCAGTTGCCGCTGCATTAGCTTCCAATTGTACCACAGTGATAGCATGCGTTGCATTGGGATTGCATGCTGATGATGAGGTGTGCTCTCCCCAGGGAGCAAAAGCGCCCAAGCCTCTCCAGCCCCCTGCCCCTGAGCAGCAGCAAGCCTGGTAGCAGCACAGTCAGCCGCAGATTCGAATTGAGCTTTCGAAATAAGAAATTGATGCCAGTCAAAGGCCATTCAAAGTACAATTGAACTCATAAATTAATCTGGAGAGCACCATTTGAACTAATACCGAAATTTTTATTAATTTTCAAGTGAACACCATTCGAACTGGTCGTGAACGTACGGTGTGTGCACATTCATTCATGTTCATGTGTATGCATCTATGCACGCGTGCGAACGCGCACACACATACACATGCGCGCGTGCGCACACACACACATACACACACACTACAAGTGCATGCGCCGATGCCTTTCACAAATGCCCATCAGCTGTGTCTAGTGTGCCGCAAAGTGCAGCCTGCACTCACCTACTCTGTCTAGCGGCAAATGCTCTTCCAGCATCGCAGTGTCAATGAATTTGGCTGTTGCATCACCATTGGCATGCAACCACCAGTTCTCTCAATGTGGGCTCATGCACTGATATATATTCCATATCATACTGACATGTACTCATCCCGCATCCCTTGAAAAATAGTTTAGCACATCAGCAGTGGATCGGCACTCCCCTTAATAAGTAAATTATAACGTGCAATCCACACAAGTCCGCATGGGAGCACACAGCTCCTGCTCTGCCCTCATACTTCAAGCCACTCATTCAGATTTCAAATGAGCAATGGTGCATGCTGTGCACTTCCATGCATGAGCTCTAACGTCTTCAGATTAGTTAATTTCAGCAGCAAGCCTACTTCTACAAAGGAAGCCATGCATACCAGTTGTTAGTCCATCTTCTGGACCAACATAATTTTCATCACTCACGCCCCCTAACATTATATAACATGTTTTAATTTATCCGCACAAATCCGCACCTCCAAAGATAATCATTCTTTTGAGGTAAAGAGATCGTCCATACCCATCTAAAACATCATTTTTCAACGTGATATAATTTCACTACAGTACTTGCACAATACATACACCATACACCTGTGGCCTGCAGGTATGATGTGCCCTTGGTGGCAGACATCCATTTTCAGCCTGCTGTGGCCATGATGGTGGCTGAGGCCTTTGAGAAAATCCGTATCAACCCTGGCAACTTTGCGGACGGGCGCAAGACTTTTGAGCAGATCAACTATGACGACCCTGCTGAGTTTGAGGCGGAGCGTGCCCACATTGAAGAGGTTTGTATTGCTGGAATCAGTTCGTGCGTGCTTGCTGTTGGTGGCTATCGGTGTAAAGCAACATCTGATTGCCTGGTTTTGCTGGAGGCAAAAGGGTGTTTGCCTTCAGCTTGTGCGTTCATGCTCATCCGAGGAGGGTGCACTCTCATTTAACATAAGACAGGACTTTGAAAGGCCTGTCCGGTCCCTCTTTTTTGTCTTTGGCCTCTTGTTCTGTTCAGCCTGCTAATGGTCTGGTACCAGGTTATTAACCTGGTTTTAGGTCCAGGACACGCCAGTCCTGCTCGGGCTCCTGGTTGCTTGTGACAATCTAACTGTGCTCACTCTTTTTGCCCTCAACTCTCCTGCTGAGCAGGTATTCACACCCCTCGTGCTGAAGTGCAAGGAGCTGGGCAGGGCCATGCGCATTGGCACCAACCATGGCTCCTTGTCTGCGCGGATCCTCAGCTTCTATGGAGACACCCCTAAGTAGGTGTCTCTGGGCAAATGTTAGAGCAGCATGCTCAGGCAAGCTGACCACCTGCTTTGCTTGGCATTTCTGGCAGCATCCACGCAAAGCACAAATTGGGAGCGCACTGTAATAAAGGGGTGTAAAACTTACCATAACGTATTGCACGTGGAGCACGAGCCTCTGCTTAGATATATTTTTCGCATGTTTCCATCGTGCTGCGAGTTCCCTGGCCTCTCACAAAGCTTTTTTTCAAATGTGAAGAGCATGCATTTTTGTGCATCTTGAAGTAGAGAACCTGTTCCGTTGGGTTCAGGTTATGCATTTCTGCAATAGATCTGGCGGCTATGATGCACATTTGATGATGATGAAGTGGACGAGCTTAAGCAGGCCCAGCAGGCTGGCGCTGATAAACTCTGTTCTGTCATGCTGGTGGAAATGCCGCTGGCATGCTGCATGTGGACCCCAGCACCCCAGGCTCAGGTGCTGATTCCCTTGAGCACTGCCAATCCTTCGTGCACAGGGGCATGGTGGCTTCTGCTTTTGAGTTCGCTGAAGTGTGCCGCAAGCACGACTACCACAACTTTGTGTTCTCCATGAAGGCCTCCAATCCCTTGGTCATGGTCCAGGTGGGTGCTATGTTGAGTTCCTAGCCAGAATTGCCCTAGTGCCTGGTAAGACCCAGCTCATGTGTCTTGCAGGCACACCAATACCTCGTTGCTTCGCCATCATGAAACTGGCGCAGTGAATGAGCCTGCTTCCATGAGTAACATGGTTCCGTGGTACCTGTGCAGCCTTCTATTATTAGATGACAGAAGCTTACAGAAGCCACAGGTCCTGAAAACTACGAACCTGTGAATTTGCACCAATCGTTGTGCATGCATGAATCCCCATGCCGGTTTTCCATGTGCTCATGTGTGCATGCGTATGTGCTCACAGGCGTACCGCCTCCTGGCTGAGGAGATGTATGCCCGCGGCTGGGACTACCCCTTGCATCTGGGTGTCACAGGTGGGCATTGCGCTTCTGCGCTACGACACTTAGCCTGGCGTATGTGCATGTGTTAAGGCCTCAAAGGTGTCGGGGCTCCTGTCTCCTTGATCACTTTCCTGGATGATGTCCTTCAGAGGAGCCGGGGGCCTTCGAGAAATTGGGTGTTCAGATGCTCTTGGTGCCAATGGATGCGTACTGTTACATATGACTCTTGCAGCATCTGTTTTTTGTGCCTGGGCACGCATGGGCGGTAAAACTTTTCCATCCTGTTTCATGTTGTGCTATGAGCAGCAAAGTATGATCATATACGCATCTTGGCAAGCAACATGCCTTGCTGCATACACGAGTTGGGTCAGAGAAAGGTAGGGATTTGGACATCCCAGCAGCCTTTACCAGGAAGAGCAAGAAGGCAGCATTTCTGCTGACGGGAATGGCAAGAAAGCTGAGAGGGCACTGTAAATGGGCTTTTGCCAATAAATTATTCAGGATACTTAAAGCAGCTGCACCACCAAGCATTCAGTGTGCCAGGTCAGCCAAGCATGTGCGAGTTTTTGCATAGCTGCCGCCACCACATTCTGAGTATGCAGGATCTTAGCAAATTTAGCTAAGCAGCTGCATATGCGTACTCAATGCCGAGGGTCACCCAAGAGAGTGTGGCAAGAAACAGGGAAACCCCTTAGTCTAGATGGAGCCTCAGAAGCCCACCTATGGGTTGATTGGCATACAGCATTGGTTGCGCACTTAATCAGCTTTCTTTTGGGTGTCCCAGGGGCTTGATTTCTTGGTATTCCGGAAAATCGTTCTGTTTGAGCAAGGCCTGTTTCAGCAAAATAAGCCGGAACTCAAGCCTCAGCACCAGCTCATCGGTTCATGGAACCCACTTTGGCAGCCATCTTGATATCCTGTTGTTGCTTGCAAATGTTGTCTGCGTCTCGCTCATCCGCCTAAAAGCAGCCTCCTGCCCAAGAAGAGGCAGTCTTGGATTGCAGGTTCGAGCTTCGAGCCAAATTGCTTAAGCCAGACCTAAGCTTTGCCTAAACTCCTGCACAGGCTGAGCAAGCCTTCTCCCTCAAACTCTGAGGGAGATATCTTGGGAATACGCCGGACAATTTCTTCAATGCATCACAGTACTGTGCATCCCTGGGTTCTATAATTACTGCGTTTTTGCCTGCTCACACGCGTGGTGCAAAAGAGCAGAAACTTGCTTCCTCGTTTCCTGCATCCAAAGTCTAGGTGTAACCCAAACTGCTTGAAACCTAGAAATTTAGGGCAAAATTGTAATCAGGGTCCCAAATTTACTTGATCCCAAAATTGCACATGGCAGACCTTTAGGCCCCCATCCCAGCAAACTCCAGTGCAGAAATCAAATGTGTATCACTCCTGTCTAACCTGCATCCTCATAATCCCGTCAAACAAAACAATCATATTTCCTATGCAGCTAGGCTGTCCTGACTAAGTCAAGTGCTTCTTGAACAGCTGAGCCCGCTGGCTTAATGCCAGGTGTGATGTGTGTCCAATTTGGTGATGTGCTTGTTTGGTTGCCACACTGCTGATTTGATGTGCAGAAGCTGGAGAGGGTGAGGATGGGCGCATGAAGAGTGCCATTGGCATCGGTGCACTGCTTATGGATGGCCTGGGGGACACCATCCGTGTGTCGCTCACAGAAGACCCTGAGTTAGAGATTGAACCCTGCCGCAGGCTGGCGGACCTGGGCAATAAGGCAGACAGCGAGGTATGTGTGTGTGTCTCTACTCCAAAATGCACATACATGGGTGTGAGTATGAGCGTGGGTGTGATACCGTGCTCCCATTACTGTGTGCTTCTCTTAGCCCCTTCCGTTGGTGCAGATGGTGCTATTTCTTCCTGACAGCGCCCCCCTGTGTCCGTTGCAAACTCTGCATCGCCAAATCTGCATTCCACCCTGCTTGATCTGCTTGTAATGAATGCAGCGCTTGCACCATTGCAAACTCGGCATCGCCGAACCTACATGCTACATTGCTTGATCTGCTTGTGATGAATGCAGCGCTGGGGTGTGGAGCCATTTGAGGAGCTGACCAGGGATATCCACAACTACGAAAAGCGCAAGGGAGACCTACCAGTTCAGAAGGTGGGTGGGGCAGGAACGAAAGTTGGTTCTTGCTCCCCTCTCATTGATTGCTGGTGCTTGGCTGTGTTCAGATCTTCACACCTGTTACTTCATGCAAATGTTGGTTCCTCTTCCTCATGGGCATCTCCCTCAGCCCATCCCTTGAAAGGGTAAGAGTAACCTGTTTGCTATGAATGGCTTAAAACATGCTCACAATTTCTAAAAAAAACTGTTCTGCCAACCCTCTTGACCTTAGCCAACCAATCATAGATTTCAGGTCTCGACGCCTTGCATATTGGAGTCAATCATTCATTCAGCGTCCACGAGAGCTTTTTGTCCTGCTCTCACTTGGTACACTCAATCTTATTGCCATTTGTCTTGAACAGTTCGAAAAACAAAAGCGATCACCTGACCTTGAAAGGGAACAAAGATATCCCTGGACTCAATCCATTTCCAGTATTTTGGGCGTTTATTTTTGCTGGTCTGTATACTTATGCACACTCAGTTGAGTCCTGTATTTGCACATGGGAAAAATGCTTAAAAATGTATTCATGTGTTGTGTTTTCTGCAGGAGGGTGAGGCCTTTGATTTCAGAGGCCTGCTGCACCGTGATGGCACTGTGTACAATGCAGTCACCCCAGAAGAGCTGACCAAGCAGCCAGAGGTGGGCTGAAGTATCCCGATGCACAGAAGCACCCCCTTTCCAGCACTATTTCTAGCACAGTACTTGTTTTGTGATATCTCTGAAAGTATCAACAACCTGCAAGCAGAACTTCATTTATCTCAAGCGTGCATGACACACACACACACACACACACACACACACACACACACACACACACACACACACATGCACAGGGGCGCACGCGCGCACGCACGCACACACACACACACACACACACACACACACACACACACACACACACACACACATGCGCTTGCGCGCTCACATGTTCACACTTGTTTGAATGTGCAGTTAACGTACCACAAGCTAGGCTGCAAGCTGGCAGTGGGCATGCCCTTCAAGGATGTGGCAACCACGGATGCAATTTACATGCGCACCATTCCCCCCTCGTCAAGCACAGAGGGGCGCAGGGCCATCAAGCGCTTGCAGGTTAGTGTCAATGGAGGAATTTTGGTTGCGGAGGTGACTGCATTCTCATTCCCATTGCTCCCTGCTATTCTCTTTGTATGGGACCTCCCACTAGCGCATGCTATCATGAGGGTACAAAGTGGCTTAATTAGGTTGTTTACAGTTGAGCATCAAAGTTGCGTTAAGAAGCAGTGTTGCACTCCTGCATGAATTGTTTGGAGTTGCAGCTGTTAAGGCTAGTTCCGAACAGTTATCCTTGGGTACGTCTTGATGGTGGATGCAGGTTTGTAATGCAGGTTCGTTATATCAACTGCCTACTTATTAAGCTCATTCCAGACATATTGGCTCAAGATATTTGGGTGCCAAGTTACAAAACAAGAATGCGTGAGTGAGTGCGATCGCACAAGTTGAGCAGGGAGCCTGGGAAGTGCAAAGCTTTTTAAACTAAAATATGTGAGGATTCGCTTCTAGCATGTTCCCCAGGGATGCCCCTCATGCAGAACTAAATTGGAAGCGTTCCAAAACTATGCACTTCCATTTCAGGCATGCTCATCTCAGCTGAGGATGAAAGCTTGCTTGATATGTGCAGGACAAAAAATGGCAGTCTCAGTTTGTGTAGTTAGGAAAGTAGTCGCGAAAGTCGTAGGAAATCAGAGCAACCCATTGCATTCCAGTAGGTGAGTGGTTGCAACAATTTATTCCCACAGCCTTGTGCTTACAGCTGCCAGTTAGTCCCAGCCAAAGGTCAGGCATCTCCAGGCCCAATACCTTTTCCCAAGATTTCATGAATCATGCTCCTCATTAAGTACTGTGGCTGTGGGTCAGCCAACTTGACAGGCAGGCTGGGAGGGCCCACTCAAATCTGGCAGGGAGTGGCCTGCTTCCTGCTCTTCACCAAGCAACCCCTGTACATCATTTCTGCTCAATTGGTCCTCTCACAAAAATTTGCCCAGGGTTGGCAGGCCCTGGCAGAAACATTGAATCAGGCAGAAATGGTGGGTTTGAGAAGATGAGACAAGGGAAGAGAAAATGGATTTTGAAGAGCACGTGACAGCGTTTTACAGGGTAACTGCAATTTTTGCATAGGTAAAGACAGGAGGATGATTTTATTACGAAGCTTAGTCACAATTGTGTGATGTAAAATACTTCCAAAATCTTCAAGCAGAGAATGCAGCCTGTCATGCAGGTGATGTGCTCTGTAGTGGTATGTCTGTGGTGCATCATAGAACGCAAGACGCAAGCTTGTACGATGCTTGGTTGCAGGATGTTGCCATCCATGTGATTGCACCAGCGGCGGAGCTCCACAAAGACCCCCTGCCAGGCGCAGTGACCATGCATACCTTGCGTGAATGCTTGGCGGCTCAGGCCAATGGCGGGCTTACGCTGCCCCAGGTATGCATGCAGCTCATCCATCCTTGGCCTTGCTTCCCAGGGTTTTGGGAAGGCAGGATACAAGTGTTGCAGCTTTTTTAGAAAGCCCCTTGTCAGTGTCCATGTCATCCCTGATGACTGTGTGCTACTCAGTGTGCTTGTGGTAGCCAGCCAGCTCCAAATGGCCTTGGTAAAAGCCAAGCTCGCGTGCGGCCCATTCTTCCTTTATGAGTCTTCCTTCAACAGCTTTTGGAGCCTCCTGTACTTCCAACGCCTCTTTTGAGTGCAATCTTGAACATGTTTTTAATGACTATTGAACAACACAGCAAATCAGATTTAGGAAACCAAGCAAGACAACACGGCTGTGGCCCCCAATGACTTGGCAATGTGTCTACACAGATGTGCACGCGCGCGCACACGCACATGCGCACGCACACACATACACACACAAGCAAGTTGCATGTGTCTGCCCTCTGCCATTGGAAGCATCAACAAATACTGGTTCTGGCACATGCAGGGTTCCACAAGACTTGCTGTGCAAGTGGATGGCTCTGAGTCCATAGAGGAGGTGGCTGCATTGAAACAGGTGAGGGCACCAGCAAGGGTGCTTACCTGCTTGCTGCATGCCTCATGCTCTGCTCTTTGCTGTGTGTGTGAGATTCCAGCTGTGGTGGGTAGCAAGTTCCAGGTGGTTGACTGTCTCCACATTTCATCCTCGTTGTCAGCTGAAGTAGGGAGGATGCCCTTCAATAGATTTGTGCTCACTTGCTCCAGTTCATTCATTTCCCCACCGCTACAAACTGAGTTTTGCTGCCCTAGCAATCAGATACTTCTATGAGGTCCAGTGCCCCCTCAGATGGGTGTCTGTGTGATGCTGATAGTCCTGCACATATGACGCATATGGTGATTCAATTTTTGAGCCTGCAGATTGTGAATTAATTTTGTGTCTGCTGCTTTCTTCCTATGCAGCTGTCAGCAGATGTGGTGCTCCTGAATGTGCGAGAGGGCACCCAGCGCTTCCATGCTTCACGCCGGGTATTTGAGACGTTACAGAGAGAAGGAATCAACACCCCCGTGGTCCACCACATTTCCTTTCCGGAGGGAACCCCCAGGTGTGATGTGAGCAATACAAGGATTTAGTACAGTTTGATTGTTTATGCCCTTTTTAGAACGAAAGTGTTTGATGATCTGTCTGCCGCTCCAGACTCTTTTAAGCTGCCCATGAGAATGCATCAGATTGTATGCCAAAATTGAGGTAAGTTGCTGCCATGTGCATGCCAGGGGACTGAAATGGTAAGGCTCTTTCTTTTTGTGTCAGCAGGTTTAACTGGTCTTATGTCTACATCTTTGCCATGTGTTCCCTTTCGTAGAAGGAGAGCATTTGTTGGCGTATCTGCATTTCCAGTTTCTGTCGCAATTCAAAAAAATGTGCTCATTTCCCTTGATCCTTCCTTCCAGTCCCCTTGACCCCTAGCCTAATCTTCCCTTCTGTTTTGAGTTTTCAGAGCCATAACTTTGGGTTGTCCATTCCTGCACAACCTGCTTCTTTGAACCAGGATCCATATGCCCAAAACAGAGCTGCCCTTCAAATGGCCATTGTATCCCTGATCCATGCCTAAAGCGCATTTACAGAAGTATCAGAGGAGCCTTTTCAAATAGCCTGTTTCACCTGGTCCTCATTGCAGGGACGAGCTGGTCATTTACACTGGCTCCATCATTGGTGGTCTGCTTGTGGATGGCTTAGGGGATGGCGTCCTGATTGATGCCCCACATGAAGATCTAGAGTTTGTTAGCAGCACCAGCTTCGGCTTGTTGCAAGTGCGTGATGAGTATGGCTCAGAGGAGCACGCGCTTATGAATGGAAGCTTATTGTTGGCTCTGCTTCATATACCAGCTACTGTCCCAGATTTGTATGCCTGTAGGATTCCTGGTCATGACAGAACATATGTGAATGTAATGCATTCAGTATGGCTACAATATCACTTCTGGCTTGCAGGTTTTGCCGAGGATTGAATCATTTGCTGCTCCATCTTGATGTACCTGCTCTTTAAAGGGCCAGTTGCACTCCCACCAGCCTGGCAATTGGCAGGTCTGGAGCTGCCTTGCCTCATGACACTTCTCAGCAACCCTTGCATTCTTGTGGCCATCATTGTACATACTAATCCAGGCAGCGTTCACAAGAGATTCCCATTCCCATTACATTGATCTATGCAGGGCAGCAGGATGAGGCTGACCAAGACAGACTATGTGTCCTGCCCATCATGCGGTCGCACACTGTTCGACCTACAAGAGGTGCGAGCTTAAAAGATGTGCATGACTTTTGGCAGAAGCAGAGGGAGATTCATGTTCTTGAGTTAGGTAGCACCAGCGAAATTGAGGTTTTGGTGTTAGAAGTGCGCTCACGAATCTCACGGGAGCACAGGAAGCACTTTTGAGGACCACATGCATACCTGATGAAAAAAGGGCTGCATGACTGAGGATGTAAAGAGTGTTGTTAAGATGAATGTGTTTTTTTCCTATGAGTCGCATACATGATCATATGCGCTCTTCCTGCTGTCTTGGCAACACCAGTGCAGTTACGAAACCCATCTTGCTCAGCAAGCCTAATGAACCGCATCAGACATGAACAAGGCTAATTGTTCTTGAAGATAAATTGCACTTATCAATTTCACTAAACCCTGCGAGTAGTTCATCGGGCATCCATGTCTCCTACCTCAATTTTAAGCCATAGCAGCGTAGCAGCTGCAGAAAAGTACAGCACCCGCTATTTAAATGCAGCTGAATTGGGTTTTGAAGTTGCAAACAGCATGGCTGCCTGTTGTTGCACAGACTTCGGGCGCATGGCTTGAGCCAGCAGTTGAGTAAAGATACACCAAGATACTGCTGGTGCATGTGAAGGCCTTAATGCATATTTGATTCTCAAACTGCCACAGTTCAATCCACACCTCGCTAGTCGCAAAACATAGAGGTGTGCCTATGCACTACCTCCAGCCCATAAAGGCACAGTGTACAGGCTTGCAGTGATCTGTGTATGGTGGTCATGGACACTGCCGATCCATAATCGCATGTTTCATACAGGTGTATTCAGCATGCTTGTCGGTTTGGGCATGTTGACTTTGACGTGGGTATGCACACAAGCCCTCCAACCAATTGGCCTGACCTGAGAGAGATGGACTGCGCCTGTCCTTTGTCTGGTGCAGGTCACTGACCAGATCCGGCAGCGCACTGGCCACCTACCTGGTGTGGCCATCGCAGTGATGGGCTGCATTGTGAATGGACCTGGGGAGATGGCTGATGCAGACTTTGGCTATGTGGGTGGAGCTCCAGGCAAAATTGACTTGTAAGTGCAACTGGTGGGGAAGGTTGCCTCTGGGGTTTGTCTTTAAGGGTGTGAGAACAGTGTGTGGGTTCAGTGCCAGCTCTTGCTCATTCCATGGATTTGTGACAGGGCGTTTACTTCTGTGTGGGGCTTGCAAAGGCTGCATCTCAAATAACATGGGTGTTCTCAAACCAAAATACGTTCAGTGCAAAGAAAGCATTCAATTGTTAACGCAACTACTTCAGTAGAAAAACAAAGGATGTTCTGCATGTTCAGAATGTATAGGAAGCTCCCAGGAGCGTGCTGCTGGACAGAGTAAATCCAAAAAGTAATTGCAAGCAAGGTGCCAACTTTGTCCTGTACAAACTTCACAGTTTATGAATCATGTAAGCTGTATGCAGGAAGATCGCCGAGCCAGAGCAGATTTCAGGCATTCAAGGCACATCCCATTGCAATTCGACCTCCAATTGACCCCTTTCCTTCACCAGTGTCATTAGATAAATAAGGTTTACAGGTTGCGAAATGTCGTGATGGGGGAGGATTTGGGACCCCATCTTGGTGTGGGACAGAGCACCCAAAGCTTTCTTCCAGCCATCCGATGGTGCCCCTTCCCACCAAACGCACACGGGGCAATTTCCCTCAAACATTTAACAAATGATTTTTCCAGGGATATGCAAAAGGAAAAGCATGCATCGAAAGGCAATTTACCAATGGTGGCCCTCCTGAATGCAAGGTACGGATTGCTTTGAGCAACTAACACTGTTTGAAGAGCAACTATATGAAGAAAGCGAAAAACCGTGGTCTGTGCTGGATAACCAAACACGTTCTAACCTCCCACGAAGTGGATCTAAGCCACTGTATATTTTCCTGTTATGGTGGAAGTACTGTACATACAATATATCATCCCGCAAAAATAATGATTTTTAGGGGTGCGGGATGACTGCGGAAGCCAGAAAAAATAATTATTTTTGGGCATGCGGGAAAGTGCGTGATAATTAGAAATGAAATTATTCAATTTTCGAGGAATTCCTGGTGTAAGCAAGTAAGGCCCCAAAGCACTGGAGGGGTGTCAATAGCTGGGAATAGGGTGCTTCCCAGAATCCCTCCCAGTCAGTCCAAGCTGATGTTAGAGCAGCAGCGTGAAGATGCGGAGCGCAAATGCGGGTTTTCATGGCAATTGTATAAGATTTGTGTCCAGTTTGCCAAATGTAAAAGCGGTTTGTGCAGCTGGACCTCAAGCATGCTACCCAAAAAAAATGCTTCCTATGAAGTGTATTGCTGTGCAAGGGAGCAGAGCTTGCAGCTGGATTTTGTATGCTTTTCAACAGTAGCTGAGCTGTGTCTGCTCCCTTGCTGCCACACTGCTTCAGCTGAATTGCTGCAGGTATCTTGTACAAGCAATTGTACTTGACAGATTTTAAGTTTCAGGGCAAATAGAGGATGATTGCCCAGGATTACGTGGGAAACTGAAAAATAAATGTTGAGAGGGATACGGGATTAAGGCGGGAATCACAAAAGAATTGTTTTTTCCAGGGGTGCGGAATGATTACATTTATGTAAGGTAATACCTCCAACAAGCTGCAAGTGCTGTTGGCTTGAACTAGCTCCTGATGCAAAGATATGCACTGTAAGTGTCAGCACAGAAATGAATGGGGTCAATGCCAACATTTTTCCAAAACAGAATGAATGGCATTTTGTGGTAGCAGTGTTTTGGTTGTATAAAATTCACACCCATACACCTAATCCCTCAAATCATGTTCGCATCGCTTCCCATGCGCATGGACCGCTGACAAGAAGGCATGATTGTTCCCCCAGAAGTACGCAAACATGAACAAAACCAACGGAATTGAGACGTTTGCTATCATCTTTGTGCACCCCTGGACTTGCAGGTATGTGGGCAAGGAGGTGATCAAGCGAGGCATCCCCCATGAAACTGCATGTGACCAGTTGGTTCAGCTGATCAAGGACTACGGCCGATGGGTTGAGCCACCTGCTGAAGAGGAGCGAGGGGCTGAAGGCAACAAGGAGCTCGTGGGCTCCACTTGAAACTGTTGGTCCCCTGAAAACATCTTGGAGTTCTTGCAGCATCCTAAGCACCAGCTCAATCCAGCTGCACATAAGGGCAGGCTGCAATTAGGGGGAAGGAAACCGCGTATGCTTGGCCTTTCTGCTTTGCCTGTCTGTTTTTAAAGCGTGATAGGTTGCATGGAGTGAGCAAATGCACAAAGAATTATTTAGCTGGCATCCAGGCACTGTGAAAGTGGCCTAGAGTTATGCTGCTTGACAGGGTGCATGCCCTTGTGACATGCAAGGTTGGCGGAAAATATCTCGAGAACATCATGGCTGAGTGTGGTATTACAGTTTTTTTGTTTTATTTGTTTGATGTTTGAAGCCTGCAATGCCAGGCATGATGTTTTACTCTTACGCTGGAATGGATCAATCCTGCCAATGCTTATGGAGGAGAATGAGGAACAAGATGTAGGATAGGATAGGATAGGGTTACATAGCTGTACCTGCCTACAAGGGCAGCTTAGCTGAAGCAAAAGGTGCCTGTAACCAAACCAAACTAAACTTGTGCAAATGTCAACTGAAAGCCTTGAGCTGAGTTCAGAAGCGTCAACTGTAAAAATCACACAAATACTGTCACTCTAATGAAACAAGCACGCAAAGTCATGCACAAAAAACTCCATAAGGCTGTAGTGTTAGGAAAATACACTTTCGTGTTTCCACAAGAAGCACAGAAAGTTTGAGAACAGCACCGCTCTGAAAAAGGTCCAAGAGGCCATAGTAAAAGTGTTATGTTCTGCTTTGCACTTCAGTTCTCAGCATCCACTGTTAAAGATGCAATGCAATGCTTCAGGAAGGGTAACCGCCGATACAGCCTGGTGAGTGCACATGTCAAAGAAGGTATCAACTGTGTTGCCTTGCTTGAATCTCTTCAGCAGACAAGTACCCTCTGTAATCTCTCCAAGACATGGCACGGGGTATGGACGGCCCTTGAGGACCCCCATACATCCCCCCATACCTCCTATTAGGGACCCATGCTGCTTTTATTGCCTGCACAGTCTTATGTGCTCGAACTCGGGTCTCTTGGTCTGCAGTTTGTCCATGCCTCTTGGCTCCTCCAAAGCCACCTGCGTGCATTTCTTGTACAGGTGCTGCTGCTCCTGCTGCTGGGGGAGGGTAGTGTTGGTGCTGGACAGGGTTGGGTTCTTGGCTGGTGCGCTTCCGCTTGGTGGGAGTGACTGGGGCTCCGCTTGCTGCAGCTACTGTCGCTCCTGCTGCTGTCGTTCGTGCTGCTGCTGTTTGTGCTGGTGGTGGGGCAGGCAAAGTAGGTGCTTGCGCTGCTGGCCTTGCTGCTGCTGCTGGTGATGGCGGAGGAGGCTTGAGTAGCTGCTTGAGCTGCTGCCCCAGTCGGCCTGCATTGAGGTGCAGGAAGGGCTCGCCAGGGCTGGGGATGCGGCCTGAAGGCAGGTGTTATGTGCCTAAACTGGTCAAATTATAAGTTCTGTGTGACATGTGAGATCATTCCAGTCAACCTTTGATTATCCTCTGGTTTCTCTCTCTTTTTAATCATGTAACAACTACAGCCCTACAACAGCGTGGTAGCGAAGCGAGGACGATGGTGGGACAGACACGCTCCGGGCACGAGTACGGAGGGGACGCGGCCCCCCCGCCCACCCAGGACCAGCCAGAGCCAGCAGCAACAGCAGCAGCAGTAGCAGCAGCACCGAGAGCTCCCGCAATGCCACTGCGGTTGAGCGACCTCTTGGACGCCAAGGAGGAGAAGCTTGCAGCAAGCCTGGTGCAGCAGCTCAACTTCCAGCCGCTGCGCAACGAGCAGGCTGTGCAGTTCAAGCTGCGCGCGTGCTACATCATGCAAGGGTTCCCGGACCACCTGGCGGTCCCAGTCATGCTTCGTGCCGTCAGGGAAGGGGGTGGGATGGTGTGGTTGTCTGCTCTCGCAGCCAAGGGCATCAGCATCAGCACCATGGCACAATTTTGGGAGTGCTACCAGGCTGAGTTCTTGCCTGTATCGCCCAAGTTTGATGCGTATGGGCGCTTCAACCGCATTCGCATGAGTCAGCAAATGTCCGTGGCTACATTCACTGAGGCCTTTCGCGAAGCCTACAATGGGCTCCTTGCCATTGGCGCACCTACACTGCCTGACGAGTTCCTGGCGTATACTTACGTACACAAGCTGTCGGATGATATCCGCAGGAAGGTGTTTCAGGCCGTGTCTGGCCACAAGGTGACCTGGGCTGCCGTGGAAGCCAAGGCACTGGCCATAGGCGCAGTCGCCCCCGCCCCTTATGCCCCTCCTCCTGCCAAGGTCAATGCCATGCACAGCGCCATTCACGGTCGGTGCTGGAACTGCCATGAGCATGGTCACAAGGCAGTAGACTGTCCCGCTAAGAAGAAAGAGGCTGGCAAAGCAGATGAGGAGGGTGAGGAACACAAGTAGATGGGCATATGTACTAAGGGGGCGGGAGTGCGAACTGCAAAGACTTTAGGCATGGACGAGTAGGCCTGGGTCTGTAGATTGTGCTTGCTGCGTTTCCTGGTGCATGTGCTGTCTATTGTGTGACATGGTTTGGTGGAGCTGGAACCTTGGGTATAGTGCATGTTGCGCATGTATGGGCATGCAAGTAATGTGTGCTTGAACCTTTGGGCTGGCGATGTGCTGCAGCAGTTGCATGCTGAGAGTGACTGGGACTGTGGTTCACGCATGGCCCAAGTCATGTGGCCCCTGTTAGGCTTGCAGGCGACTGTAGTAGTCGCGATTTTGGCATTGGTACTGGGTGCATACAGTGCTTGGTAGGCTCAACCCTTTCTCTTGAACAATTCTGTGTCAAGCTGAAGAGCGATGCAAGAGTTGAATGCTGGCCATTGTATGGGCGGTGGTTGCAGCATGCCACAGACTGAGATGTTATATTCCGTGTGGCTAAGGAGAATGATAGCAAGAGGGCAGCAATTCTGGGTCAGTAAGGCCTGTTTAGGCATGTGCCCGGGGGTACCAGTAAGGCCAGTGCTCTTAGTATGCAATAGGCATGGATCTCGCAGAGTGAATGTTGCATGAGCGTTTGGTTTGAGTCGGCGCTGGTGTCGTGCGTACCGATGCATTTGGTCTGGGCAGGGGAAGGGCATGCGTGTGAACAGCCACAGAAAAAGTGGGGCGCCCCCAGGCGAGAGATTTGGGTCATTGCACAGCTGTTGGTGTATTTCTGTTCGTGTGACAATGTGCTATGCAGGAGGGAGGCCAGGGTTGTTTTGTAAAATTGACTTTTCATGGCTTGGTTGGTTTTGCAAGCAGCTCCCCAATTGTGTGGTTGCAGATTCACCGTATTGAATGCATGGCAAGAGAAGCACAGCACAGGTTGTGGAACAAGAAGAACGATGGAGGAATTCTGTGGACATCTGCATTCTGGTTTCAGTATTTCGCATGTTAAAAACTTGGCTGAAGATTTTGTGTGCAAATTTAAAGGGCTGCAAGCGTGCTTTTGAACAAACAGAGGTTATTTTGGTGAAAATATTTTGTGTCTAGTGAAAAACAACTTGCATTTTTATGCTCTGTGAACCTTGCTTTTGCTGCAAATGTGCATTTTTAGTTGGAGGTCATTGTCATACCAACATCACATTGTGTTCATCTCCTGCTTACAGTTTTGGGCCTTGTTTATTTTGCTGTCTTTGAGTCGCAAGGACGCTCCTGAAGAAGAAGGAGGCGAATTGTTATGTGCCTAAACTGGTCAAATTATAAGTTCTGTGTGACATGTGAGATCATTCCAGTCAACCTTTGATTATCCTCTGGTTTCTCTCTCTTTTTAATCATGTAACAACTACAGCCCTACAACAGCAGGTGCTGGCGGAAGGGGTAGGGAACCAGCTCCCCCTCACCAAGTTTGACCACGATTGCTTTTCCCCTGACTTGCACAACCAATTCCTCCCCATACCCACACTGTCCCCGGCCCAATTGCTGCAGCTGTATGGCCAGGTCCACCAGCGCATTCTGTAGGCGCGTCTTCTTCTGCACCAGGAGTGCTTGTGCTGCATTGCTGCTGTCGCGGAACCCCGCGTACGCTGCAGTCGCTGCCTCTGCCGTGCTGAACCAGACGATGTATCGCTGCTTGCCCAGTGCGTTGTCCCGCATCCGCTCCACTGTTGGTGCATAGGGTGTTACATTGAGAGAGAGAGAACCAAGGAAAGTTCCACAAATATAAGTAACCAACTGATAAACTAACTGACTCTGGACACTGTCAATATGAACAAATGTCAGCTATCCTCAACACTCCCCCTAGCTGATATTTGTGATACTTCAGTACAGGTCTGCTCAACCGCTGTTCAAAAGTTCATGCAAAGCCAAGATGCAAAGTTGCTCCCCCATGAAAATATTCCAGCAAAATTGCCTGCATGTCTCCTGATGCTCAAAGCTCACAATAAAAAAAATATCAAACATGCTCAAATATGTCATGACTGTTCAGGCAAAGTTTCTTTACAAAAATTTTGCTGCACACTTGCCAAAATCACAACTGCTCCAAAGTCTGTTATCAAATAATCCATCCTCCTCATCCAACACAGCAAATCAATCAATGTCTGTCACAATTAATGCACTCAAATTTAATATGTGCAGTTCCAAGCCATGTAATCACATACAGGCATTGCTCAGGCAATCAATGCCAAAATTAATGTTTGTGCCAACGCGCACCTATTCATAACTGTGCCAACGCGCACCTATTCATTAAATGCTTTACACAGAAACAATCTGCAATGCAAACTCCATGCGCACGTTTATCCACAAATGAATGCATCAGATATCACACTACCAAACTGTTGCAAACTCCATGCACGGAATCCACAATGAATGCAACGTCAAACCAACCATATGTCAGCACCCAGTCTGGATTGCACAATGGCAATGCAAGAGTGCGTTGTGTACGGGCAGGGCAGTATGTCCTGAGTGTTTGATCACTCCCTAGTCACTGAAGCCCCACCAATCCTGCTGCCAATAACCCATGATATCAGGAGTGCTCAGGCTTGCGTCCACGTGCCTCTAATCATCATCTCGTGCGCATGATTGCTCCCCCTTCTCCTGCGCTTGGTATTTGCAATTTGCTTTCGGGGCAGCTACCCATGGGAGTGCTATCAGGGCAGCTACCCATACTGCATGGTCACAACAACGTACGTGCTCCGCTGCTGCCCTGCTACTGCCCAGCTGCTGCTCTCTCTCTGTTCTGCTGCTGCACATTCCGGCTGGTGCGTGTCCCCAACTGCGCTGCATGCTGTGCACTTTCGGCTGGTGCGTGTCTCCAACTGTGCTGTGTCTGGTGCGTGTTCCCGCTTGTTAACTCTGCTTTACTCACTGTCCCTGCACATTACGGATGGTGCGTCTTCCCAACTGTGCTGTGATGGTGCACTGTGGGGTCCGAGTGCCATGCATGCATGCACCCCCCACACACCCGCTCGACACAGTTCCCCTGATGGGTGCTGGAGCACTCAGCTCCTCCAGCCTGTGCCGTGGGCTGTGGCCATATGCTGCTTAGTATGCTGCTGCGAAGCGCAAACCTGCTGCATATGCTGCTGCTGCTTTCTGCCTGTTGGGGCACTGCCTTGCCCTGTGCCCAAACCTGTGGCATTGGTAGCACTCAACCCCGTCATGCACTACTCCATCTGTGCCCGTTACCTGACCAAATGGAGCTACTCGCCCTCGCCCGCTGCTGCGACCGCGGCCTCGCCCTTGCATGGCGCCGCGCGCTGTGTGTGCTTTCGCAATGTGCTCGTTTCCAAAGCCTGATGTGTCCTGACCTAGCTGCGCTTCCGCCATGAGGAGCTGCTGCTCGATGCTGCTGATGCTGCTGAGCTGCTGGCCTGTCATGCTGACGTGAGT
This sequence comes from Dunaliella primolecta, assembly GCA_914767535.2. NCBI lineage: Eukaryota > Viridiplantae > Chlorophyta > Chlorophyceae > Chlamydomonadales > Dunaliellaceae > Dunaliella > Dunaliella primolecta. Next base: position 37,570 of record OU611751.1, on the reverse strand, counting down.
TTGGATGCTGTTTTTGACCACCTCAAAGTCCGCTGTCAGCCCTGCCAGTATATGGCAGCTCATCTGGTGACTGCTTATGTTGTGCCCGGCTTGCTGTAGCTGCTGCTGAAGTCGACGCGCGCGGGACACGTACTGCACGACCTGCTCATCTGGCTGCATCTTAAACTGTCCAAGCTGCTGCATCAATAACACCTGACGCGCTCCGTTGCTGCTGCTGTGTCTGTTCCTAAAATATTGCCATGCTGCCTGCGGGTCCTCGTTCAGGGTTGCTAGGGCTGGCAAGTGCAGCGGCTCAACGTGCATCACAATTTGGGACCATGCTTGCTGCTGTCCCTCTGGCCACTTTCTGGCTTCTGCTGCTGAGGTGCCCTCTGGTGGCTCCCTGTGTTCCACATACTGCCAGAGCTTCTCTGACTGCAGGAAGGCCTTGAGGTATACGCTCCAAGTGAGGTAGTTGTCCGTGCCGAGCTTCTCAATCTTGCTCCCTCCCATGCTGCTCTCACACCCTCATACTGCCAGCGCAGCAGGTAGCGTGTTGCGCCCATAACCTGTTGGTGCATAGGGTGTTACATTGAGAGAGAGAGAACCAAGGAAAGTTCCACAAATATAAGTAACCAACTGATAAACTAACTGACTCTGCACACTGTCAATATGAACAAATGTCAGCTATCCTCAACATCCACATGCTGCACGCTGCCCACCTCGCACTGCAGGAAGGCTTCCACCCCGGCTGGTGTTGCTTCGCAGGGCAGCGCCCCTGCGTTCCTGGAGCGCAGCAGACGTACACTGTAGAACTTCTGACGTTCTTCCCTGTCTATGCTGCATGCTGCTGCCCAGTTGGTGTCAGCAGAGTCTCGGACGAGCTGGTCAACGCTGCCCCGAGTTGCTCGGCCATCCTCCTGCTGCTGCTGCTGCTGCTGCCGTAGCTGGAGCACCACTTGATTAAGCTCGTCGACCTTCTGTAGAAGCTGGCGCACAAGTTGCTCAATCTCCATCTCTTCTTGGCTTCTCACGTCACTTTTCCCCAGGCACAGGTCAGCGTCCGCTCACTGTGTTATCCAATTTACTTTTGGTGTGTGTGCCCCATCTGCGTGCGCGCAAGCACACCTATCCCGCCTGGTAGGGCTCGTTCCGTTCTCAGAGTGTCAAAAAACACTAGTGGAGCCCTACCAGACGGTGCAGTGGAAGCGTGAGCTCTCACTACTATTCTTTTCTTTTTTTTTCCAAGAACAAGAACAAGATGTGTCGCTCAGGCATAAGAGCAAGAACTGGCTTCATTTCAAGAAATGAGTATTTGAAGGGCCCCAATACCCAAGACTTTGCCACCAGGGAAGGGTTACATAGCTGAAAGATTACAAGGGTTACAAGGATAAGGTCTTCAGTCAAGAAGTGCGACTGCTAGCCTGCTCATAAAAGGCAATTGATTCATGAAGTAAAAAAGGGAGTTTATTGTTGTTCTGGTTCAAAAAAGCAGACAAGAGATTCTGCCTGTGAGAACAAGGGAGCATATTTCCTGCGGAGAGAGACCACCTGGGGATATGTGCAATGGAAGAGGACATGTTATTCATCCTGGACATCATCATCAGCCTCACAAAGGTCACAGTTTGGGGAAGAGCTGTGATTCCAAGTTGCTGTCTCATAGCGAAGGGTGTGAACACGGAGTCTAAATCGAGCCACGCTGCGGATGGCATCATGGGGGAGGTCAAGGAACATGTATTTGGGGAGACTGTAGGGAGAAAGCATAACCAAGGCCCTGTTTGTAGGAGGAGCGCACCACTGGCGATAGGTCAAGTGTTTACTCTTGCGCTCTCTTGGGTGTGTGTTGGAAAAGGCGCCCAATATTGTAAATGCCTGGTCCTGAGATCCACAACAAAACGACTGAGATGAATGGCTCAAAATTCAGCAGCTGTTAAAAAATGTGGGTGTGTGCCAAACCATCCATGGCTGACAGAATATGGGAGGACCAACAATCATCAGATCTTGAGCTCAACTGCATGTCAGCCTGAAAAATCTTTTTCATTGTGGAGCTGTTGCATCGAGTCAAGGAGTTGTAAAGACGCATTGCTGCTCGGAACCACTGGCAGTTGAATTGTAAGGGCCCCTGACCACATTCTCGCATGATGCACCAAGAGGGATCAGTGTCCCTGACCCCCAGAGTTCTTTTAAGCACTGTTAGCAGCCACTTCTGTATGGGATTGTCAATCTCTTTGCCTTGTCGAAGGTGAAAAGGGGAAGGGAAGGGTTACATAGCTGTACCTGCCTGCGGGGGCAGCTTAGCTGAAGCAAAACGTGCCTGTAACCAAACTAGTCCAATCTAAAACACAGGCACAGCGGCAGCATGCAGACCTCTGCAGACTCATTAATGCAAAAGTTGTGACTCTCCACACCATCCTTTTGGGTGTTGGTGGGACCTGCTACACTGAGCACACCCTAAACCAGTTTAAACAACTGAGACTTGACCACCAACGCGCCAATGAACTCGCTCGCAAACTTCATGCCCATTCTGTCATGTATGCCAACAGGCTTGTTACCACTAGGCGTGCTGTTGAAAACAAGAATACTTCTTGCAGCCAGGTTATGGAGCCGGGTGCTTCCAATAACCCTCCAGATCACCATTAGGATATTCTTTTTTTGTAGTCTTCGTGGTGGAGGGGACTCACGGCTCTTTTGAGCCAATGTGTCTCCTTTTCCTTAATTGATGTAGGGAGAGTTTCCTCTGCCTACGTAGTTTTTATTTTCTTTTCTTGCGTCTTCTAGATGCGCAGGCAGATGACTCCTAGGGATCAGACAAGCGTTTGATGGAGGCTACTCTCCATTTAAAAAGTGACAGCTCCTACCAGTAAGGGCATTGCGGCCATGTGGGCAAGGCAAAGATGGCAGAAGAGGACTTGCACTGTGTAAAAAGTCCTGAGGAGAGAGAGCAGAAGCACAGGAGGCTGCCTCAGGCTGCTGGATGGTAACTGCACAACTTCACGGACTACTTCCCAGATCTTTTGAAATTTCCTTTTGATCCAGGGGATAACATTTGTAGAAGAGGGAACCCAGCATCTTTCAGATACATGGCCCTCACACAAAGGAAGGGCAAGAAGAAGCAGCAGTAGAAGGACTCTACTATTCGAAATGAGGAGTTACTGACTGATGCAAGCTCATTGTGCAAGCTTGACATGCATTGCTGCATGCAAAAGGGCTGTGGCTCTGGTGTCTGTGGACTTTCTTCTGGCTGGCCTCTGTGCACAGGATGCCAGAACAGGAGTACTCCAGGAAAAGAACAAGTCTGGACGGTTGTGCGGAACCGTGCTTATTCCTGTTGGCCTTATGATTTGTCCTGGTTGGTGAGTGATTAGTTGAAACGTAGTACCAGGCCTCCCTTTGGGTGGTCAAACCCAAGGATTTCTTAGAACGGTTGTTGCCTTATCTAGGTTGCTCTGCAGAGCGCTTTTGAGGTTAGCTACAGGCTCTCTACCGGGTCCTTATCAACTCTTCTGCATCATCACTCATGTTTGGCTGGACTTTTCTTGCTCACGCCCCTGATGTTCTCCAGTGGGTGCTACACACAGACTTACTTGTAGATACTTGTCTCCTTGTCGTTTACCTTCAAGGCTTGAGAAAGCTGGTCGAGAATGTTTGAAGTGAGAGCAGCAAAAACAAATTCCAAACGTCTGCTATCTGTGTCCAGACAAGGCGTGCTTGATGCAGGGAGAGGGCTTTATGGATGAGGTTCAAGTCCTGATTGAACACATTTTCCGCATCTTTCATGTGGTGGAGCTTACTAGAGTGGATACTGATAAGATAAGATTAGATTAGATTACACAGGGAGACCTTCAGCTAGACTGTTCGGCTGATCAGCCTGTGGCTGGTTCATGCCAGCCAACAGCAAATCCAAAATCTCAGACATGGAATAGAAAAGCTTCTCATTGCGCTGCAAGAGGAAATTAGATACAGCCTGGACACTAAGTTGATGCTGCAAGAAAGGATGTGCAGGTGGAAAAATACCTGATAGAGTCCAAAATAATTCGGAATACTTTTGTGGATATTGATCAATTGGCGGGTACACATGCAAAAGTTGAGCTGGCGTCTTATGCGTTGGTCCCTTCTCGTTTGGCAAGGTAAGCTGTAGATAAGATTATAAGGTCCGCTATTTGCTTAGTGAGGAGATTGAGGCTTATGGTGCGGTGTCTAGTTGAGGGGTCCTCTAGGCTGGATGTGAGCGCAAAAGCCAGGCGTCTATGGTGTTCTGCACAAATTGAGGTGCGCCCTAGTCCAAAATTATCAGCATCTTCACGGATTATTGCCGCTGCTATGCTGTTCCAGGTTTGTATTTATGTTTGATAATCCTGTCTATCATAGTGTCCAAGTGATCAGGTCTGCTGGTGTGCAGGGAGTAACTGCGAAAGCATAGGCAAGGCTATGGATAATGGCTGTACAGACACTGTCAAGCGTTTGACGTGGGGCAGCATAGGAGGTGTCATGGTGATCGAGCTTATTTCTGAGGTTACAGGTCATGTGCTGATTCTGGTCCTTCCAGACAAGAACATAAAAGAACAGAAAAACTGCGTAGGCAGAGGAAACTCCCCCTACGTCAATTAAGGAAAAGGAGACACATTGGCACAGAAGAGCCGTGATTCCCCTCCAACACAAAGCTGTAAAATAAAGAGTGCTAATGGGGATCTGAAGGGTTAGTGGAAGCACCCGGCTCCATAGCCTGGCTGCGAGAAGTGTGACTGTTTTCAATAGCATGCCTAGTGGTAACAATTTTTTTGGCGTACATGACAGAATGGGCATGAAGCTTGCGAGCAAGTTTAATGGCGCCTTGATGGTCAAGTCCAAGTTGTTTATACTGATGAAGGGTATGTTCAATATAACAGATCCCACAACACCCTGAAAGATAGTACGAAGAGTCATTATGTTTGAACTAATGAGTTTGCAGAGGTCTGCATGCTGCCGCTGTGCTGCCTCCAACTGTTATCCAGGCCTCGTGTCCTTGCAGTACTTGATTTCAATCAAGTGCACGTGTCGCTGTTTAGCATTCAGTTGGCGAGGCTCAGTGTTTTGCCAAAAGCATTTTGGCCTTGCTACACCCTTTTTTTTAATAAGACCACCTTAGAACTCAATGAGATGATAGCTAATCTGCTACACACCCCAAAAATTTATGAGCTGTTAGCCAATCTGCTATACACCCCAACACATTATGAGAAACACTGTCGTGGCTGTCTCACGCGGTTAGCTACGCTGGACCTCTGCGGGGTTCCATGCCTGCTGCGTAACACATGGTGTGAGCAGGGAGAAAAGGAGAAGAAGAAGTAGGTTTGGCTTGATAGGGAGTAATCAGTATAGCATCAAGTAGGCATAATGTTAGTCTTTATTTCTTTGAAAATTGAGTGGAAAGAGGTAAGGAGTGTAACTCTGTTGTTCGATGCATGTGCAGGGATTTGAAGTTTGTGTTGTGCCGACCTATCATCACTTCCTATGTCCGTGTTAACCAAGCCTGCTCCCAAAGGGCTTTTGGTAAGAGCTTTAATGATCATTCTTCCCGCAGCATTGTGGCGTTCAGTCTGCATGTTGGAGATGATATGAATTTGGCAGCCCGAGAGCATGTGGAGTGCAATGTCTGATTGATGACAGCCTGGGAGAGGGCATAATGGGTTAGTGGACCTTTGAAGCAAACTGCATGTCTCTGGTTATAGAGGGAAACCGTGCAATATTGTAAAATGGTGTGCTTCATAGGTGAGGATATACAAGGCATGTTTCTAAGGCATTGCTGATTTTCTTGACCACCTTCTATGAGACTGTGCCTGGTGGCACAGTTCTCATCTCTACTCTGGCACAATCCTATGTGTTAAAAAAAAGTATTGCCATTACCACCCAAGCCACCCAGATTCTATTCCAAGACAACGTTGATGGAAGGATAGTGGCTGCCAAACTCACAACTTCAAGCAAGCCCATTCTTCTGATTTCTACCTACTGGCCCTCAGGCAAACAACGTGCAGCCCTGGAAACAAGGAAACACATGGAGGAGACCCTCAGAGGCCTTCTCAACTCCTGCCAGTGCCTTCCCATTTTACTGGGTGACATGAATGCTACACTTTTTCCATAAGGTAGAACCAGGGGAATGTCCTGTCAGCAAGACAAGATTTTCCGCAACTTCATCTTTGACACCAAATGTTGTCCCCTTGGCTGGCACTTGCCAGAAAGAACCTGGATATTTAGGTCAGCAGCAGCGCCTGGCTGCCAGACCTCAAGGGGTCACACACACAGCCGCATTGATGACATATTGCTGCCCTCCACCATCCTTAAAGCCAACAGCACTAACCTCCATTCTCAGATATTCTGCAACTCTGCTGACCAAGGATACAAGCACAGCGATCATATTCCCCTTGTTGCCAATGTCCCCAACAACATCCTGGGGGTCAAAATCAAAAATCACTAGAGCCTACACGGGTACATCAAAATGAGCGCGTGCTTGTGAGGCCCATAAAACCCTCAGATATTGAAAAGCTGCACTGTGCTCTCAATGATCCTTCTTACACGCCTCACACCACTCATGCAAAGATTTTGAAAGCACTGAATAGTATGCACGAGGCTGCTCTCTCCCACCTGTCTACTATAGAGAACACCTGTGCTACAAAACCAGCTCATTTGAAATACGTTAATGGCCTCCCTGCCAGGGAAGCCATTGAGAAGATTGCCGACAAAATTGTCAATCTTATCAGAGTGCCATGAGGTGGCTTTCCAGGTGTGCACCGCCAAAATCAAACATGCAATCTCCGAACACTTCAGGATCAGGAGGGTCAGCAACCTCCGCAAATCACTCTGCAACATGCTCAAACCTGTCCGCCACGTGCAATACAATTTGCCCCAGGACCACCTGGACCTCACCTTTGATGAAGTCCTGGCCCTTAACAGCTTTGTGGTAGAGGCTCACGGCTCTTTTGAGCCAATGTGTCTCCTTTTCCTTAATTGATGTAGGGAGAGTTTCCCCTGCCTGCGTAGTTTTCATTTCTTTTCTTTACAGCCACGATCCCAATATCCGTAGGGCCATGCTCTTTGTCCACAAATTCACTCACCAGCAAACAACACCCGCCAGCCCTGCCTCAAACAGCACTTCACCCCCTCTTCCACCATTGGAGGCTGTCCTCCAAACCCAGCATAAGCACCTCAAGGTGCAAATCAACAAAACAGACTATGAATACAGCACACAGTGCCACATCAGAGCACAAAGGCGCCAACAGAGAAAAAAATTGTAAAGCTCCCTGCCCTTGCCAATAAGGAAATCTTTAATGGGAAAAGCACTACTTCTCCTAAAGCCCAAGTACTCACAGACCCTGCCACAGGCAAAATAGAAACAGACCCGTGCACAATAGTTGCTATTGTGGAAAAGTTTTAAACTGACAGCATGGCTGCCCCTAGCATTAAAACTGGGGCATATCTTCCATCAGAACCCAAAGCCAGGCGCAACTACCCCTGGATGGACCGACAGAGCGAGGACTATTTCCTCCTTGAAACTCCCATCACAAGGGCTGAAATTGATACCCAAAGGAAGAGAAAATGGCTTCACAACTCCATCCTAGACAGCTGCTCCTTCCAGGAATGTATCCAATCGCTCACAAATAATAAGACGCCAGTACCAGACGGCATAGCCAACGAGCTGCTCAAACATCTGCTGCATGAATACAAGGAATCCATCCACAAACTCTTTATCATTATGTAGGCAACGGGTATCAACCCCAAAGCCTTGAAAAGGAGTGATACCATACTTATTTTTAAAGAAAAAGGTCCTCAAACAGACATCACGTCCTATCGGCCTATTGGTTTGGCCAACATGCTTTACAAATTATGGACACACCTGGTCACTACAACCCTTTATGAATATGCAGAGAGCCACTCCCTCCTGAGCTCTATGCAAGCAGGCTTCCGTAAAGATACAGACACCATACACCAACTCCAAAACTTAATCACGACCTTAAAAGATTCTATACTCTTCAATAGAGATGTATATGCTCTAATTGTAGATTCTACCTCTGCCTTCAACACAACAGACCACAAAAAAATTACTTTGGATCATGTACGACCTCGGCTTCCCCACCGATGTCATTGACACTGCCAAAAATCTATACCTAGAGGCACACCAGAGTCCGTCTGCCTACTGGTCGTTCAACAAAATACATCCCCATAGAAAGGGGGACCATTCAGGGGGATAACCTCTCTCCCTTCCTCTTCCTCATTTACATGGAACCCCTGCTGCGCTGGTTCCATGCTGGTGAGCGAGGCTATATAGGCATATATGAATATGAGTGCCTCAACAAAAGCTCACAAACCTCTGAACAGAAAACCCAGAACAAAATCAGCAGTGGTGCATTTGCAGATGACCTCATCTGCATTACAGGCACAAATGCGAACCATCGCATTCAAGCAAAGAAATTAAGCCTTTATGCTGGTTGGTCCCACCTCATTTTCTCTGTTTCAAAGACGAAGGTGACATGCAACCTCCATAGCCCACAAACTACGCAAATCGGGGGCAATACGTCTATGGCAGATTTTGCTTGACGTATACTCAAAGAAAAGATACTGGTCCAGGGCAAACCAGCTCATTTCATTTGTCCCGGGGATCCTTTTACTTATCTCGGTGTTGAAATCACCATGACACTAGACTGGAAGCCCCAGATCACCACAATGACAGAAAAGCTCACCAAAAAACTTCCAAACTTGACTTGCTCATTTGCCACACCCAGGCAGACAATGGATATTATTCATACAGCCATCATTCCCAGCATTGCCTATGCCTTTCCTGTCACACCCTGCTCTTAGAATGACCTTGAAGGCTGGGATAGACTTGTCCTTATCACCATTAAATAAAGGTGCAAGCTCTGGCAGTGTGCTGCCACAGCAATCCTGCAGGAGGACAAAATCAACTTTGGACTCGAGCTCGGATGTCCATCCATCGCAGTAGAATATAATGCGAGGTATGCAACGGTCCTCATCACCAGTCTCAATAGCCCCTGCAGACATGGCCGGGTCACCAAGTCAATACTTTAATCTCAAATCCACCAACTGAGATACTTTGCACTCAGGAGCATCAACCCATATCACCAAACCTCCAGTTTCATCCTCAAGCAATCGTCCTACATGCTCCGTGCTAGGCAATACCTCTGCATCAACAATAGCACTCTTGGCATCTCCTTTCAAGGATCACCTTACCTTCTCTCCAGCATCACTCCCATAAAAAATGTCCTCTCAATACCAATGCAACCCACCCTTAAGACCTTAGCCTCAGGCTATCACTGCACTTATGCCCTCATGGGAATAGGCATATACAGGCTCTCCTCTCTGCTAAATGACAACCATATTATTGATGGGAACAAACTCACATCCCTGTTTGGCCGCAACATTAAGACCAAACATATTATGGCCCTTAATAGACTCTCCCATGCCCTCAACAACCACAATCTGACTGAGGTCAGAACTGACCATCAGTACAATCATACAGAGTCAAGACAGCTCGCCCAACAAACCCCCTGAATCACGCTGCGTAAATAACACAACATATGCAGAATTGATGAAAACAGAACATACACCAACAGGCTGGAACTGTTCAAAGCTTAACACAGGGGATGCTCCTCCAAAACCCCCCAACTTCAACCCAAACAATGGGGGTCATGCCCCTAACACACACATACATCCTGATTTCAGAACTTACAGCAACCCCTAAACCCCTAACCCCTAACCCCTAAACCCTAAACCCTAAACCCCCTCTTTGATGCTCAGGATATGGAAGCAGAAAATGCTCCCCCAAGTAGCCAAGACAGCCTGTCCCCAAACAATCAACATCAGACAGAGGCTCACACGTGCCAAGGCAGACGCACTCACAAAAGAAACAATCCCAATGCAAAATAGCCACAAGCACAAGCACATAACATACATCCCACTCAACCCCTGTTGACACCCCTCACACAAGCCCTGCCCCCAGAGCCCACTCAGGCCCCACAAATCGGGGGCAGGAGGCCCAGAGGGAGCCGAGACCCAACAATATGCCTAGAGCATAACACACAACCCATAATAACTCCTCGTCCTTTACCTCCAAACACACCAGGCACTGATGTTGCCGAGTGGCTCTGGGATTATAAACAGAGTACAGCTGCTGCATTAAGCGCAGAACAAGCTAGCAACACAATCTTCCGCTACAACCATGTTATCCCAAAATTCTTGAGCTGGCAACATTTATGGAAACCCAAGAGATCCTCTCAAGAAAAGCAGCAAACTCGATACAAAGTACAATGGCACCCTGTCACTATTGAAAAATGGGCCCTGCCCATTCTCCAAAATGACGGCCTGAAAGTGGCCTATTCAAAGCATGTACCAAGAAGAACTAAACTAGACCCATATTGCCAGCTCTGCTGGGACCCAGTGAGCAAAGAACAAACCTTTGAAACTCAATGCTTTGACGATATGCCCACCTGTGATACCTGCCACCGACACCATTGGGGCTGTCTCATAGATGTCAAAGCTTGCTCGCAAAATGACCAGGCATAGAGCGAACAAAATGAGCACTGGGACTGCCCTGCATGCGCCTCTTTATCAGACCCAAACAGCGGAAAGGATCAACTTCTTTGAAGATTACAAAATGATCTATGTGGAATGGCATCATAAATGGGAAGCTGCCATTATGTTACAAATGCATCCAGATTTGGATGCTCATGTGCAAGCCTTTGAGGAGGAAAACCGGAACAAAAGTAGATCCCCTGGACGATGAGATAGACCTGGACAATCTTGCCAAACAAGGCTTTGAAAGCAATCCCCAGAGCCTATCTGACTCTTCATGGCTCTCAACTACCGGCTGTGCCATTCGCAAGAATGTCACCTTTGACTTCCAACCTACCAACCCCCAGACAGAAATCATGCCAATGTGGCAAAGTGACATCATCATTAGAAGTGTTGACCTCATGAAGGAAAGTCTTCACCCTGACCGACCTGATGTGGTCACAATGCCAGCACAAATGCCAGAGGTAACCGCCTCTGAATGCGCTTGTTATTATTATTGACAATGCCAATGGCAAGAGCGTTGGCGTGCTCACTGTAAACAGACTCAAGACCCTGCTCAAACCCTTTGAAGCAGCCAGAAGGGCTGGCATCCATGCCACCATCCAGCCACCTATGCAGGATTCATCAACAGAAATTATGGGACTGTTCTCTCGTCAGAAGACTCAACAAAAAGATCTCTCAGCCCAGAGCAAAAAGCTCCACACTTCCAATATGCTGATCACACCTCCGCACATCCGATCAGCCCTGCATGAATGGTGCATGGTGTCAACAGAGAGGTATTCCAACCCTCTTGAATTTGACGTCACCTACAACACTTATTTCAACACTAACTGCCGGGACCAGGTCTTTGGAGCACACACAGACGCCCTCTCTGTATGCTACAACGGCTTCTCCTTCTGCCATCCCCCACATGATGATGAAATAAAGTTTAGGCTCTTGCGCCATGCAGTACACTCCTCCCTCCAAACAACAGGACCAGTCGCTACCCTCATGCTCCTGCCCCACTGGAGAGGCTTAAGCTGTAACGCTTATATGAGCTTGCTTAATCATTACCCGGATCTTGCAAAAATGCTTGCCAAATTTCTTAACAGAAACATCCAATTCCAGGCACCACAACACTGGTTTGATACCATATCCAACCCTTCCCCACCTTCTTATCCTATGCAACTCATCATCGTGTGAAATCTTAATGCCAGAGTAATGCTGGATAGCGCAGACAAAGACTGGTTCCAACTCCTCAATCAAGATGTACCAGGTCACTGGCTACCCCTTGACCGTCCTTATCCTGCCACGCCACTGCGTACCCACCAAGACCTAACATCAAACACCAGGAAAAAGAAATTCCAATCAATTCCCCCTGACACACATAGCTGTTCACACGAGTGCCCTCAGGCTAGGGCAGCCTTCCTTCCTGCTGACTACAAGAAGATGTTCACACCTAAATTTAAAGACTGGAGAGAAATCACCTACACAGATGGCAGTGTTATTAAGAAAGAAAAGAAAAGAAAAGAAAAAGAAAAGAAAAAGAAAAAACTACGTAGGCAGTGAAATACTACCTACATCAAATAAGGAAAGGGGGCCACATTGGTGCACAGACCGTATGACCCACCCACCACAAAGTTCAGACTGAGAGAAGCACGGCAGGCAGAGAAAGAAGACAGGTCCAGCAACGAGAAAAGAAAGCAGGATGATAGCTGAAAGACTGGAGTTCCAGACCTGTGTGATTAAACACAAAGATTATGACTCCCACCACTTTCTGGCTCGGGTGTTTACAAACCGGGAAGGGACACTATTCCAAATTCCCAAGAAAGAAAGAAAGAAAGATTTACGCTTGCCGTTTGGCCGCGTGCATTAAGGAAAGAGTCTCCCACAGACTCCCATTGATAGAGGGCATCTTTATCTCCACCCCGGCCACAAGGATTTGATCCGGGGACCTCCTCCTTGCTGTCGCCCTCCTCGCGCTTGACCAGGGCTCCGTAACATGACGGTGGCTGAGCTCGATGCTCGATCCCACCTTCCCCCTCCACCTTCCCCCTCCACCTTCCCCCTCCACCTTCCCAATACTTGCAGCTGCACGTCAAACCCAATGGCCGTGGACCTACAAATACTTTCAACAGAGCAGAACTATCAGGTATTCTTGTGGCACTCCAAAAAGGACAAACTGATATTGCCTCCGATAGTGCACCCTGCCTCTCCCAAATTTATAAACAAACCCTTAATCCTATGCGGATGAGGAATCACCTCCATGCAGAGCTCATCCAGGCAATATCAAATTTGTTAGAACACTCCCCTTATCCTATTCATTTCTACAAAGTCAAAGCCCACTCTGGCATCATTGGCAATGAGGGGGCTGACGTCTGCGCACGCACCGCAGCCCTCTCAAACACAATAGACATTGCACTTCCAGATGCCAGGGACCCTTTCCACAATTTTATTGGCTCTCTTTGAAGACCTCTCACGCACAGAATGATGACATGCACCGCTCCCACACTTTCTCAATCCACTACCTCACCAACCTGAATGACAAACTTAAAGCACATATGCACAAGAAACACCAGCTTGGCTCTGCTGACATCTCTGGCTACCACTACCAGAGATGGCAGAAACTTAACGGTACCATACCACCCACTACCACTGCAAATACTGAAACACACAACCCAATCTCTCAACTTTTTAACAAGGAGATCGGCAACTCCTGCTGGCAAAATCCAGAGATTACTCTGAAAGAGCAAATAAATATAATGAAGTACCAAACAGATACACTGTACACACAGGAACATGACTTCACTTTCAATCTTTCTTACAGTTCTGGAAGATGCCCTCTTTGCGATGATATGGACCACATTGACAACATACTCCTCAAGTGTACAAACTCAACAATGAGCGGGATGCACACCAACAGACACCATGAAGTGAAAGTCCCTGTGTAGAAGCCCTTAGCAAAGGCAAGTTTGGCTCATCCCTTATTGGTATGAATGCCTGCAGTAATGAGAGGCTCTTGTATCAGAGCATACAAGTCCCTGAAAACATGTCAAGAGCTATTCCAGACTGAGTTTTCCCTAATGGTACTGGCTCCCCTGCCCGTCACCAAAGCCGCCCTGATGCTCTCTTTGTGCGCCCTATTCCAGGCAGACAAGCCCACCTCGATCCCTCTGAGATCCCTCCTCAGGACAGGGACATGCACCTTGTTGAACTGAACTTCTGCCTTGACACGAATCCTTTCATCACTTTTGAACGTGCAGCAACTCAACATTCCCACACCATAACTATACTTAAAACACGCAGCTCAAGGAATCCAAACAGGAACAACAAAGTGACTCCGCACATCATCTTAATTGGGGTGGCTGGGACCATTTACAACGAGTATACAATCACACCCCTTATGGGTCTGGGCCTTACCAAACAAAAAGTTAAATCACTAGCATCCAAGCTAACGAACCATGCCATGCAAAGATTAACCACTATCATTAACACTTGACACACTCTTTGTTTTCACGGGAGCTTTGTGTGTGGGGGTGTTGTTGGGCGCGTGGCGGTGGAGGATGTCACGAAGAAGGTTGCAAAGAAGTGTGCAACTGCAAGGAGTGCAGTTGGAGTTGGTTGAAAGGTGGTTTCATGGTGACTGGTGCTTGTGCTGGGTTCGATCCCCAGAGATACATATCCCTTTAATATCTGGCATTGGGCCAAGGCACAGTCACAGTAAGAGCAGTCATAGCGTCCCTTGGGTTCTTCCTTAACAGAGGATGGGAGAAGGAAAGTCCGGGCGTCCAGGAGCATGGCAAGCAACCCTCCAGATCCCCATTATATCTCTTTCTGGCTCTCTCCTAGGCTAACTGTGTCTATTATAGGTTTAGAGGGCCTTCTGGTGAAGCCTCTGGCTTTCCAGTTTGGGGACCTTCCCTTAATGCACGTGGTCTTTGGCCTGCGTAGACTTTTCTTTTTCTTTCTTTTCTTTTCTCGTCGCGACAGCCTCCAAAGAAAAGAAAAGTCTACGCCAGCCCAAAAGGCCGCGTGCATTAAGGAAATGTCCCTTAACTAGCAAGCTAGCAAGGGCCTCACCAAAGGTCCCTCAAGACTACACTAGCTACAGCTAGCCTAGGAGAGGGAAAGAGACAAAACTAATGAGGATCGGGCGGGTTGTCATCCATGCCCCGAGACGCCCGGACTCTCCTCCTCCTGGTAGCCACCTCCGCGCGCCCAGCGACCCCCCCCCCCCCGAAGCCCCCTGTATGCAGAGAGCATGTCTGTTGTTAATGATAGTGGTTAATTTCTGCAGGGCATGACAACTTACTTTGCAAGCTAGTGATTTTGCTTTTTGGTTGGTTAGGCCCAGATTGACAAGAGGTTTGATTGTATAATCATTGTAAATGGTGCCGGCAACACCAATCAGGATGATGTGTAGTGTCACTTTGTTATTCCTGTTTGGCCTCCAGAAATGCTATTTTGTGGCATCCGTCCTCCCCGTACCAAGCCACCTGTACCCGTATCCATACTTGTATTCCCTTGCAACTATGTCACACACACATAGCACACACACACACACCCGCATCGAGCTTTCATAGTTTAATAATTTAATTCAACCCGACGACAGGCCTGCAAGGCACAAGCCCCTGGATCAAAAGAAAAAAAGAAAAGGCTACGTAGGCAGAGAAAACTTTTTCTACAACAATTAAGGAAAGAGAGACACATTGGCTCAAGGCCGTGAGTCTCCCTCACCAGAAGATGAGAGGGTGATTAATGTAGATCGGGTGGGTTTCTGGCAGCACGCTGCTCCAGGGCACCAGTATTATGATGAGTGTTTATATATTCAATGGCGCGTTTGGTAGAGGTTTGTGTGCATGTTGTACAGAATGGGCATGGAGTTTTTTTGCAAGTGTTTCAGATCTGTGGGAGCGGTGCATGCCATCATGACTAGAGTCTGCTGTAACGAGAGTGCGCTGCAAGTTAGTTGGACAGTGGTATGTATCCTTGTGATGATACGGCTGAGGCAGTGTTGAGAGAGCTGTACTACACGTTTAGAGTTTGCAGTAACACCATCTTGTAACTTTTGTGTAAGCTCAGGCAAGCCCGCTAATAAAGAAGCCTGTCACGTTAAATCGTGGTTACTGCTGAATTTTGCACAACCTAGTGTGGGAGGTGTGACCTGTAGTTAAGTGGAATTCCTTATTTGGATGATCTCTCTTATTTAACCTCCGTTCCACCTTCCATTGAGTTTTGGCGCTGTTTCTGTTATCCCTGGCCTTGTACCAGGGGTGCCTTGTCCCTGATGTAACCCTAAACTGGTGAAGCTGTGTCTGCCTAGGCACTCTCTGTGTGCTGCAGCCAAGCCAGCACCGTTCAGCAGCAAGACCAAGAGCAGCTCAACAGCAACATGAAGAAGAGCAAAGTCAGTACACTTGCAACCCTAGCCAGCAGCTCGAGTGAACCTGTCCTTGTTGCATGGTAATTGGCAACCCTGGACGTAAAGCATACATGGCGCCACCACGGGGAAATGTACTGTATCACCTGCTCCAAAAACAGTGAATGTACAGTAACGGTGTCTCAGCATGACAAGCCCACTTGTTAGTAAGCTCACCAAGCCCTTGGAGGAGTAAGTCAGCAGTGCCATAAAAGTCAAGTGCACCAGTCCAGTATTTGTGCACATAGCACTTGTGCTGCCTAAGTCCAGCCTAATTGCCAATAGCATATGCATTGCCCTAGCCAAGCAAGCAAGAGTCAGGCCGACACTCTAGAATCGTGGCAAAAGGGCATGTTAAAGGCCCTAAATGCTTTAAAGCACCCCAAAACACAATGAAGCTTGAAAAATTAGGAAGAAAACATGTTCTTGGGCCAGCTTGCCAAGTTGGAAAAAATACTATGTATAACAAAAAGGGCTAGTGGTGATGTGGAGGTTTGTTGGAAGCACCCGGCTCCAGAACCTGGCTGCGAGGAGTGTTATTGTCTTCAATTCACGCCTAAATTATAAATTGTTATGTTGTTTTTAACAAAGATCATCTTCTTATTCCAAAAAATGAAGATATTACGCGGTGACAACACCAAACGTTTTTGTTGATGGTAATAACTTCGGTGTTATCTATGAAAGTTGCATCAAACCCAATAATAAACATGATTTTATTTCAAACCAAGAAAACACTTTATGGAGTCAATCAACGATACGCATCTTGCAGCATTTCTTTTTATGATCTTCATCAATTCTGTTTGCTTTTTCAATGCAGTGTTTCCGTTTGCCGGCAAGCAGCTTTCCATGTGTAAAACAACGAATCGGAAGTGAACGTCTTGCCAGCTGCTTTGATGATGCAACTGATGGCCTTTAAAACTCAATTCCAGAGCATGAAGGAATAAATTATTCTGCAATTTGCACTGTGGAATTGAGTGCTTAATTTTCTACAGCCTTCTCCTTCACCTTGGTACACATACAGTAGCACCAGAGGGCGTGAGCTGCACAGAGCAGCGCATATCTTTCCAGCTGCTCTAATGATGCACCTGAATTTGCATATAAATGAAATAGGTATATGGAATACATATTTGTGATGTTTGCATTATGAACCTGAGTGCTTGTTCAACAGCAACAAGTTGTTGCTTTAAAGCCTTCTCCTTCAACTAGTGCACCTACACTAACACTATAGTGGTCACATTTGTGGGTGTGCTTTACAGAATGTGCATGGAGTTTAGCAAGCTTGCTCGCTCGCTGGTGTTCGAGGTTAAACTTTCCCAATTGGACAATTACAAACTCATTATACAAATCAATTTAAAAAAGACATATTGGTCTGAGGTGCTGCAATAAACTTGTTAAAAAATCCCAAGCGCGCACTTCAACACAAGGTGGCAAAGCCATTTGTCACTGTGTCAAAATGCAACTAGTTCATGGAGCTCTATCATTGTCGGGCTTTAAAAGTGTCCGAATTCACATTTTTTTTAAACTTTTTTAAAGGTTTTCTGCATGTTGCTGGCAAGCCTTGTGGGGAGGTCTAATGCAAGCCAGATTGATCTCCAAAGTGTGACGGCATAGGTTTGGGGGAGCAGCGGTGCAGTGTGTGTTGCAGCTCCTGAAGGGATGCAGACCAGGCTCTACTTTTCTCACGTCCCACGTGTTGATCCAAGAGGTTTGCCTGGTGCCCCTGTGAGAGGTGTTGTACCGGAGAGTACTGGAAAAGTACGACATGATTTGCTTCTGCATGCTTCACTGCTGATGTAGGAGGAGATTTGTGCTTACAATTCTGCTGCCAATGTGCAATTGCCTGCATTGCTTGCGTGCTTGCACTCCCCAAGGGGCTGTGCCAGCTCCTGACCTGACCTGAATAACATTATTGTCATCATCTTCTTCATCATCAGCACCAGCATTAGCAGCTAGGTGCATCTGGCCTGAGTCCCGGATGTAGTGCATATGCGTGATTTAGCTTCGCCCAACCAAATGATTTGTATAAAATAAAAATCAATTAAATAAAGGATGGAAAATGGATGGCGCAATGTGTAACTTTGTAACCTTTGTGTGTGTGTGTGTGTGTGTGTGTGTGTGTGTGTGTGTGTGTGTGTGTGTGAGAGAGAGAGAGAGAGAGAGAGAGAGAGAGAGAGAGAGAGAGAGAGAGAGAGAGAGAGAGAGAGAGAGAGAGAGAGAGAGAGAGAGAGAATAAATGGTTAAAGTGAGAGTCACAGCAAAAACAAATAATGCATGGTGTGGGGTTCGAACCCACGACCCCTCACGGGGAGCAGATACCTTGATCGCAAAACTCACTTAAGTCTGCCGCCTTAACCACTCGGCCAACCATGCACACATCCGTGATGTTGAGGCGTTTCTAAATGTATATAACCAATATTTGATTGCATATCGCAAGCGCGGGCCCCCTTCAATCCAGAAGACTGGAGGTTTTCTGTTGAGCCTAGCAGCAGTCATGCGTTTTGACTGATGGCTTCATTGTGTAAACCATTTCCTTTTTTTTTTCCAGGGAGACCAGGGGGAAGGCATGCCATGGCAAAGGTGCCTCTTCAACCGCCCAGTCCTGAAGCAATCAGCTGCTGTTATTCTTCCTGCAACTCAACTCATACCTTCCCCTCCCCCAACCTGCAGCCCTGGGCACCCTCTGCCTCACCATACCTGCTGGTCAGCAGCCTGGAAGATGGCTCTGCTGTGTGTCTTAACTAATCTCGTTTGGTTGGCGTGCTGCAGATGGGTCCGGTGAGTGTTTCGCGGAGATTGGTACCAAGTTGCAAGCAGCAATGACCTCCCTGACCTTCCAACCATTCTTAAGTAAGGACACTCTCCTCGTAAGTATGGAAAAAATTGACCAGTCTTGCGGGGGCGTCCTTGCAGAGCTCGCAGCAGTCCACCCATTATTTTTCCTACAAAGAAACTGATCCATGCGCATGGATCAGCATACATTTAAGCTGACAACCTGACAAGTATGCAGACCAAGGTACATTTGCGGTTGCGGGACATTGTAAAAACATAAGTGCATGAGCCAGCCTTTCCGCAGCTGCTCTACTGACAGCATGCCACCGTAAAATCCGTTAAAATTTTAAACTTAAAATTGTTTAAACCAAAACTGGGTTTCCCTTCTATCTTCTGAGCGATTTTGAGCTCTGTACAAAATATTGGCTCAATCTGCAGTGGTCCAGAAACAACCAATAAAGTGATTATTACACAGCCACTTGGCAGCACGCAGTATTAGTAAAGTCGTCTGGGCTGCTTTAGAGGCACTTTGCAACGCAATGGCTCTTGTTCTCTCAGTCTGAAGCCTGCAGCCTTGATTGATACTTGTGTGAGACAAACGTGGGCTGGTGTGCAAGTTGTTGCAAGTCCCTGCACATACTGCTTGCACCCAATGCAGTGCAGTCTCTCTAGTACTGAATTGAACTCCTCTGCGCAACCATGGCTCCTCAATTGGCCCCTTGGCTCCAACGGGGCATTGCTGAGTATCGAAGCGTGAGTATGATCATGATTCAATGCTAAAAAAGTGAAGATAACCCCCACACAAGCTGCAGCTAAACACCACCACTCCTTGAACCCTCACTAAGAAACAGTCTTTCTGAAGCAAACTGTGTCAAGAGGTGCTTGGGGTGGCTTCCATGGCACGTCTCTTTCCTTCTTGCCTGAGACTGATGCAGAGAGCTGGGGATGCTGAGCACATGCTGCTCAACACTTTCATCTGCTCACCAGAGGCAGCCCAGGCATTTGCTGAATTGGAAGCTTTGGGCCAAGAGGGTAAGGGTTTTGAGCTGTTAATCTTAAGCTCTTCCCGGATTTCATCCACAGACTTCAAATTTTTGCTTGTCATGGTGCTAGAAAAACACAGGCTGTCTGCTCTAAGCACCATTTAGTTTTGTTTTTTGTTGAGTGATGCTAGTGTGGGTTTGCACTGCTGAACTTGGCAGCTAAATAGGCTTGCCTAGGCCCTGAAATCCCTTAGATCTAACGCTGATGCCTGCCTACACTGCAAATTAGCAAAAAAGAGGGTCAAGCCAGGATGCATGGGATTTTCCAAGCTTGCATGGTATTGGCTAATGATGCCTTTCTTTAAATGGGAGTAATGAACCTGAATTGCAGCATGGTGAAGCCTTGTTGCCCTGCATGTGGTGTGTCATGTCAAGGGGTAGGTGCAGGTAGGTGCGACAAGCCATGGCCTGGCCATGGTGAGCATCCCTTTGCAAAGAAAACTCGAACATGGAAACGAGGGGCTTTAGATATGATTTTTTGCCATTTCTAACATCACGAATGGAGTGTTTACCTTTAATCCTGCTTCTCAAAAACAGCCCAATATATTGAAGACACATTCCTTTGCACGCTCCCATGGGTAGTAGGACAAGGAGCAGGAGGTTGGGGGGCGTGTTTGGGGAGTCTGAGTACCATCAGGTTAAACCGCTGCATTTAATGGTCTGCAGGGCCAGCAAGTGAGCTGCGGGTAGTGGAGTACCTGCTCCCTAGAGTCTCGGGCAGGAGGGGCGACGGAATGACTGCACAGCAGCTGAAGGAAAGCATTGAGCCGGAGGCCACGACAGATGACGAGAAATATGAAGTAGTTGTGGAGAAGGTAGGGTATGTAAATTTGGGAATGTGGTATGGGAGCATTGCAGCTTAACTGCAAAAGGAGCTTGGCCTAGACATGCTGCTTTTGCAGATGCAAGAAAAAATAAATTAATCCTAGATTGCACACAGTGCGGCAAACAACTTGAGTATTGGTCATGTTAGCCAAGTGGATCTGCCCTTTCACCCCTCTGCTACAATCTGATTCTGAGAATGCAGGACCTTCTTTCTCAGTATTTTGACACCTCCAATTAGAGGCCAAGGGTATTAAGATTTTAAACATCCTTGCTAGAATGCGGTCCTCAATTACCTGCCCGTTGGTTAGCCATCGACAAGTTTAACCATCCCATTAAAAGTAAGTTTTGGGGCTCTGGTGAGCTTGCATGTCAGGTTCTGGAAACAGGCAAAATTTTAGGCCAAATTGGTCCTCAAAAAGATACTCTCAATGTAGCCTCTTGATGTTGTCCTTTTCTCCGTAATGACACTCAATCTGTGTCCTGGCCAGCTTTGACCAAGCCTCAGACATGTGAACATGCTCTCTTGGCCTTGACCAACTACATAGTTGGTGGGGCATACCTGAGAAATGTGCAAGACAGGTCCTACAATGAGAGTTGTGGCCAAACACTGTGCTTTCATTGTTTCCCAATTAAGGTATAAGCTCTGAGCCATATTTATCCAGGGCTTCATTTTGCCCCCAAATAAAGCTGGTCCAATGGGGCTAATTTGAGTGGAAACATTCATCACGGGAGCCATCTTTTGCGACACGTACTTGGACAACGATCCCCTTCGCCAACCTAGATTGCCTTGGTTGCTCAATTTGCTTTTCTCCAACGTTCTGTGTAACGTTTAATAGTGCATTAAAAGCTGATATTGCGCTCCACAGGGATGTGTTAGAAGGGTGCAGTTTTTGCATTGTGAAAGCTGGAGCATAGAAGTTTATTTCCTTAAAGCGTATGTAAAATTTAGGCTGGGCCCTCTGACCCACCAACCACCCCCAAACCCCCCTTCCAGTGTCCCTACCCAACCAGTAACAGTACCATTCTGCTTCTTTTTCGTTTCTTCATCTTTCATTTGCGTATCCACCGCACTGAAATAGGGAGTTGCAACAAAGTTATGGGCCAAAAACTGAGCTGTGGACGCCCAAGCATGAAAGAAGGACAATTTTACAGTTTTTTTTCTGTCTTCCTCTTGGAGCCCATATTACCTATGCATGCATTACTACTTGGAAATTTCAGAGCTGGGCAACTCTCCTTCCAAAATAGGCATACTTTTGCATGCTCCCGGCATATATGTGCCGTAACTGGTAGTTGTGGAACTTAGGTTCCTCTGGTAGCCAGCCTTTGCAGCGCCAAGGTTTCAAACCTGCCAGTTACGGCGCACATGCCTAATAAGCCGCGACGTGAACCCTACTTTTTGACTACCCAACTCCATTCTGACCACCTACTGCACTAAATTGGGTGATATTTGGGGATCTTGTACCAAAAGGATATCATTGCAAAAGAAATGGAGTGAAAAGGTCCAATGGTTGGTCAGATAAAGGATTTCAGCCATTTCCCTTCAAGAAAATCCAGCACAAGGCTGCACAAGGGGTGCCAAAAAGGCCAAATTTTGACCTCCGTCTTTCTTTTTTCTGAGAATGCAGGATGTTAGCAGTCAGGCCTTTTTTTTTCGTTTTGGCACAACCGAGATTTCAATACTATGAGGGAAATCCCCCTTTATGAGGAGTGCCATTTTAATACTTTGCCCCCCAACCAAGCCCGCCGCGAGGCCTGCGGCCTCGCGGCAAGGTAACATCTACTTCCCTTACTGCTGCACTGTGCTGTGCCTTAGCGCTCAAATTACAAGCACAACTCCATGTTCATCACCTGCTCATACGCTTTGCATGCCAACCAGTCCATTAAGCAAGAAAGTGTTAACATCTGTGCACCTTCAAATGTTCAAGTTATGAAAATCCAAGGGTCCCATGGTCCCGCCAAGCAGACTTTGCGTAACAAACATCCCCTCCTAGCCTGCATCCTCCACGCTTTTTTGCGTCTAGCCACCTGCCAGTTGCAACAGGGTCTAGGGAGGACATTAATCAAACTCCATGCTTGTCACTGTTGCATGCACTGGAGCCTGCTTCTTCCATGCTGGCTCTTGCTCAAGTGCGCTGCTGCTCCCACTGTGCAGCTGATGCTGCTATCCCACTCCTCAAGCTTGTCAGCATCACCCCTGCACCCAGCAAGCCTCGGTCCAGACTGTTGCTCACTCCTTGCTCAAAAAGGACGACTTGCATTGCGTTGAGCTGCTAAAACGACGACTTTGTTGCTGCTGACCGCTGATGCCTGAATCCAGGTCCCTTCAGAGGTCTGAAAGGGGGCCAAAATGGTCGATGCGCCCCTTCGGGGCACATCACCCATTTTAATACGAATTTCAACTTTCAAAATCCCGGATTTTAATACGATCGTATTACTTATACGCGAAAAAAGGCCTGTTAGCAGTAGATATGGGGGGTTTTAAAAGAGGGGGCTATCTGAGGCCTGAAATTACCGTAGCGACGCTGATATATTATGACGCTGATTTATTGCGAGGTCCCAAAATAATTTCATTAATTAATTTGCGAGCTTTTAGGGTTTACAAGGTCCGCCAAAAAAACTCAAAATTTGCAAACTTCTGCGTTTTTTGCGTGCATCTTTGCACTGGCTTTTAGTCTCTCCCCATCCTCCATCCTTCATTTGTGAATTCTGCGGTCTTAAGACACCTCCATCGGCTCACTCACCCCTTCCCACCCACGCCCCCTGCCCCCCTGGCTTGGTGCAGCATCTTGCTCCCTTGTGCCTGAGCCCCTTCCCCTGCCCCCCCTTCCTCGGCTGGAAGCTGTGGCTGGCAAGCTCCTCCATGCCTACTTCCCCTGCCTGCACTGCTCCCCCCACGCTCCCAGCAGGCTGCCTTGGCTGCCACATCCTTCATGCTGGGCAACTCCAGCTCCTCATCCTTCTTGGCTCAGGGACCATGGGGGGCTCCTCTCCCTCTCCCTCTTCCAGGGGCTGCATATTGGAGCCTTATAGCTTGCTTAGTATGAACTTGTATCCTTTTCAAGGCCTTGAAACATGTAATTTTCAAAGACGCTTCATATTGCGAGGGACCCCGACAACTATTTTAATTAATCGCAAAACCCCCAGCGTCGCTACGGTATGTGTTTGTTTGCATGCTCCTTTGCATATGGTCTCCGTAACCGGGGACTTTGAAATTTGGGTCCATCTGGTAGCTTTCTACAGCATTAAGTTCTCAACGTTCCCGGTTATGGGGACCATGCCTAATAAGCCGCGGCATAAACCCTAGTTTTCACCACCAAAACTCCACATCTGACCACTCACTGTACCTAATTGGGTGGTTTTCAGTGATTTGGAGACCTTGCAACAAAAGAATATCATTGCGAAACAAATGGATTGAAAAGCCCCAGTGGCTGGTGTTTTGTGGCGATTTCAGCTATTTTCCCATAATTAGGGTTTATGTGCCCTATGTGAGCTCTGGCCCAGTCTATCTTAGCACAAAGGGCGACTTACACAAATCTGAGCATATGCTCTTGTAGCTTGTAACGCCAGCTACACTTCAGAGCAAAAACTGTCCCAATCGGATCAAATGGCTGTGGGTGGGCGCACTTTAAATGCACAAAAGGAGCATAATTGGGCATATTCTCAGATAGCCCCCACTGGGGTTTTAATATAAAATTTTGGGAGTGACAAGTGAGGGAAGCGTCGCAAGCGACGCTGAAAAATTGGCAAAGCCTGTCCTTCCTGACACAAAGGTGGCGTTGATATGCAGTGCCTGGGGCAAGAACAGGACCTATCATGCAGCAGGCCATGCCTTGTTCATGCATGCATGCATGCATGCATGCATAGCTGAGCGCGCGCCATGCAAGCTGCTCTTGCCATTGCTTACTGCAGGCTCTCGTTAGGCAGTCAGCAGCAGACCATACACCAGAGACTCCCTCATCATCACAGGGCAGGGGATGCAGATCCTGCTCCACATCACATGAGCAAATTTCCGTGCCTTCACCTCTCTATTCATGCAGCAACTCACACCATAGTTTGAACATAAATAAAATATTCCATTGCAATTGGAATTATGCAAATCCGTCGACTCAGCGGCAAGCTGGAATGGTCCACAGGTGCGACTGCAAAGTCCCCAGAATGGGCAATCCCCAGGCCCCAGACCCAGCAGTGGCATCTACATAATTATGCTGATAAAATCTGTGTCAACTGGAGCTGTTCCGGGGGCCTGGATGGGAGCAACCGACCAGCTTATCTCAGCCAAGCATAATGATGTGTCCTGCAGTTCTGCCCACTGCACCGGAAGCCACCAAAACTTGGAATCCCCGACAAAAGGTATTGCTTGTTCTGCATGCCGAGTTCCAGGCCGGATGGTAGGCTGGCTGCAGAGAGTCCAAACTCATGTGAACAACTATGAACTGCTGTAACTTGCGCCGCCAGCTTGTGCCAAGATGAATGTTAGTGCATCGGAAAGCATTTGTTAGGCCCCGTTTACTCTGCGGCTCGGCTCAGAAAAATATTTTCTGGAAATTTTCAAACCCCTCCTCTTCCTGTTACGAGGCGTATGCTCATGTTGTGAGGAACACTTCCGCATTTTATGTTTTAGGGTAGCTTAACGTGTGTGCAAAGGAGCAATTATTTTAAATTCCTGAGCCGAGCCGTGTTCACACTGGCTCGGCTCGGCCCACACAAAATTTTCACATAAAATCCCGTTGGTCCCGAGGATGCTCCCATGTATAAGATTTAAATTAAATTCTTGGAGAGTGTGAAGTGCATGCTGCCATGCTGCAACCCCCCAATGAGCAAGGCAGGAGCTCCCTGCTCACTGCTCTCTCCTAAGCCAGCAAAATAAACAGGTTTGAAATATAAATGTTTGCCTGGAGATACAGCTTGCAAAGGGACAAAGCATGATGAGCAAAGGTATTGGCCATGGTCCTGCAAATGATGCATGCATGTACAGTGCAATACCAGTGCTTGCACACATCGCGCATGCGCAGCTTGTATTGCTTAGTGGGAGAGGATAGCTGTGAAAGCTGGAAGGTCCTGATGATGCGCTGGTGATGCACAAAGCCTAAACACATAGGGTCCTCCCTGCTTGTGCCCTTTTGATGCTCATGGAATATTCAGGACGACAATCAATCAACGGTTGACGCAGAGGGGTTCTACAGGAGCCCAACAACCACCATGGATTTTTTCAGGAGTTTGCTGAGGGGGGTGGGGGGGTCGGCTCGGCTCGGCTGGGTGTATTAATTTTTGGCCGAGCCGAGCCAGTGTGAACACCCTCGGCTCGGCTAAAAAAATATTAAAATGAGCCGAGCCGAGCCAGTGTGAGCGGGACCTTGGCACTAATTTTTGTTCTGGCACCAACAAGCGGTGCCTATATAGGCCTAGTCAAAGTTTGGCTGGAAATCTGAACAAACCTCGGAATTTCAACCCCAAAATTTGAATTTTGGGCCAACTATGGTAAAAAAGAGGGTATACTGCTAAGAACGTGAAAAAAGATCACGGGAAGTGCTCCCTGAGTGAAAACAGAGGTGAGGGCTCAGAGGTCCACTCACCCCGTCAGACGTTTTTACCCACCTTGACCCATACAGACCACCAATCGACCCCATTCTTCTTGCAATGGTGTCTGCTATATCACGGCTACACACCTGAGGGCAAATTTGACATATGGGGCAGGGTGGAAAATTCCCATTTTTCACCATTTAGCCCCCTCTTCCCTGAGCACCCTTGTACACACACCGAGCCAATTTTTCAGAACTTTTTATGCAGAGTCATGCCTTTGTAATCATGGAAATGGACTGCATACCGTAGAGAGAGTGAAGAGTAAACAGGGTAGAGAGACGTAATGCGCCCTTTTTAAGAATAATTAGTTTTACACATACGCATCACTTACGCACCCATGACAGAAGTTAATATTTTCAAATACGCACATATACGCAGTGCCAGAAGGGCCTCAGCCCACAGGAACCAACCTCACTCCCACTCCCTTCATCATTGCTGCCACCCCCGTCCTCGCTCTCACTGCCCCTCATTGCTGCTGCTGCTGCTGCTAATGTTGCTGCTAATGTTGCTGCCAGTGCGCTCCAACAGACACCAACAACCGAAGCACATGACCGACAAATTGTGTACACACCTTCAGAAACATGTCGTAGCAATCAACGACCCTAAAAAAACACGATGGTGGTCGCTGGGATCATCATTTTTTTTTGCAACGACTGACACATCCATGATGATGTTCGATGATCGAGTATGTGTGAGTATGTATGTGAAAACAATGCTGCTGTCCCTTATGTTGGCACGGCACACGGAGTTTATGGACTGCAACAATGTACATATGACATTCAGGACACAAGAGGCACAGACACTCCAGATGGCACAGGCACAGGCACACCAGGTGGCACGCGCACAGGCACAGGCACTCATGGTGGTACAGGCACAGGCACAGGTACAGGCACGGGCACAGGCACGTAGGGCACAGGCACACCAGGTGGTACAGGCACAAGCACAGGCACGTAGGGCACAGGCACACCAGGTGTTACAGGCACAGGCACAGGCACCGGCACGGGCACAGGCACGAAGGGCACAGGCACTCGTGGTGGTACAGGCAAAGGCACTCATGGTGGTACAGGCACAGGCACACCAGGTGGTACAGGCACGGGCACAGGCACGTAGGGCACAGGCACACCAGGTGGTACAGGCACAGGCACAGGCACCGGCACAGGCACAGGCGCAGACTCCCGAGGTGGCATGCGCACATGCACAGGCACCAGCACGCGCACAGGCACGTAGGGCACAGGCACTCATGGTGGTACAGGCACAGGCACAGGTACAGGCACGCGCACAGGCACGTAGGGCACAGGCACACCAGGTGGTACAGGCACAGGCACAGGCACGTAGGGCACAGGCACACCAGGTGTTACAGGCACAGGCACAGGCACCGGCACGGGCACAGGCACGTAGGGCACAGGCACTCATGGTGGTACAGGCACAGGCACTCATGGTGGTATAGGCACAGGCACACCAGGTGGTACAGGCACGGGCACAGGCACGTAGGGCACAGGCACACCAGGTGGTACAGGCACAGGCACAGGCACAGGCACAAGCACAGGCGCAGACTCCCGAGGTGGCACGCGCACATGCACAGGCACCAGCACGCGCACAGGCACGTAGGGCACAGGCACTCATGGTTGTAGCGTTATCTGGAGCCACGCACTCACCACTGGAGGACCTCAACAGCTGGCGCAGTGCTGGACAGATTAGCTACTGAATCATCCTTACACAGGGTCTCGACTTCCAATTAATAAAAGACCCCGAAAACACAGCAAGAGTTCACAAAGATTCGCATAAGCAACGGAGGCGAATCATTCCATTAAGACTGACATAAATTACTGCAACTTCGAACATGTTGCACTCACCCCTCCCTTAAAAAAGGAAGGGCACTAGCAAAAGGTCTTGTACTAACAAAGGAATTCAAGTCTAGCAGAAAGTGAACTTCAGGAATGAAAACAGAATTAGTTCTTTAGATTGATAAAGGTAAGTAAAGGAAGCTGATCTCAGCAATAATTTGGAGGAGAGAAAAAAAGTTCAAAGAGAAGTCTATTCAAACAGTTTCAGCCGAAGTACGCAAGGAAGTCAAAGAAAGAGAATAGAGGACACAGATCATGGATCTGATGATGGATCTACAAGTGCTAGTGCTTTAAGCACTGGTTGGCGAAAGTAAACAAAATGAGCTAACAACTTAAGAACGAAGCAGTCTAGGCTTAGGTTTCCTGCTAGATCTGCGTGGAGGATCAGGACTAGAGACAGGATCTGCCGGTGGAAAAGGCTGTAAGCTAGGTTGTTGCGGAGAAGAAGGATAGGATAGGATAGGATAGGGTTACATAGCTGTACCTGCCTACAAGGGCAGCTTAGCTGAAGCAAAAGGTGCCTGCAACCAAACCAAACTAAACTTGTGCAAATGTCAACTGAAAGCCTTAAGCTGAGTTCAGAGTCGTCAACTGTAAAAATCACACTCACACTGTCACTCTAATGAAACAAGCACGCAAAGTCATGCACAAAAAACTCCATAAGGCTGTAGTGTTAGGAAAATACACTTTTGTGCGGAGAAGAAGGGCTGGGCTGCGGATCTGGGGCTGGGGCTGGGACTGGAGTGGGGATGGAGGAGGGTGAAGATGATTGTTGTTGGCGTTTAGCCCAATATTTGGCAACCTCACCTGGGACGTCCTTCGCAATGTTGCGTGCTAGTTCTTCAGTGTTCTCCCAGGAGGGGTATCCAGCCCATTTGATAGGGGTTTACAAGGGTTTACAAGGGTTTACAATGGTGGCCTACAGCCCGAGACTCTGGCTGATGGCAGCTGGTGGAACAAGCTCAACCAGTATCAAAAATTGAGACTAAATCTGACACAAATCTAAGAAGTCTGTATGAGTCTTGATTTAGGACAGCATTGATCTCAGAATCAGTGATAGTATGATGGCAAGCCAAGAATGGAATAAAGTCAGCGTTTGAAGGCGGAGCAAACACACGCAAAGTCTTAAACATCTCCTCAAAAAGGTCCTTGTATCTCGTGCGTAGCTCACGCACCTCAGTACATTTGCAAAAGAAAAGCACATGTTTTTCATCCTGGACTTCCCCACACTCACACTTATCACAGATACTTGAACCCCCAAGCCATTTACCAGACTCCACTCTCAAGTGATGAGCACGCAATCTAAATCTGCTAATGTTTCTCAAAACATGCTTGTCCAAATCCTTGAACAGATACGAGGGGATACAAAAAGGAGCACCTCTGGGACCACTCTCAGAATTCCCACACCACTTATGGTACGTCACTACCTTCTTGTTAACTGCACGAGGACAAAAAACATCGGCCCCTCTCCACACTTTCTGCTGTCTGTATCGCAAATCACCAATGAACTCTTGCATGGGGATTTTCTCAGCTCTCAGCATGTTCTGTTTGACCGAATCACCATTCCGCATCCCACCAAAAGCATTAGAAACTTCAGCAGCCCAGCAAGAGGAATCAAAAGAAGCCAGACTTAAATCAGCCCTCAGCACACGACGCAAGACTTCACTATTGGAGTCAAGCATGCTATTAAAAAACTTGATGGAGGCCCGGAACCAGAAGAACTGCAGAGGCTCCTGGCCACACTCTCTCAACACCGGCCAATTTGTAGTACTGTTCTTTACTCCAAGAATGCGCCTCAAGGAACACAGATGTCTTTTCTGCAATTGACTATCAAACTCACTGCCTTCTCTCAAGTAATGAGTTCCCCACACCTGGCACGCATACATCCCAGCAGGAATGCCATACACCTTAGATAACCAGAGCATAGCATGAGGCCTGTTTTTCAGGTCATGACCCTTGGCAAACTCCGAAATCCTTCTCTGTGCAGCCATATAAGGCCGCACCGCATGCTCCTCAGCTACCTTAAAATCCATCTTTTTATCCAACAGCACTCCCAAATATTTGAACCTGTCCTTCTCTGGAAGGACCACTCCATCATACGTAAAAGGATTCTGCAGAGGAGAGACAGACGTACTGTTGAAGTGCACCACCTCAGACTTAGCTGTGTTTACAGTCAACCCTTTTCTCTGAGCATACACACGGAGTCTGTCCAGCATCTTCTGCATTTCACCAGGGTCATTCGTAGTTAATCCAAGGTCATCAGCGTACATCATGTGGGACACACCATTCACTCTATCACCAGTCACAGCACCCTCAATGCCCTCACTTATCTCTCTGCCCATATCATTGATGTACAGAGAGAAAAGAAGGGGGGACAAAGGACAACCTTGCTTAACACCGTTCGATGGCTGCACGCGCGCCCTTTTCTCACCATCCATTAGAATGTACTCATCATTATCATACATGTCTCTGATCACACTGAGCAGAGGAGTCGGCATTGCATTGCGCTGCAAGTGAGACCAAAGCTGCTGTCTGGGCACGGTGTCATAAGCTTGAGAAAAGTCAATGAAAGCAACGTGCAATCTGGAAGAATTCCGTGGCTTCAATTTTTTCGCAGCATGCTTGAGGTGCCTCAGAATGAACAGAGGATGCAGAGTGCTCCTTCCCGGAAAGAAGCCAAACTGCGTGTCCGGAATCTTTCCCTTTTTCATACACCAATCTGTCACCAGATTTTTCAGCACATTAGCATAAATCCTATACATTACACCGCTAACCGCAATCATCCTATAGTTCCCAGGTTTCAGCACTTCCCCTTTTTTGTGAATGGGGCTCAACTTGGCAACCTTCCAGCACGCAGGCACTTTACTTTCAGTCAGCAACACTTTAAAAAGACGAGCCAACAGAGGCACCAGCACATTTACTTGTTTGGTTTTATTCCCACACTGCACTGGCAAGCACGCATGCTTAAGAAAAGGAATCGGGATCGCATCAAAGCCTGAAGAGGCACCAACATTCAACTTCTGAAATTCACTACCCAACATACCTTCTAACACAGATACATCAGGGATCTCAAACTCATCTGGCTCCGGAGCCCACCCAGACTGCGCGCCCCGCCTGAGAAGGACCTCAGGTGGAAGGTTGCGCCGGCCCAGTGGCACAGCCATATCCCTCGCAGATGGGCGAGACTCTTCAAATGTCCTCTTTGCTCTGAAGTGTTTGTGTAGGTGATCATGCCAAGCTGGAGCAGGCACAGGGGTTGTGTGAGGCTTGGTGTGCTTTTTTAGTAAAGCGTGCCATTTGATAAGATAGCGAGTAGCTTCTGCATGGCAAGTAGCTGTGCGGGGTTTGTGGCCCGCAATGTAATCCACAATGAAAAATGCTTGGTTGTTCTCCACATGGACAGGTGGCGGAGCATGCTGGATGCGTTCAGGAAATTCCTGAGAGAAGAATTCAGCAGGCTTGAGTAAGCTGATGTGAAAAACATTGTGGCACTTCATGTGTGGTGGCAGCCGCAGTTTGTATGCCACAGGTGAAAGGACTTCGATGATAGTGAAGGGACCGGTGAACTTGGGGTACAGTTTAGGGGTGGTACCCTCTTTCAGGTGTAGGGAAAGGTACTTTGTGCTGAGCAGAACCTGGTCTCCAACAGAAAATTCAGCATGTCTGCGGTGTTGATCTGCATATTTTTGTTGGCGTTTTTGCGCTCGATGCAGGGCATCTTTGGCACGGGAAATGTTTGCCTGGAATCGTCCAACAAAATCATTGGCAGCAGGGTTGGTATCACACGCTGATGGGCGATTGAATTCTGTGAGCAGTGACAAAGGTGTATGAGGGTGGCGGCCGTAGTTCAGGTAAAAAAGGTAAATCCTGTGCTTGCTTGAAGGCTATTGTTGTATGCAAATTCAGCAAGCACCAGGTACTCATCCCAGTTGTGTTGGAAAGGGGGAGCATATGCACGTAGCATGTCTTCCACCGTTCTGTTGGCACGTTCTGTCTGTCCATCTGTCTGTGGGTGGTGAGCAGTGGACATTTTGAGGTTTGTACCCAGACGTTTGTGTAATGCTCTCCAGAAATGGGAGGTGAAACGTGGGTCACGATCAGATACGATGACCTTTGGGAGGCCAAAGTGCCGGAAAATCTCCTTGAAAAAGAGGTTGGCATAGCCAGCAGCATCAATGGTGCAAGTGCTGGGCACAAAAATGACTCGCTTGCTCAATCTGTCAACAAAAGTAACTATAGCATCATGGCCACGAGGTGTTTTAGGCAAGCCAGTTATGATGTCATGGCTAACATGTTCCCAGCAATGGTTTGGAAGGGGCAGGGGTTGGAGAAGCCTCATGGGTTTCTGGTTGCTAGGTTTTGTGCAAGCGCAGGTGGCACATGTGGCTACATACAGAGAGACAGTGCGGAACATGTGTGGCCAGTAAAATCTTTTGTGCAAGGCCTCATGGGTCTTGTGGATGCCTAAGTGACCGCTGGTTGGTGTGTCATGAGCTTCTTTAATGAGGAGCTCACGCGCTTGTCCCTGAGGAATGTAAATGCGTGGGGTTACTTCAGGGTAGGGTGTGTACCACAACAGTCCGTCTTTCTCTGTGAAATCACGGAGCTCGCCTTCCTGAGCGGCGGTAAGGACTGAGGTGTACTCCTCATCAAACTCAGCATCAGCGCGCAGCTGATCAAAGAAATCAGCATGGCAGGTAGGTCCGGAGGCACGCACTGGGCTTAAGGTGGGAGTGCTGGTAGCTTTGAGCACCAGGAGCTTGTTAGCCACATCCTCAAGTGTGCGAGCACAGCGGACATGAATCTGGGTAGGCGTCTGTGCTGGAAAACCCGGATAGTGATCTGGGCGGTGGCTGAGGGCATCAGCAGCCACATTGCGTGGACCGGGCACATGGTACAGATTGAAATCATATTCTGAAAGCTTTTGGACCCATCTGGCTTGCCTTGGTGTGAGAGAAGGCTGCTTGAGAAATTTGGTGACTGCCTCATTGTCTGTGTACAAGTCAAACAGGCGACCAAGTAAGTAATGGCGCCATTCTGTGAGGGCAGTGTTGACAGCAAGCATTTCCCTCTCGTGTGGAGGAAAGAGAGCCTCATTGGGTTGAAGCTTGTGAGAGGAATAGGCAATTACTTGCACATGAGGCGGATTGGGCCTCTGGTATATTACAGCGCCGGTGGCGACTTGGGAAGCATCAATTTCCACTATGAAACGTGCAGTTGGATGCGGGGCATGCACGAAGTGGGGTTTTTCTGTCATCTTTTTCTTCACAGCAGCAAATGCGTCTTTCTGAGGCTGTTCCCAGATCCACTTTGCTTTGTCAGCTGTGAGAGCGTTCAACGGAGCGGCTGGTTCAGCAAAATGGTCTACCATGCGGCGGTTGAAGTTTGCAAGGCCTAGAAAGCCTTTAAGCTGGGTCTTGCACTAAGCAGGTGTTCCAGCTGGTTCAGGCCACTCAAGGATGGCCTTCACCTTGTCCGGATCCATGGTGATGCCTCTATCAGAGATGACATGACCAAGGAACCTCAACGCACTGACGGCAAACTCACACTTGGAGCGTTTAATGTACAGTTTGTGTTCTCGTAGCAGCTGGAAGACTTGACGTAAGTGCTGCATGTGCAGACGCACAGTTTTGGAGAAAATGAGGACATCGTCTAAGTAGACTATCACAAATTTTAGGAGGAACGGCCTGAAGACATCATTCATGAGCCTCTGGAAAGTAGCAGGAGCATTGCATAGTCCAAAAGGCAAGACACGGAACTGAAAATGTCCATATTGTGTCCGAAAAGCAGTCTTGTGCTCATTCCCCTCTTTGATGCGCACTTGGTGGTATCCAGAGCGCAAGTCTATGCTGGAAAATACTTCAGCACCATGCAGTTGGTCTAGTAAGTCATCAATCCTTGGGAGAGGGTAGGAGTTTTTCACCGTGATGTTGTTTAATTTCCTATAATCGACACACATGCGTAGGGTATTGTCTTTCTTTTTTACAAACAGGACAGGTGCTCCAAAGGGGGAGGAACTAGGCTCTATAAGTCCTTTTTCAGTCAGCTCTTCTAGCTGCTTGCGGAGCTCTTCAAGCTCAGCAGGGGCAAGCCTAAAAATAGGGCCCATTTGAGGAGCACTGCCTGGAAATATGTCAATGGCATGTTCAACTGCTCGTTTTTCAGGGAAGGCAGGGTCAGCCTGCACATCCTCAAACTCACGTAAGAGCTCAGAGCAATCAATTTTCTGTTTTCCAAAAGTAGGAGCTTCAGAGAATGCAGGTTTCACAATGCACAGCCACGTTGGACTTTTATTTTCAACTTCTTGCACAAATTCCATTGCTGAAATTACGGGTATGCGAGAGCAACTAGGCAAGGCAGAGTGAATTTCATGCCTTCTACCATTGTGGTCAAAACTCAAGATACGTTTCTTCCAGTGGGTGGTAGGGTTAATACGCTGAAGCCAGGGCATCCCTAATATTAGGTCTTCTCCTTCGAGATCTGTGACAGCAAAGTCTCCGCAATCCTTGTACTCAGAAATTTGGAATTGTGCAGAGTCAAGTAGGCCACATGATTTGGGTGCACCATCAGCCAGTCGTACAGAAATACCACTGAGCTGTGAGCCTAAGAAGGGTATGCCATTCTTCTCTAGAAAGAGTTGGCTAGCGCAGTTACGCTCTGCACCAGAATCCACCAGAATAGTGGCAGGCTTCCCTTGAAGGAATCCTCGAAACCTCAATGCAGATACACCCAACGTCTTAGCTGAGCTGATTGAGGGGTTTAATGGCTCT
Organism: Dunaliella primolecta; assembly: GCA_914767535.2. NCBI lineage: Eukaryota > Viridiplantae > Chlorophyta > Chlorophyceae > Chlamydomonadales > Dunaliellaceae > Dunaliella > Dunaliella primolecta. The sequence continues at coordinate 2,805 of OU611751.1, read as the reverse complement.
AAAGAGATGTCTCCAGCATTGGCATTAGCTGACCAGTTACAGCTCGTCTTGCTGCCGGTCTCAGAAGGCCAGAAAGCAAAATCTTCGTGAGCGGCGTCCCGCTTTTCCTCACTAGCACGCGTGTGTCCGGCATTCCCATCAGACCTAGTGAGTGGAGCAAACCTGCTATCATCAGCCAGGCTGCTAACAATTGCTTCCGCAGTACCAGCACCACCGGAGGAACTCAACACCTGGTCTGGATTTGGAGTGGCCCATTTAGGAACAACACAGGCAGAACCTAAATCACCAAAACGGCCAGGGAGGTGATCAGTCTCCAAGGCAAACGGCCCAGATGCTTGGGCATCACGCCCACTGTGAGCATCCACAGTGTCGGAAATCCTGTGTTGACGGGCTTCATGTACACCCGCTGCTTCAGCGCATGCGTCACTTACACATGCCTGGATATCAATAGTATGAACTGCTTCATTACCGGAATTCACATCGGTCTGAGCTGCCTTTGCAGCAAATTGAACAGGTAGGGTGCATATACTGCGTGCTTTCTTACACTCAGCAATTTGCAGGTCAGGCCCTCCTACCAAGGGCCCCGAGCGTTTGGGCGAGCCCTTGGTGGGCTGCTAGGGCGAGCTCGCCATGATCCAGGGGGGCTAGGGCTTCTTTCCTGGAGTGACTGCGCAGAAGGAGACCTCTGACCTTTCAAGCGTGGGCATGCTGGCCATGGGTGACCATCCTTGAAGCATAAAAAGCACTTGCGCTCTTCTTTGCACTTGTTCAGTTGGGCATCTGTTGTTCTACCCCATTTTGGCCAGCGAGGATCATCGCGAGGGTCACTGCGAGGGTCACGCTCACGGGACACCTTCTGCTTAGGGCCCATTTCAAGGCGTGCAAGCCTGGCAGTTGTTTGTCTAAGTGTTTGCTGGATGCTGCCTAATTGCATAGGTTCAGGTGTGGCAGCTATAGGGTCAGGCTCAGAGCCACTCATCCTGATCACTAAGTTCTGTGCATCTTCAAGGTTTTGAGGTGCATCATGGCGTAGCCACACTTGCAGCTCATGAGGCAAGCCTTTGTTGAAAGCAAAAAGGATATCACGCATGGACATGTTTGGTACATCATCAAGCAGGCTGTTAAACTTTTGCACATATGTGCGAGCACTCATGCCTTTTGTAAGCTTCAAGTTGTCCATGGCTTTCCTAGCCTCATCTGTTTCCTCATCATGCGTGAAATGCTGCTTAAGCATCTCCAGCAAACCCTCATAGGTCCAGAAGCTGTGAGTTCTTGGCAGTACTTCAGCTAGCCTATGGATATAAGACAGAGCTTCACCTACACAGCAGATTTCCACTACTATGCGGCACTGTTGGTTGTGATCAATCCTCACTTCTGGCTGCAGCCCTTGCACTCTAATAAATTGGCGCACTCCCCTTTCATAGTGAATGAATTTGCCTGACTTTTCTTTGTTCTCATAGGGGGGTGGCTTCACTAAGTTCAAAATGTTTTTTGGCAAAGCACTTGGAGGCTGAGCATGACTTGCTTGATTAGCTTGCACAGCAGCAACAGCTTGTTGGGCTGCTTGGTTACCAACACTAGCTAACATGTCTTGTAGCTGTTGTGGTGTCAAGTTAATGGATCCTACATTGTTTTGTTGGGCAGCAGCGACTTGTTGCTGATGGACAAAAGCAGCAGCGGCTTGTTGCTGTTGGACAAAGGCCGGGTCACTCATGGTTAAGGTGTTACAATTCAAGTTCAAACATTAATATGTGAGGAAAGCAAGTCCAGGTAACTCAAGATAAACACACGCAAAGATCTCCAATATAGGCTCAAGGTCAGCTACTCGCAAAATTAGCGTGCACACATAGCTCAGCAATCAATCAACACAGAGCTCAATTGTACAAAAAAAGATGTTCCGGATTCTGCAATGACAAGTTTCACACCTTAAACACTTATCCACAGTGACACACACAAGCTAGGACAGAGTCAAGTTAACAACTCTGCCCTGGGGCACGAGTGGACCTAACTACTACCGCTTCCCCCCTGCCTTGCAGAGCGGAAGCTTTTCTTTCGTTCCTTGTGCTTCTCTTCCTGTGCAGCAATGCACCTGGCCTTGTAACTCTCATTTTTCCTGGTTTTGACTGCCATGCAAAACTGCCGCACATCAAGGAGACTTTGAAATGCAGTGCGCTTCCTCTTCGGTGGCTGCTCAGACGAGGAGGGTGCAGCATTGGATGCAGATGGTGCAGCAGCGCTACCAGATGGCATCATTGATTGCCCATGCATGTCAAAATCATGTGTGTGTGCAGCAGAGCCAGAAGGTTGGGCAAGCATGGAGTGCTGCATTGGGACAGCGCCAGCAGATGCACGTGGTGCAGCAGGGAGCACTACTCCATCAAAAATACTCTCATGCACTTGCTCAAGACCTCTCACAAAGGGCCAACCCTCAAACATGTGTGGCTGCAGGATGGCACGCTTAAAGTTAAAGGGCACAGTGGACTGTCGTGACACAGTATAGTTCCTTCCATCAACAGCTTGCACTAAGCCATACAGACTTGAGGGGCCAAAGCATAGTTGCGGGTGGTTCACAGTGACATGTGCGAGGTACGCATTGCGCAGCTGCTTTGCAAAAGGCATCTTTTGCAGGAACTTGTAGCATTCATAGACTGATAAAATTTCAGAAGCAAAAGGTATGCCTTGGCTTGGGTCATCAGGCATAGGCAAATAGCCATCCTCCTCTCTGTGAATGGGAGACGTAATCCAGGCCCTTTCGTAGCCCAAAACCCACTTTACCAGGAAATCGACGAGTACCACGCCGTTCTT